>UESW01004182.1:617358-722394 GCA_900491605.1 Calamus simplicifolius
GCCGACCAGGGAGGGTCGGGGTCGACTCGGCGAGCTTGGAGACGCCGGGGCCGAGAGGGGCCAACCAGGAAGGGTCGCGGGCTGACTTGGCGGGCTTGGAGGTGCCGGGGCCGAGAGGGGCCGACCAGGAAGGGTCGGGGCCGACTCGGCAGGCTTGGAGGTGCCGGGGCCGAGAGGGGCCGACCAGGAAGGGTCAGGGCCGACTCGGCGGGCTTGGAGATGTCGGGGCGCACCCATGCTTTGATTTTGCAAAAATTACCCTTGGGGCTACATTGGCCACATCAGATGCCCCCCCGCCCCTGAGCGCTAAGGGCATGCGTCCGCAATCCTTTGGGCGAAAGGGGCGCGAAAATTTAAAAAGAATGATTGCCTCCTTTAGTGCGCTTTAAATGGACTGATGTGCTGGCGCTTTGTTTCGAGGCAGTGTCACTTCGAAGATCTTCCGTAATCTTGCGTTAGGTGGTGATGACGTTGGCGCCGGACGCTCCGGAGAAGGAGCCCATTGGGTGATGGGGAAAAAGGGCGAAGGTATCATTACCGCTCCGTTTTCTATGGCCCATGATTGGCCAGGGATCGCGTCTTCTGGAATGGATTGAGGCGGCATGCCTCGAGCGCAGGCAAAATTTTTGGCCAGCAGTCTGCGATGCAATGGACACGCGCCAGATGGCGGGATCGGGGGCGGTGTTTGCTAGAGACGGGGGGCTATAAAGCCCCCCCAAGGACCTGTAGGAACCTCTATGCTACCATTGCTTTCTTCTTCTACTTTCTTCTTCTTTGAGTTCTTCTGCGACCTGAGTCTTTCCAACTCCCAGGTTAGTTTCATCCCCTTTTTTTACCTATGGACCACCGTGCCATTAGGGAGGGCAAGAGACCCGTAGAGGAGTCTTCCCAGTCTAGCAGTGAGGACCAGGCCCCCGTAGCTAGGAGTCGAATACCTTAGTTGGAGGGCGGTGTAGTCATCCATGGTGAATCGGCGGCAGCAGGACCCCCGATCACCTCCGGTCCTCCTATTAGGACAGTTCCCTTGTCCTCTCACCGTCCGGCACTTCCTCCGGCGATGAGCTTCGACCCAGCGGGTCCAGCTGGGGTGGCTTCAACCATGACCCCTAAGGATATAGAGACCCTTAGGGCTAAATACAATGTCCCTGACTTCATTGACCTGTTCGTGCCGGGGCCCGAGGATAGGGTGACCTCTGACCATCCGGGCCGGGTCGCTCTGTAAGAGGAGTTCTTCCAGTGCGGGCTGCGCCTTCCTTTCCATCCTTTTTTCCTTAACATCTTAGATAGGTATAGGTTAGTGCCGGCACAATTGACTCCGAACTTGATTCAGATCATTTGTGCCTTTGTAATCCTCTACCACTTCGAGGGGGCCCATCTAGGGCTGTCCCTGTTCCGAGCTTTCTACAAGCTCGCCGCCAGGGTGAGGGTGCCTGGTGGGCGTTTACTGCCAGGCGGGTAGAGCCTTCCCATTGGGTCTCCCATCTAAAATTAGGGGGTGAAAACCTAGATTTATCTTTGCCCACGTCGAGGGGGTTAGGGCTGACTGGAGGGAGCCCGAGACCAGCTCCAATGACGATTCCTCCGTAGGGATAGGGATAAGGAGTTATTCACCCGACTGTCCAACTATCAATCCCCAATTACAAGGAACTCCTGTCCAAGGAGAACCTGGTAGAAGCTGAGTTAGCCTCGTTGACCGGTGAGCTTGGCACCTGAATTCTTCTGTTTGTACTTCGATTCGTTGTACGCCGCTACTGATGCTCGTTACTCTTTTGTGCAGCAATGAGGGTTTCCGCCAGCGATTTTGAGGCCGTCTTGAGGCAAAAAAGGCGGGCGACGTGAGAGTCGTCCCGGCCAGCAAAGAAACCTCGAGAAAGGGAGCCGTCAAGGCCGGCCGCAGCCCCCACGGCCCCGACACCGCGGGAGAGCCGGCCGATAAGAAGCTGGTTGTAAGGGCAGCTCGGAAGCCTGCGAGGCCGAGACCGAAGAAGGGGAGATCCGGCCACCACCAAGGTGATGGTGGTGGTTTTGGATGGAGAGGAGGAAGTTCCACCGCCGCCGATGTGCCTGAGGCGGGGCGGGTCACTGTTGTTGTTGGCCCTCTGACCGTTGCCGAGCCGGAAAGGGAAAGTGCTCCCCCAACCGCCAGTGAGGGGGAGCGGGTTGCCAGGGAGGCCTAGGATGGGGCGGAGGCGATCGAGAAGCAAAGGGGTGAGTCGGGGAGCTCATCCCGCCAATCGGCCAGGCGCCCGGCCCGCCCCCAGGCCGAAGGCCCGCAGGTGGGATAGACGAGGCTAGTTCCCCCGGTCAGTTCAGTGGCGGACGCCGCGCAGGCCTACCGCCTCCTGTCAGGGGTCCAGACCGCCGAGCTCGAAGAGGAGACGCGGGGGATGAGTCACTCCGCGCTCATGGACATGGTAATGGTTTCTGTTGTCTAGGTAAATTTTGAGCACTTGTTACTTTCCCGTATTTCTTCTTCTTCTTGTGGCTGACATGCTTCTTCTGCTATAGCTGGTTACTGGAGCGTTGGGCCTTCGCGAGGCGCTGGCCCACTCTTCCACCACAATCACCAAGGCCCTGGCGCGGGCCGACAGGTATAAGAAGGAGAGCATGGCGCAGGCTGAAAGCCTTGCTCGCCTGCCCAAGGAAAACTCGGCCCGTGAGGAGAGCTGGGTCGGTCGCATGAGGGAGATGGAGAGCCGGGTTGAAGCCGAGAGCGGCCGGGCCTCCTCGGCCGAGGCCAAGATGGAGCTGGCCTCAGAGAGATTGAGGGCCGGCGCGGCGCAGAACGAAGAGTTGACTCAGCGGCTCCAACGCGCTGAGGAGGAGACTTGGATCGCGGTGGAGAGAGTGGCCACCGCGGAGAAGGCGGCGGTGGAGGCTGCGGAGAGGGCGGCCGCTGCGGAGAAGGCAGCAATGGAAGCTGCGGAGAGAGTGGCCGCTGCGGAGAAGGCGACGACGGAGGTGGGCCTGGAGAAGGCCGGGTGGTGGCCTGCGCTGACGAAGTCAGCACCCATGCCGCAGAGGCCGAGAGCAAGGCCTGGGAGGCCGAGGCCAGGGCGCAGCGGGACGAAACCGAGGCGGGGCAGGCCGTCTCCAACTATAAGGCCTCACCAGAGTTCAAGCAAGAAGTCATCGAGGCCAGCCTCGACGCTTATATTCAGGGCTTCGAGATGTGCAAGGTCAGAGTATCCGCGGCCCTCAGATCAACATGGCGAACTCGAAGATATCCGGCCCGGGGATTCTGATGAGGAGCCTGCAGAGAAAAGGGACGAAGGGCAGCCCGGCCCCGGCGGGCCTTGAGTTATTTTTCTTTTACTTTATTGTATGTAATCGCCTCGGGCCCAATTTTGTACTCTTCTTCAATAGTCAATGAAAAAGACTTTAACTTCTTTGTGTTTCGATCCATCCCATCTTTCTTCTGAGAAAAACGCCTTACTGTGCCTTACTCCTTGTGGCCAAACCGTATATGCTGACGACGTTGAAGCTGAATATAGTGTCTTCTAAGATGTTCCGTGACTCTGAACTTAGCCAATATTCGAATGTATCTCTAGGATGTAGGCCAGCCATATGAATAGTTGCTAAGATGTTTCGTGCTGTCGTAGGCTGTTCGCAAGATGGCTTGCTTATGCATGAGTCCCCAAAGGCTTGGAAAGATCTCCGAGCGGCTTGACGCCAAGCCTAACTTTAGAGGCGCCTGGATTGACCAGAGATGGTTGAGGTTGATTCTGCCATCATGAGGGGTTTGCGTATTTCCTGAAGTGTAGCTCGATCGGGTACAGAGCTGCTAGGGTCTTAACCGATTCGGGGGCACCCGTGCCGGGGCCGAGTGGTGTCCCGTTAGCCGCAATGCCGGTGAGCTCCTTTTGAACCACTTCAGGGTTTGTGTGCCACCTGAAGGGCGACTCGACTGGTATGGAGCTTCTAGGGTCTTAATTGACTCGGGGGCACCGCCGTACCGGGGCCGAGTGGTGTCCCATTAGCCGCGATGCCGGCGAGCTCCTTTTGAACCACTTCAGGGGTTTGTGTGCCATCTGAAGGGTGACTCGACCGGGTATGGAGCTGCTAGGGTCTTAACCGACTCGGGGGCACCGCCGTGCCGGGGCCGAGTGGTGTCCCATTAGCCGTGATGCCGGTGAGCTCCTTTTGAACCACTTCAGGGGTTTGTGTACCGCCTAAAGGGCGACTCGATCGGGTACAGAGCTGCTAGGGTCTTAACCGACTCGGGGGCACTGCTGTGCCGGGGCCGAGTGGTGTCCCATTAGCCGCAATGTCGGCGAGCTCCTTTTGAACCACTTCAGGGGTTTGTATGTCACCTGAAGGGCAACTCGACCGGGTATGGAGCTGCTAGGGTCTTAACCGACTCGGGGGCACCGCCGTGCCGGGGCCGAGTGGTGTCCCGTTAGCCGCGATGCCGGCGAGCTCCTTTTGAACCACTTCAGGGGTTTGTGTGCCGCCTGAAGGGTGACTCGACCGGGTACGAGCTGCTAGGGTCTTAACGACTCGGGGCACCATCGTGCTGGGGCCGAGTGTGTCCCGTTAGCCGCGATGCCGGCGAGCTCCTTTTGAGGGATTTGGTCCTTGGAGACAAGGGAGAGTAGGCTGTTACGTTAGAAGGGACCCCCCTTTATTGCTCATGCCCTAGGGGAATACATTATTGGTAATATTGGCGAAGGTTATCGGCATTCCAGGTGCATGGAATGGTTGTCCATCGAGCTGCTCTAATTTGTATGCCCCCCGGTGGAGGGCCTCGGCGATGTGATAGGGCCCTCCTAGTTGGGGGATAGCTTGCCCCCCTCAGTAGGTTTTGAAACCTCAGCTTTTCCTAAAACCAAATCTCCGTGGCGGAAAACCTTAAGGCGAACTCGAGCATTGTAATACCTGGCGCTCGCTGACGGAAAGTTGCCATGCGTAGCCTCGCCCGATCATGCACCTCGTCGATGAAGTCCAAATTAGCCCGAATCTACGCGGAGTTGCTTTCTTCACTGAAGGACTCCACGCGTGGACTGGGTAGTCCGATCTCGACAGGAATGACGGCCTGGATCCAAGGCGAGACTGAAGGGAGTCTCGCCCGTCGGGGCCCTGGGGTCATGTGGTAGGCCCATATCATGCTGGGAAGCTCCTCCACCCAATGACCTTTGGACCCATCCAACCTGGTTCTGAGTCCTCTAAGGATGGTGCGGTTCATAACCTCAGCCTCCCCGTTGGTTTGGGGTGGCCAACGGAGGTGAATCGGTGATGAATGCCTAGCTCATCGTAGAAGACTTTGAATGCTTCGTTGTTGAATTGGCGGCCATTGTCCGTGACAAGGGTGTGAGGCAGGCCAAAGCGGCATATGATTGACTTCCAAAAGAAAGCTTTGACTTTGCCTTCAGTGATCTTGGCTAATGCTTCGACCTCGAACCCATTTGGTGAAGTAATCAATGGCGACTAGCAAGAACTTCGTTGCCCAGAAGCTGGGGGAAATGGCCCGAGAATGTCCATTCCCCACTGAGCGAAGGGCCATGGAGCCGAGAGCAGGTTCATCGGGGTAGATGGTTGATGTTGGATGTGTGCATGGCGCTGGCAACCATCGCATTTCTGAACTAGTTTAGCCGCATCCTCCCTCATAGTGGGCCAAAAGTATCCCTGACGAAGGGCCTTTTGGGCTAAGGATCTGCCCCCCAGATGATTTCCACAGATGCCCTCGTGGATTTCTCTGAGGATGTAGTCGGCGTCAGCGGGTCCCACACACTTGAGCAGGGGATAGGAGAATGACCTTCTGTATAGACGCCCATCAAGGAGAATGAATTTGGAGGCTTTCCACTTGAGCAACCTGGCTTCGTTGCGGTCATCAGGGAGTGTACCGTCCGTGAGATAACGAACGTAGGCGTCCATCCATGTGGGCTCTTGGGTGAGCGGGAGGATTTCCTCGCTATCCTCTATACTGGGTCTTTCCAAACATTCAATGTAAGCATCCCTTGTCATACCGCCGGTAGAGGTGGCCAAACGAGAGAGGATGTCGGCCTTGGCATTTTCACTTCATGGAATATAACTGATATTGAAGTAAGCCAGCGAGGAGGTCAAGAGCCGAACCTTGCCCAAGTACTGAGTCATAGCGGGGTCACGCACCTCGTACTCCCCATTGATTTGCCCAAAGATGAGTTGCGAGTCTGTGAAAGCTCTGAGACGCTCTATTCCGAACTCCTGGCTAGCCTTAGCCCGGCCAGCAGGGCCTCGTACTCAGTTTGATTGTTGGTGGCTTTGAATAGAAACCGCAGGGCGCATTCTGTTCTCTCTCCGCCTGGTCCGGCGAGAATGAGGCCGATGCTGCTTCCTTGAGAGTTTGATGCGCCGTCCACATGAAGGATCCAAGTTTCCCCATCTTCGTCTGGCTCATGCTTGCACTGTTCCTTGGCAACCTCTTCAGCCATCTCCTCTGCCCAGGTGCATTCAACCAGAAAGTCGGCTAGAACTTGAGACTTCAGGGCCGGTCGAGCCTGGAAAGAGAGGTCAAATTCTCCCAGCTTGATGGCCCACTTGGCGAGTCGGCCTGAGGTATCCGGACGATCCAGGATGGCTCGCAGGGGTTGATCCGTGAGCACTACAATAGGATGGGCTTGAAAATACGGGCGGAGACACTGAGCGGAGACTATCAGGGCGAAGATGACCTTTTCTGCCTTGGAGTATCTGACTTCTGCATCATGGAGGACCTTACTCACATAGTAGTTAGGCCTTTGGATTCCATCAGTGTCGAGGCGCACCAAAACTGAACTAACGGCTTCCGCAGAAGCAGCTAAGTAGAGAAAAAGACTTTCCCATCTCTTGGCTTGGATAAAAGCGGAGGGGAGGACAGAAACACCTTCAACCCGTCGAAGGCCCTCTAGCAATCATCAGTCCACTCGAAGCTATTCATCTTCCGCAAGGCCTTGAAGAAGGGCAAGCATCTCTCGGCTGATTTGGAGAGGAAACGACTTAGAGCCGCTATCCTCCCAGTTAATCGCTGCACTTCCTCTTGCTGGACGGTGGCTTCATGTCAAGTATGGCTCTGATCTTCTCTGGGTTCACCTCGATCCTCCGCTGGATCACCATGAAGCCTAGAAACTTGCCTGCCGTGACCCCAAAAGCATATTCTTGGGGTTCAGCTTAACTTGGAAACGATGGAGGTTACTGAAGGTCTCCTCTAAATTGGAGACGTGATCAGAGGCGCGGGTGCTATTTGTCAGCATGTCATCTCTGTAGACTTCCATGTTCCGGCCTAGCTGGTCCTATAACACTCTGTTCATCAACCTTTGGTAAGTTACCCCCGCGTTCTTGAGGCCAAAAGGCATCACTTTGTAGCAATAAATGCCCTTTTCCATCACGAAGGAGGTATGCTCTTTATCGCTGGGGTCCATCCTTATCTGATTGTATCATGAGAAGGCATCCATGAAGCTGAGGAGTTCATGCCCAGAGGTGGAATCCACCAGCTGATCAATCCTTGGCAGGGAAGCTGTCTTTTGGGCACGCCTTGTTGAGGTCGGTGAAGTCTATGTAAATCCTCCAGCTCCTATTTTCCTTATGCACCATGACCACATTGGCCAACCAACTGGGGTAGTGTGCCTCCCGGATGTGGCCGGCACTGAGTAGTTTGTTGACTTCCTCGTCAATAGCCTTTTGTCGATCGGAAGCAAAGCTTCTCTTCTTCTGGCGAATTGGATGGTGTCGTGGGTCAATGTTGAGCTTATGGGTGATCACTTCGAAGGAATGCCAGGCATATCAGATGCTGACCAGGTGAAGACGTCTGAATTAGCCCGCAAAAAGGCTAAGAGATGCTCCTGGTCCTCTGGAGGGAGGAGTCCGCTAACACGGACAGTTCTTGCCGGGTCATCTCCAAGAGGGAAGGTCAAAAGATGTTCAGCTGGCTCTCCTCCCTTGTTAGAGTCTCTAGGGTCTGATGCTTCAAAGGTTGGTTCAGTTTCCAGAAGACTTGGTGCCGCATGATAACAGGGCAGGACTGGGCTGACCTCACCGTGCATCTCCCCGACTCCTCCGTCCGTGGGGAACTGCACTAACAGACGTCGGATGAAAATAACTGCGTCCAAAAGGTTCAAACCCAGATGCCCCAGAATGGCGTTATACGCCAAGGGAGCCCTCACAACCAGGAATCTCATTATTACTGTGCTTTGGCATGGTGGCACTCCGGCTGTCACGGGCAAAGGTATTTCGCCTTCAACCCTCACGGAGTCCCCAGTAAAACCGACCAAATGGGTCGCCACAGGCTGAAGGGAGTCCAAAGATAATCTCATCCGAACAAAAGCGTCATAGGTAAGGATGTCAGCTGAGCTGCCACTATCAACTAATATCCTCTTTACATAGTGCTTGGCGATCGTCATAGAGACGATGACGCCTTCATTGTTTACATTATCTATGACAGCAGATCTTCCCCCAGGATTACATTACTCGGTGCCTCCTCCGCCCTCAGCCGCTTAGGTGTGGAGGTTGATCCCCAGGACACCATTCTGACCGTCCACTGTGTGGGGCGTTGTCGACTGGGGCCTGAACAGGCGAAGGCCCCGTGAGGGTCGGCAGCGGCTGCTGCGCCTTCTGCACATACTTGCCGAGGTAGCCCCGCTGAATGAGCTCCTCGATGGCCCGCTTCAAGCTGTAGCAGCTGTCAGTGTCATGGCCATAGTTCCGGTGGAATTGGCAGTAGCGGCTTTTGTCGCAGGGAGGTCCTTTCTTCATGTGAGGAGGGCGCTGAAGGTAAGGCTCGCCCTCGATCTCCATCAGAATGTGAGATCGAGGGGCAAGGAGAGGTGTGAGCTTACTCTCGTTGGGGATAGGGCTTCTACGCATGTTGTCGGGTTGACGAGGCGGGTCGGCTCACCGGTGTCGAGGAGGTCCGCTCGGTTCAGGGCGAGCATGCTTGTGGCTAGAGCTCATTGAAGATTCTCGACGGATGAAGTCGGCTTCATCCGCATGGATATACTTTTGAGCCCGGAGGAGGAGGTTGGAATAAGAGCCTGGGGGCTTCTTATCTAAAGAAAAGGTGAAGCGAGACGAGAGGAGTCCTCGTTTCAACGCCAGCATCGCTACCGCGTCATCGAGATGGTAGACCTCGAGGGCGGCAGCTTTGAACCGGGACACGAAGTCCCGCAGCGACTCTCCCTCCTTCTGGCGTACGGAGAAGAGGCTGTCCGTCACCCTTGGAATTCGTCGGCAGGCATCGAAATATGACAGAAAAGCCTTCTCTAGCCCTCGGAAGGAGTCGATACTGTGAGGGGGCAAGCACGAATGCCATGCGCGAGCGGCCTTCCGCAGAGTAGCGGGAAAGGCCTTGCAGAGAAGGGCTTCTGAAGCGCCTTGAACCTGCATCATTCTTTATAACTCTCGAGATGGTCGAGAGGATCTGTCGTACCATCGTACGGGTCAACCTAGGGGAATCGAAACCTGGAGGGGATAGGCTCCTCCAATATCCGGTGGGTGTAAGGAGGTCGGGTGTCGAACTCTTCCTCTAGCTGATGGTTGATTTTTCTAGCGAGCTTGTCCAGCCGTCGGTTGTACTCTTCCAGGTGCTCTTTTGCCTGTCGGTTGATTGTTGGGGCCCTCCGAGATGGCTCGGAGGAGGAAGAAGAAGATGAAGAAGACAGAGAGGGAGACGGAAGTCGAGGCTTCCGCCTTGGCTCCTCCTGATGATGTGGTCCCGAAGGGATTTTGCTGGGGCCATGATCAGGGGACCGCGGCCGCTTGGAGGGCTTGCGGAGGGATTTCCTTGGGGAAGTTGGGCGACGACCAGCCTCCCGCCGACCGGCCTCCCGTGGACCGGCTTCCACCGGTCGGCCTCCCGCCGACCAGCCTCCCGCCTTGGAGAACCTTGCCTCGCCGACTGCTGACTGGCGGGGGAGCGGTTTGGTGCTGGGTGACCACGGACTGCTGCTGTTGGAGCCCGTGGACCATAGCAGTAAGAGTTTGGACTTGTTAGGAGAGGGTTACCAATTGCTCCGCCTTTTGGGCGGTTGCGTTTGGTGGTGGGCTGGCGACTGAAGGATTGGCAACAGGGGGGTTAGCCTCTTGCTGCCTAACCGGCGGGGGAAGCCCCGCTGGACAGCTGATGGAAGCGTCCTGAGCTCGTGTCACCACCATAACTCCAAGGAGAGAAGAGAGGGGGGAGTAGAGTTTGGCCCGATGTAGCATAGGGAAGCCCTGGGATACTTGCTGCGTTCTACGTTAACTTTTGTCCCCCTACCTAGCGCGCCAATCTGATGACGCACAATCACTGATCTTGCACGTCGGGAACGGATGGATTCTCCAGGCTCCGCTTCACCAGGTTACCTACAAGGAAGTCCCAGGACTGAAGAGGATTCTCCGATGGGACCCTTCGATGCCCAAGTTAGCAATTGAGGTCACAGCTGAAAAGGAGCTCGGATGAGCTCCTTTCAGGTGAAAGGGTGCTCCAGAGAAAAAGGGATTTCTCTCTAGATCTTAAGATAGCAATTTTTCGGGGATTATCGCGTATACCTATTTACTGAGTGGGTTCACCTTTTTATAGGGGTTGACCCTGGCATGATCACGTGGGATTCCGTGAGGAGGGAATGTCCACGGAGTTCTTGGCAGTTGCGTGAATCTGCGATGGTTGGTGGGTCCTGTCTCATCGGAAAGGGAGAAAGCGGCAGTTGGTGGACTAAGTCCCATCAGCCAACGGGGCTATTGGGTAGTTGGGTCCAGTCCCATCAGCAGCGTGGCCTGTGGGTAGTTGGAGCTGGCGTTGTCAGATGGCGCGGGTCAGAGATGTAGCATCCCGAGCTACTAGGTTTGTGTTGGGGCAGATTTGGAGGAAATCGAGAGTCTCAACTCTCCCGGGGGAGTCAAAGCTTACCTGGGTCGGCCAAAGGTGGCCGAGGCCGACCTTGCCGACTAGGACGTGCCGAGGCGGGGCCGACTCGGCGAGCTTGGAGGCGCCGGGGCCAAGAGGGCCGACCAGAAAGGGTCGGGGCCAACTCGGTGGGCTTGGAGGCCCGGGCCGAGAGGGCCGACCAGGAAGGGTTGGGGCCGACTCGGCGAGCTTGGAGGTGCCAGGACTGAGGGGGCCGACTAGGAAGGGTCGGGGCCGACTCGGCGAGCTTGGAGGTGCCAGGACTGAGGGGGGCCGACCAGGAAGGGTCGGGGCCGACTCGGTAGGCTTGGAGGTGCCGGGGCCGAGAGGGGCCGACCAGGAAGGGTCGGGGCCGACTCGGCGGGCTTGGAGACGCCAGGGCCGAGAGCGGCCGACCAGGAAGGGTCGGGGCCGACTCAGCGAGCTTGGAGGTGCCGGGGCCGAGAGGGGCCGACCATGAATGGTCGGGGCCGACTCGGCGGCCTTGGAGGCACCGGGGTTGAGAGGGGCCGACCAGGAAGGGCCGGGGCCGACTCGGTGAGCTTGGAGGTGCCAGGACCGAGAGGGGCCGACCAGGAAGGATCGGGGGCGACTCGGTGGCTTGGAGGCGCCGGGGCTGAGAGGGGCCGACCAGGAAGGGTCGGGGCCGACTCGGCGGGCTTGGAGGCGCCGGGGCCGAGAGGGGCCAACTAGGGAGGGTCGGGGCCGACTCGGCGGGCTTGGAGATGCCGGGGCCGACCAGGGAGGGTCAGGGCCGACTCGGCAGGCTTGGAGGTGCCGGGGCCGAAAGGGGCCGACCAAGAAGGGTTGGGGCCGACTCGGCGGGCTTGGAGACGCCGGGCCGAGAGGGGCCGAGAGGGGTCGACCAGGAAGGGTCGGGGCCGACTCGGCGAGCTTGGAGGTGCCAAGGCCGAGAGGGGCCGACCAGGAAGGGTCGGGGCCGACTCGGAGGGCTTGGAGGTGCCAGGGCCGAGAGGGTCCGACCAGGAAGGGTCGGGGCCGACTCGGCGGGCTTGAAGGTGCCGGGGCCAAGTGGGGCCGACTAGGAAGGATCGGGGCCGACTCGGAGGGCTTGAAGGTGCCGGGGCCGAGAGGGGCCGACCAGGAAGGGTCAGGACCGACTCGGCGGGCTTGAAGACGTCGAAGCGCACCCATGCTTTGATTTTGCCAAAATTACCCTTGGGGCTACATTGGCCACATCAATACAATTGATAATCCAACCAAGATATGCATCCAAGTTTATATCGTCAATGAATTATTGTGACTCCAAAATATGCCTTGCCTTCGCTACTTCATTTTGATGCAAACGTGCAACCGCTGATGCAGTCAAACGGGCACAGCATCCAAGAAAAAAAATTCTAATATAACATCTTAGAACCGTACCCTAACTAAAAAGATCAATCAAAAAGGCATTATTTAGGCTATTTGATCCGGTAAAAACCTTTTCTACATAAAATTAAATACTTATCAACATAGACTCTTACATATTCCTTCTATTTAATATCTAGTATCCTTGTCAAACTAAGGATCTATATTTAAATTTCTATTGAATTCCAATCATAAACACATATAGCCCATTTTGTAGTATTATCCATTCCACATGAGTCATCGTCTAGGTTCATTTTGATATCACTTGTAACAACCTAAAAGATATAGATAAAAAGGTATATTGAGCTTTTTAATTCTATATATATAAGTATTCAGGATCTTTCTAATACATATTGATATAAAACTAAATAGCTACCTCATTTGAGCCTTAGCATCCTAATTAGGCTAAGAATTCATACCTAAATCTAATTACAAATACATAGAGCGTATCTGTAATGTCTCTCAATCCACATGAACTATAGGCTGAGTTTATTCTAATGCCATTTGTAATAATTTAGGATTTCATCCAAAAAAAAAACTATTTGGAAGGAATTATCTAAGGTTTTTTATTTTGTATAAAACTCAAGATTTTTTAATACATAATCGATACGAGACTAAACACTTACCGTTATGGGCTTTTATATATTCCTTCCATTCAAGCCCTGATGCCCTGACCTATAGCTCTTAGATGGGCTAGAAAGCTGAGTTCTATCTGATACTATCTGCAACAACCATAATCCTACCTGTTGAGGGGTAAAATCATCATTACATTATTGATCGCTCACATTGGCGATGAGGTCGAACCCAATCCAAATGTCATGTTTGCTAGTTGGCCTGCTGGCGCAACATTCTAGCAACGAGCGTCTCGTCATAATGAAGAAAGAAAACAAGAGGGAAAAAGGGCCACGTCATGTGCGTGTGGGTTCTCCTAAGGGCCCCCTCATTAATATATGGCACTCAAGTCAATAGGATGGTGTCATAATGACTTGGCCAACATTAATGGAATAAAAAGAAAGAGAAAGCATGCCTCGGCACTCAAGCCCCGCTTCATTTAGGCCGAGCCATGCCTTGGCGCTCTCATTCAAGCCAACTCCAACATAGCTCGGCCAACATAGCTCGGCCAGCCTCAAGCCTCAGCCAGCTTCAGCATAGCTCGGCCAACATAGCTCGGCCATCATAGCTCGGTCAGCCTCAGTATCAGCCAGCTTCAGCATAGCTCGGCCATCATAGCTCAGCCAGCTTCAGTATAGCTCGGCCAACATAGCTCGGCCATCATAGCTCGGCCAGCCTCAGCCTCAGCCAGCTTCAGCATAGCTCAGCCAACATAGCTCGGCCAGCCTCAACATCAGCCAGCTTAGCATAGTTCGGCCAACATGCCTCGACCAATATACCTCGGCACTCTAACTCGGTTTCCACAACCGCGCTATGTCCTTCGCACCAACGCAATTATGGCCTCATAAAGGTCATGTGTATCCACTTGCTTTAACGCATTTAATGCCTTATTTCCTTCCATCATTAATGCATTTATGGCTGCCACGTTGGCCCCCCTCACCTTTTTCACGGGAAGGATGGCATCATGAAGCCAAGACAAGGAGTTCTTGACTCCATGCTTCACAGAAGTCCGACTCGGCCGACCACATTATACTTCGGCAGATTCAGCCAACCTTATGCCTCGGCAACCTGAGCTATTCTTATGCTTCTGCCATCAAGGCCAGACCATTCCTCGGCCATCCAATCCGAGCTACTTCAGACCTCTGCGGAATCTGGCGTGGGAGAGTTCAAATTTACTGTAACAAAATAAGATTCCAAACAAAAAATCATGCCAAGACGTGGCCTAGGACCTACAATAGTGGCCTAGGGACTACGCAACTACTGAGTCTCGAGCCATCGGCCAGCTCTCCCCGCCTCCCAGCCGTTGATCCTCTAACTAACCAGATACGGATCCTACCGGCCCTGTAACAACCTGATTCGAATCTGTTTCGAATCCCAACAACTTTCAGACCTCATCCAGAGCACGTCTAAGAAGTCAGGTGACCGCCTATAAATACTACCACCCTCAAGCCTCTCAGGTACGACGATTCTATGCCCATTTTTCATTCACAGTTCTCACACTCCGCCATAAAAGCTCCCACGAGAGCTCGGAGGAACTCTTCCTCAGGGATCCTTCTCCCCATATTTGTTGATTACTGGTAGGAACTCTTCCTCAGGGATCCTTCTCCTCATATTTGTTGATTACTAGTCTCCACTAACTTGAGCGTCGAAGGGTCTTCCACAGAGGGCTACCCCCAATGCCTCTCGCGTGAGGACTATCTTGCAGGTCCGCCTAGGAGGGAGCCCGTCTCAAAATCCCTTCGCGCCCGATTCGGAAGATGGATTTCAGCAGCAACAGATTGGCGCTAGAGAAAGGGCCTCAAGTCCCATTAAACTTGAAGAAATAAGACAAGGATCTCGATCTGGAAGAGAACCTCTCCAATGGCTAATCGGAGAAGGGCAACTTCTGAAGCCCAGGACCAGGTTGCCTCCCATAGACCTGATCTGATGAGCAGCGTGGCACCGCCACCGCCACCAGCTGACACTCCGTTGCCACCAGCAGCCCCAGTGACCCAGGACCAGTTTGCCTTACTGGTCCAGCAAGTCCAAGCTCTAACCCACTTGATTCAGGGGCGCTTTGAAGCTCCCCGTCCAGCTGCTCCTGCTCTGCATCTTCCTGAGGAGGCCGTGGCCCCCATTTCCCCAGCAATCTCTTCTTTCAGTCCGCTCGGAGCCGCGGACCCCCCTCGTCGTCCTAAGGGAGTTGGGCCAGCCCTGCAAGTGGTCTGTAGCAAGGATCTTCCTAGATCTCGGCGGGCCCGATCCCTCTCTCTGGTGTCCTCTTGCCACGACTCGACGCCGTCTCCACCTTCTCCCCACCCCGGCACTATAGCTCGGCTTCTGTAGCCGCGCTATGCATCTACCTGCTTTAAGGCATTTAATGCCCTTTCTCCTTCCATCATTAAGGCATTTATGGCTGCCACGTTACCCCCTTGGCACCTTTTGCGTGAAGAAGGATGGCATTATAAAGCCAAGACAAGGAGTTCTTGACTCAATGCTTCACAGAAGTCCGACGGCCAGCTTCAGCCTCAGCCAATGGGCCTACCGCACCACCAGAGAGTTCCCACAGGCGGGATCCCGTTCTAGATGGCCTTCGGTGCGGAAGCTATCATCCCCGTGGAGATAGGACTTCCCTCTCTGCGGGTGCTATCACGCCTCCAGAGTCAAAGAGAATCTTTCTTGTCCGGTGATCTTATCCTCCGGAGAGCATCCATCTCCAAACCGCTAGAGCAAGGAAAGTTGGCTCCGAACTAGGAAGGCCCCTATCAAGTGACGGAAGTCATCGGACCTGGCACCTACAAGCTCCAGGATCTGAATGGGAGATCCATCCCTCAAACATGGAACTCGGACAACCTCCGCAGATATCATCAGTAGGGAAATCTCCGAACCTCGGCTGGGCCGAGTTCTGATCTCCGTACCTCGGCATGGCCGAGTCCTTATCTCCGAACCTCGGCAGGGCCGAGCCTTAATCTCCAAACCTTGGCAGGGCCAAGCCTTTATCTCTGAACCTCGGCTAGGCCGAGTCCCTGATCTCCGAGCCCCAGTCAGAGCCGGAGTGCATCTCTTATTACCGGAAGCCCCGGCCAGAGCTGAAGTGCGTAAGCCCCGGCCAGAGCCGGAGTGCATCTCTTATTATCGGAAGCCCCGGCCATAGCCGGAGTGCATCTCTTATTACCGGAAGCCCCGGCCAGAGCCGGAGTGCATCTCTTATTATCGGAAGCCTCGGCCAGAGCCGGAGTGCATCTCCTATTTATCTGAAACCTCGGCCAAGATCGAGTGATATATCAGAACCCTCGACTAAAAGCTGGAGGAAATTTGTTATTAATCTTGAAGGCTCGGCAACACCGAGTAATTCATTATTTGAAGGCTCAGCAACACCGAGTAATTTATTATTTGGAAGCCTCGGTTACAACCAAGTGACATGTTTGGAAGCCTCGGTTATAGCCGAGTAGCATCTTGGGAAGGCTCGGCAACAACCGAGCAATAAATAATATTAAAGGCCGACCGAGTAATATATTCCTGAAGACTCGGCAACAACCGAGTAACAAATTTCCTAAAAAAAAGTATGCCCTTGCTAAACTCATTCTTGTTCATTGAATTAAATTTAGCATTTGAAGGCCTGCAAAATTCTTATAACTCTCTTTGAAAGCGACAATGAGAAGCAGATCATATAAATCCTCGACCGGGCCGAGCGATCTCCGTACCTTGACAGCGCCAAGTAAACTATAATCTTCGGCCGAGCCGAGTGATCTCCGAACCTTGGCAGCGCCAAGTAAAATATAATCTTGAAGGCTCGGCTATAACCGAGTAACGGTCTCCGAACCTTGGCAGTGCCAAGTAAAATATAATCTTTATAATCCTCAGCCGGGCCGAGCGATCTCCGAACCTTGGCAGCGCCAAGTAAAATATAATCTTGAAGGCTCGGCTACAACCGAGTAACAGTCTCTGTACCTTGGCAGCGCCAAGTAAAATATAATCTGGAAGGCTCGGCTACAACCGAGTAACGGTCTCCGTACCTTGGCAGCTCCAAGTAAAATATAATCTGGAAGGCTCGGCTACAACCGAGTAACGGTCTCCGAACATTGGCAGCGCCAAGTAAAATATAATCTTCAAGGCTCAGCTACAATAGAGTAACGGTCTTTAGCAGCGCCAAGTAAAATATAATCTTGAAGGCTTGGCTACAACCGAGTAACGGTTTTAGAACCTTGCAGCGCCGAATAAAATATAATCTTAAAGGCTCGGCTATAACTGACATTCGTCAATGTAGACTTTCACATACTCTCTTTATTTAAGGCCTAACATTCTTGTCCGACTAAGGATCCTTATTTAATTCTATATTTAATTTCAATTAAATCTAATCATAAATTAATATATAAAGTTCATTATAATTTTTTTTTAGCTTACATGAGCTATGGGCTATAATCACTTTAAAGCCATTTATAACAGAATGTGATGGCCCATGAACCCACCTTTCTTTTGGAAGTGTGCCTTCGTCAAACACCCAGAGAAACAATACATTATTATATAATGTAAGTATAAATTGCATTAGCACTGTTACTAGCAAGCTAGGCCATTCTTTTTTTTTTTTTTGGTAACAAACGGGCGATCACTTAAGTCTCGTGTGAATCAGCCCAGATACATCAGATAACAAAATATGCTTAAGACAAGTAGGACAGTGATCTCCAACCCTCCAATTCCATGAGCCAGAATGCTGAGCCATAAAAGAAGCTGCCCAATCAGCAGCCGCATTAGCTTTCCGAAATATATGACGAATCAGGACCGAGTCGTTCCCTCGCAGAAGGTAATAAATATCCCTCAAGATTGGATTAGAGGGACCATCAGAATAATTCTCCTTCTGCATCCAAGAGATGACCGTCTTAGAATCACCCTCGATCATAATCCGATGAGCGCGGAGAATCCGAACGGCGTAAGAAATTCCTGTCCACGCCGCATAGAGCTCCGTCATCAGGATAGAATAGTCAAGAGCTCCAAACCCTCCTGCCGCCACCAGATCACCCGCCTCCCCACGGATAATAAACGCAGAGCCAGCGTTTCTACCGCGGACACTCCCATCGAAGTTGATTTTGACATACCCTGGAGGGGGGGGCTCCCAATGGATGAAAACCGGATACCGATTCGCTGCCGAAGCAGCAGGGGAACCCCAGCGGCCAGAAGAGCCAAAACCAACACCGGATAAGACACGGTCATAGTCCATAATCAGCCATCTTATCTTCCTCACAACCCTATGGGGAGAAGCAGAGGTATTAGAAAAAATGAACTCATTCCTTGACAACCATATCTGATATGCCATGGCAGCCCAGAGACCACTTTTATACCGTGATCCCCAACGAATATCATGAAAAAAGGAGGAGTGCGGAGATGCCGTTTCATCCGATCTACTAGAAAAACCCATCAGATGCCATATCCATTGAGCTCTAGGGCAAAGAAAGATAGCGTGGTCATCAGACTCCTCCTCCAGCCGACAAAAGGAACAGATCGGCTGAATAGACAGACCCCTCCTGGAGAGAAGAGCAGACGTAGGAAGGCAGCCCCAAAGAAGCTTCCAAAGAAAAAGCTGGATCCTAGGAATGGTTGGAAGCTTCCAAATCCAAGCAGCATCCTCAATGCGTCGAGACTGAGGCCTGAAAATCGTCATAAGATCCTTGGAGGGAGCCCTAGAGAGACACGATCTCTGCCAAATCCTAGTATCACCACCATAGCCAGGCATAAGAGGCATAGATAGGATCCGCCGAGAAAGCTCCTCCCCGAATAACCATGTCACCGTAGGAATATGCCAAGAGTGGGAATCCCCGGAAATAAGATCCTTAACCCTTAAACTAGATGGGGCATCCATATTCAAATAGGAGGGCCATCTCGAAAGGGGGAGCTCAGAAATCCAAGTATCCTTAGTGACATCGATCAAATAACCATCTCCTATACTCCATGAAACATTCTCCAAGATAAGCTGACCATATCTGCAAATCTCCTTCCATAAGTAGGAAGATCCACGGGTCGGCTGAATAGGCAGGTCGGAAGACCATTCCCCATACCTCGCTCGCATCAGAGAGCTCCACAGACACTGCGGCTCCAAGAGAAATCGCGAAGCATGTCTAGCGAGCAGAGCTTGTCTTCTAACAATCAGAGAATGAATCCCAAGGCCACCTTCCTGTATAGGCATACAAACAGTGTCCCAGGATAATAAATGCATACCATGACCATCTTGCATAGAGGCCCAGAGGAAGTCTCTGAAGCATCTCTCAATTCTTCTAAGACAGGTAGTCGGGATAGCAGTATTCGATAGAAGGTACAAGGAAGCGAAGAGAGAACCGATCGAATGATAATGACCCTGGCCATCATAGATAAACTAGTGACCTGCCACCCCTCAAAGCGCTGACGAACCCTCCTCTCTAACTCAGCAAAATCAGAACAACGGGGACGTCTACCAGTAATGGGGATCCCCAGATACAAAAATCGATCAGTCAGAGTAGATATTCCTGACAGAATAGTAATGGCTTCCCTAGTAGATCTGTTGGTCTTCGGGCTGAAACATAATGAGGATTTGAGGTAGTTAACCCTCTGACCCGAAGCCAGACAATAATTCTGCACAATAGAATGTAAGGAAGCCGCATTTTCAATGGTAGCCTGACCCAGAAGAATACAATCGTCAGCGAAAAGAAGATGGGAGACCGCAGGACCCAAGCTCCCAGCCATAAAAGGGATAATCCTCTGATTCTGCTGAGCCTGATGAAAAGCACGAGAAAGATCATCCGCAGCGAGAATGAACAATAAAGGGGATAACGGACACCCCTGCCTCAGACCAACGGTAGAATTGAAAAACTCCGTCGGGCATCCATTGATAATCAGAGAGAATGAAGGCCTCAGAATACAAGCCAAGATCCACTTGATGAACAGCTCCTGAAACCCAAACTCCTGGAGCGAGCGATATAAGAAGGACCAACTCATCCTATCATAAGCTCTCTCCATATCAAGCTTGACCGCCATAAGACAGCGACTCGCTGGGGCTCTTTGAAGATCATGCATAAATTCTTGGGCGATAAGAACATTATCAGAAATAGAGCGTCCTCTAATAAAAGCCCCCTGCTCAATAGAAATGATGCGAGGAAGAACACACCGAAGGCGGCCAGCTAGAAGCCGAGCACAGATCTTATATAGAGTGGTGCAAAGGCTAATAGGCCGGAAGTGCTGCAGGAGAGTAGCCTCCGGACGTTTGGGTACCAGAGTGATAAAAGTCCGGTTCCACTCCTGAGGAATGTTCATTGACTGGAAAGCAATTTGAATAGCTTCAGTAACCTCTCGCCCAACAATTCCCCAATAATGATGATAAAAAGAAGGCGGAAATCCGTCTGGCCCAGGGGCCTTATCCGAGCCAAGCCCCAAAGCGCCTCCCGAATTTCCTCCTCAGTTATAGGCCTGATTAACATATCATTCTCCTTGATCGATATCTTCCTGGAATCAGGAACACCAACAACCGGAGCACCCTCCCCCTCTAATTCCGTCCATCTAGTCCGAAAGAATTGGAAAAGCAAATCCCTAATAGATTGGATATCCTCCTGAGAATGCCCTTCAGCATCTAATAATCTGCGAATCCTGTTAGTGGACCGCCTCTTTAAAGTGGCTTGATGGAAAAATCTGGTGTTACGATCCCCCTCACATATCCACTGAACCCTGGATCTCTGCCTCCAAAACATCTCCTGCTGGCTGAGCAGAGAGTGATGACGTGACAGAGAGTCACGAAGCACCGAGAGGTCCGATTCCACCAAGAACCCATCCTGGTCCTCCTTCTCCTGTAAGGCAGAAATGTCGGCTTCAACCCTTTCGACTTGTCTAACCAGATCACCAACCTCCATCCGATTCCATCTGGATAGACGACGTCGCACCATCATAAGATGTCTCGATAATCTATAAATAGCATTACCCCTGATAGGAAGGTGCCATATATGCGAGATGATCGACCGAGCTGCAGAATGTACAGTCCAAAACTGCTCAAATCTAAACTGTCTGCGATAATACATAGAAACCTCCGTTGAAATCATAATGGGGCAATGATCTGAAGCAATCCTAGGAAGGTGGGCAACAGTAACCTCATGGAACCTATGAAGCCATTGTTCCGTAGCCATAGCTCTGTCAAGTCTCTCCCAAACTCGAGCCAAACCCTGACGGTTATTACACCAATTGAATTGGGTCCCAGAGTAACCCAAATCCAAGAGCCCCGATGTTCCAATGAAGGATCTAAACTCATTAACATCAGCCGAGGCAGTAAACCGACGCCCACCACGCTTTTCGTTAGCCTCAGAGATGCAATTAAAATCACCAGCAATGATAGATGGGAGTCCCTGAGAAAGAAGGGAAAGCAACTCAGACCAGAGGATCCGTCTCTCCCGATAATCCGTACTAGCATACACAGCTGATAGAAGCCAAGGTTCAGAGGACCCCTCCGAGACTACAAGACCAATCTGCTGGTTACACTGATGAAAAGCATCAACCTTAACAGTATCAGCACGCCATATGGCCAACATACCTCCTGACAGACCTTCAGCGTCAACCGAATAGGAAGACCATGACCGAGAAATCTGCCTCCTAAACTGAGCCAGACTATCACCTGACAACCTTGTTTCCAACAGAACACAAATATCAAAATTATGAATCTGCACCAATCTACTAAAGGAGGATCGAAATGAAGGCTTTCGAGCTCCTCTAACATTCCAAATCATGATCTTCATTTACATGGATGATGAAGTTGGGACCCCTCCCAGGTCCTCCATCATCGCAGTATCAGGTAGGCACCCATTGGATGAGGTGCCCCCCTTAGCTACCAAGGATGGATCAACCTTAGGCTCCTGACTGATGACAAAAGCCGGAGGAGATTGATCCGAAGACAAGGAATCTGAATTCATAATTACATTATCTGAACCCTTCGAGGAAAGGCCCACCGGCATATTAGAGCAGGACCTAATCACATCCTGAACTCCTTCATGAGAATCAGTCATTATCACAGAGCTTATATTGGTCCGGGCTTTACCTTTACCTTTTTGTTTCCCAAGTTTAGAAACAGCCCTAGGGGCCTGATAATCAACTGGTCTAGCCCGCTTAAGAGGACCCGGACATACTTCCTTATTGACCATAGATCCTCCTTCCCCCGATATCAATCCAAGCGAGGCAAATGGGTTTTCCTTCAAAAGAGGAATGTTCAGAATCCTCTCAGCCGAACCTCCTGCATCTGCATCAGACTTCATTAAACCCTCCGTTACTGTAGCAGAACCGGCACGCAGTGGAAATTTCGGCACCTTGACTGAATTGGAGAAGCCTTTCACAGTCTCCCCCACCAATCTCCCAGAAGCCATGGTAGAGGATCCCTCTACCGAAGAAGAAGACGACTTCCTCCTCCATGCCAACTTGGCAGGAAGTCTCCAACCATCAGCATCTTCAACACCACGCTCAGGAGCCACTGAATTCCTCTGAGGTTTCGACCCGAAGCCAGAAGCCCCGGAGATGCCGCCGCCTGCGTCTTCCTGCTCTCATCCCGCTGGGGAGATGGGGCTTCCTTACGTTGACGAATAGCTGATATCCATGGACCGTAGACGAGACTGGATGCAGCTCCATCGTCTCCTGATCCCGGCTGAGAGCAAGGTCCGCTAAGATGCAACGATCCACAGGATGCACAGATCCCATCCAGGTTTTCAAAAGCGAATTGCTGCCAAAAGGGGAGACCATTACCCTGGATCCGAGCTCCCGGCCTCAGAGGAAGACGAAGGTCGACCCGGAGGCACGCCCTGGCGAAGCCTCCTCTGCTCTTCGCCACAGTAGAAGCATCCAAACATATGAATTGCCCAGCTGGTTCCAAGATGGCCTTGATGAATTCCTCCTTCCAATACTCAATTGGAAGGTTAGGGAGACGAACCCAAACCAGAGCCAATGGGATAGAATCAGCTGTCGGGAAGAAATCCGCCCGCCATGGCTCCGAACCCATAACCTGACCATTGATCATCCAAGGACGCTTGAGCACCATGTCACAAGCTTTCAAATCTTCAAATCGGAACAAATGGCACCGGAATGCCAGACTGATCGGGGCAATTTCTCCTTGAATTCCCGCTCTTCTGAACTCCCTGATCACCGCCTCTGCCGGAACCCATTTGTGGTAGGAGCGAACCAGAATGGCTCGCGACTTCCAACTAGCTACTTCAGCCTCAAGCTCCGCAGCAGGGACGCGAATGACTTTCGGAAAGGACGCCTCCAGCGACGCTACAACCGCCGGCGATGGAGACGGAGAGACCCAATGAAAGCCGGATCCCATACTCGACGATCCGAAACCCTGCCAAGGCTTACCCCCATCAGACGCCATAGGCAAGGAAGGGACAGCACGAGGAAGCAACCGACGACGGCTCAGCCGGAGAAGGCAAAGATCGCTGGAGATCGGGAAAGACGACGAACGAAATCCGAATCTTAAAGCACACCCAAGAAACATAGACGAATAGAAGACGCGTAGCATTCAACCAATAACTAGGCCATTCTTTGGAGCTACACAGTAGGAAAATTTCGTTGTCGTTCCTCCGTACGATAATGAGGAAGCTTCTTTCTGTAGGTTGATGGTACATGATCGTCGATTTCACGTATCCTTATTGTACCTTAAATCAGTACCAAACTAGATTTTCATCGTACAAGGAACGGGTGGTTCACCAGGGATTTGACTCCCATTCTATCATTGTGGCTCACAAAAAAAAAAAAAAAAAAAAAAAAAAAAAAAAAAAAAATCAGCGTAAGCTAACGTGATCCGTGAAGTATTTTATCATTTATAGATAAAATAGAATTCCTATGCGACCTTAGCTATAGCATAATAATAATAATAATAATAATAATAATAATAATAATAATAATAATAATAATAATAATGTTTTTTTTTTGTTTTTGTTTTTTTTTTTTAAGCTTGCAACTGCGGTCAGCAAATTGGCTTCGTCGACATTCTGCTTTCTGCTTCATCCACAAACCAGTGGTAACAGCTGGAAGCATATCTTTCCAAGAGAGCTTATCCGCAGCCCTTTGTTTATCCTTTCCTTCTCCACCTACTCCTCTCAATTTCAATGCATGACATAAACGTCACCACCCGTTCCGCAAGGGAGCAATAAGTGTGGCAAGAATATTGTCTTCTTCCTCGGATAAAGCGGCGCTCGAATTCAACAGATGGTTGTTAATTCCAAAAGAGTAATAGGACAAAGTCCGTTATAGGATAAGTAAATTGGACCCAAAAAAAAAAAAAAATCTAAAATTCTTTACACATGTTATAAAAATCTATTTAATGTTTTACTGATTAATATCATTTTCAACCTAACGTAAATGACTTAGTGGAAGTAAACAACCAATAGGAGACCTCCAATGATGATGTTAAATTTTAAATTAGACTTTGTTGCGTAAGGCAACCCTCGAGTTAAATAGAAGAATCACTCAAACTACAGTATGGCTGATGTGGCTGATAAAAGACACATGGAGATTAATGACTAAAGTTACCTAATGGCTCGAGTAGCTAGGATAATAGTGGCTCCTGATGCTGCCAAGTCACTTGTGATGAGCGTTGGGCGTGCTAAGATCTTCGGGGGCCTATAAATGGGGTGGAAAGATTGTCTTCTTCCTCCAAAACCTGCAGAAGTCCCCGGACCGGTGACTCCGGCGAGGACCCTCCGACGCTCAAGTCAGTGAGCTTGTCGAATAGGAATGTGTTGTGTGTGTGGATTTTTCTCAGAGAAGAAGAGGATCCCCTGGGCTGAGCTCGGGGCCCTTTTTTTATACCTGTCTAGAGGGTTCCTTTTTTCCCGTTCCGTTTTGAACCGTCGAATCTTCCTTGTTAGGATCGGCTTCCGCGAACGGCAGGTGGGTGAGCCGTTGCTGAATGGGCGCCGTGTATGTCGGTAACTGCGGGGCGTGCTAGTACCTTCCCGTGATTTCAGTGAGCAAGATACATGGTAATGAATGTCTCGAAGCTTGGGGTTCAATACCTAAGGTGGGCTTTAGTGTACTTAGGAAAATACGGCACCAAGTTAAGGTCGGAGCCGAAGCCAGAGGCCGGGGCCAAATACTGAAGCCGGAGCTGGAGGCTGGAGCCAAAGGCCGAAGCTAGAGGCCGGAGCCGTATGCCGAAGCCGACGCTGGAGGCCGAAGCCAAAGGCCGGAGCCGGAGGTCGGAGCCGACGCTGGAGGCCTGAGCCAAAGGTCGGAGTTGGAGGTCGGAGCCGTATTCCGGAGCCGACGCTGGAGGCCAGAGCCAGAGGCTGGAGCCGTCGCTGGAGGCCGGAGCCAGAGGTCGGAGCCGACGCTGGAGGCATGAGCCAAAGGTCGGAGCCGAAGGTCGGAGCTGTATTCCAGAGTCGGCGCTGGAGGTCGGAGCCAAAGGTCGGAGCCGGAGGCCGGAGCCAGAGGCCAGAGCCGACGCTGGAAGCCGGAGCCAAAGCCGGAGCCGGAGGCCGGAGCCGACGCTGGAGGCCTGAGCCAAAGGCCAAAGCCATAGGCCAAAGCTGGAGGCCGGAGCCAAGGACGGGGACAAGAATTCCAACATCCCAAAAATGAGCTATCACATCATTTGATTCTAGAAATTGCGCAGGGTGTTATGACACCGCCCAGAGGAGATGATCAGCCATATTAGAAGCCCCCCTACCCCTGAGATGGGTGGGCGTACAGTCGCCAGTGAAAGGGGTGTTAATATCCACCAGACGGCTGATCTTCGTGCCATTATTTCGTCCGTTCAGGCTGTTGGGATTGGGAAAGATTTTTCTCGGGCGAGGAGTTGTAAAAAGGTGAGCGTCATCATTGCGGTAAGGTCACCGCCACCTCTTTATTGGTGGTATTTTTCGCATTTCTCGTGGGCTGCCGAAGCGGTTTCCAGTGGAAAGCAGACACATGGCCAGATTGGACAACCGTGGGATGATTCAAAATGGGGTTATAAAAGGGAAAGATCATCCTTATCCTCCAATCCCCACCTTTTCTTACGTTACAACCTCCTACCTTGAATCCGCAAGCGTCTGTTTACCTCCTGTTTCTGTTTCCCTCCCGTGCTCCTTCTTCAATATCGGTTCGAGCTTTTCAGGTTAGTCCCTATGGCTTCTTCGCTTTCTTGTTCTATTTCTGATTCTGAGGGTCGTTCCCTATTCCTTCTCAACTTTCTGCTTCCTTACCGACTCATTGGACCACCACATCTTCTGACCATTCTTCGTCGAACGGCGGCAGACGGCCGGATGTCCACAACCGAAAGTCATTCGGCCATCGGATGAACCTCCCCTCGGCGCTATCCGACCGTCGCTGGTCCCTCTAGAGCTGTCAAGGAGTCCCCGAGTGGACTGCCTCCACTATGTCTGCTCAAACATAGTGAACCTCGGAGCCAAATACAATTTTCCTCCAAACATGCATCTATCCTACCCCGCTCCTAATGACAGGGTAACCTCTTCCGTCCCGGAAGGGTTGCCTTGTACGGAGCTTTCTTTAAGGCAGGACTTCGATTGCCCATTCACCCTTTCATCCTCAACCTTCTAGATAGATATTCTTTAACACCCTCCCAGTTAGTCCCTAACTCCATCCGAACCATCGTTGGCTTCATGATTCTCTATCACCTGCAAGGTTTAGAAGTTAGCATCTCCTTATTTCGTAGTTTCTATACCCTCCGCAAGTAAGCGGGTTGGTGGTCCTTTACACCTAGACCCACTAGGATCCTCAAATTGTATCTTCCCACCTCTATCAAAGGGTGGAAAGATAAGTTCTTTTTTGCCAATGTCGAGGGGGTGAGCGAAAATTGGGGAACACCAAATACCGACGCCAATAGGATTCTTCCATCCTCCCGAGGGATCGAATGGCCTTTGGGCAGCTTCTGACTGCCGACATCCCTCGATGCAAGCATCTCCTGACCGAAGAAAACCTCCGTCTCGCCGCCTTATTCCATCCAGTGGTGAGCACTTGATTACTCACCTCTTTCCTCTCTTCTTCTTCCTTTTTTTTTTTACTCCCTTCCTTCCTGTTTTTTGATATAGGAATGGCACCATCACTTCGTGAGATCAGACAAGCTGTTACTAGGAAGCGGAAAGCAAAGGGGAATGGGGCCCCTGCCGAGAGGAAGGCCGTCGCCAAGATTACCAGGAGGGCCGATGCTGGGAGCCGAAGCCAGAGGCCGGAGCCGAAAGCCGGCGCTGGAAGGAACGAGGTCGTGGAGCCCTCGCGGGGGCGAGGCGTAGGAGCCCAAGCCGACGAGACCGCAAAGAATGAAGTGGTAAGGGCCGAGGCCAGCGAGGAATTAGTGCGAAGCGAGGCGGGAAGAAAGGATTTGCCCTCACCAGCACGGCTCCCCCTTCCGTTATTCTGCTCGATATCTCTCCGGAGCGAGTTGTTAAAGCATCGTCACCCCCGTCCGAAGCCGTCAAAGCGAGCCGGCCCATTCAACTACAAAGCCGACTCCCGAAGCCGCCCTACTCCCAAAGGGGCGACAACCGAGGGGCCTCCACCAGCAGAGGCACCGGAGGGAGCAGAATCAGAGGCGGAGTCCTCACACACGGTCCCTAAGTCAGCGGAGGGGAGTGGTGTCGATCCTTCCTTCCAGTCAATCCTGGCGAACTATAGTCGCTGGGCCAAGCGAACATTGGATCAGGCGTCCATGCCTGAGCTACAGGGATTCCTCCGACATCAAGGGAGGGCCAAATTCTTCGAGAGGCGTCTGTGGCACACCTCTGGGTAAGCCTTGTTCTAACTTTTTCTTCTTTCTTTTTAGATTGTTTTCTTCGTTTAACCTAGATATTCTACCCAGGCCTTGAATTCTATGACCGCCATGAGGGACCTTTGGGCCCAGGCCGATGCCGCCCTCGATCAATCGTTGGAGGAGATGCGAGCACTCCGGGCTAGGGCAAAGAGGGCGGAAATGGCTCTGGAGGACACCCGAGCAGAGACTGCTCGAGCGCTAAAGGGCGAAGTCGAAGCCATCCGGCTAAGAGCCGAGAAGGCAGAAGAGGCGCTGGAAATCGCCCAGCGTCAGGCGGCCAACGAGCTGGATAATGCTCAGGTGGCCGAAGAAAAATAAAGGATGGCAGAGGAAAAATTGGAGGTGGCGGAGTTGGAAGTATACATGTTGAAGAACCGATTTCACTCCGCCACCATTGTGGCCGAAGAGAGAGCTAAGAACGCAGAGGAGATCGCCTGCCAGTCTGATGCCAAGATTACAGACCTTCAGGTGGCGGTGATCGAAGCTGAAAAGAAAGCTGCCGAGGCCGAGCAAAAGATTATGGAGGCCGAGAAGAAGGTTGCGGAGGCCGAGCAAAAGCCTCCGAGGAGAAGAGAGCCACTGAGGCCGTAGAGAACTTCAAAAAGTCTAGCGCCTTTAGCAAGGAATTGGCCGAGTCGATGGCATTTGCATACGAGGGCGGCTTCCAGGATTGCAAGGAAAAGATCCAAAAGCTATACGGCCTCGAGGGGATCGAGGGGTTGGAGCCAGACGAAGTCCCCGAAGATGACAACTTAGCTCCGAGTGAACCTTAGTCTCTTTCATTTTCATTGTATTGCTTCAAGTCCGATTTAAATCGGCAATTTTGTAAACTTTGGCTATTAATGAATCCTTTGATCTGTAACGCTTATGTCTTGGATCATAGTTGGGTTTGCTAGTGTGTGAGTTGATGCGAACCAAAAACCTTTGGCCGAAAAATTACAACATGATTTTTTTAGGGACTTTAGAAAATCAATTAGAGAACTGATGTGGAATCAGTCTTAGTTGCTGACATGGAGGTCAGAACAATAGATAGTGTAGGACCACACTTGTGCGACGCAAAGTCGTTAAATGCCAATGCGAGGTTGAATAGAATGCCGACGCGGAGCCGAGCCTTGAGTTCCGACGCGGAGCCGGACCTTAAGTGCCTACGCGGAGCTGGGCTTTGAGTGCCAACGCGGAGCTGGGCATTGAGTGCCGATGCAGAGCCGGGCTTTGAGTGCCGATGCAGAGCCGGCTTAAGTGCCGATGCGGAGCCGGGCTTTGAGTGCCGACGCGGAGCTGGGCTTTAGGTGCCGATGCGGAGCCGGGCTTTAAGTGCCAATGGAGCCGGGCTTAAGTGCCAACGCGGAGCCGGGCTTTGAGTGCCGACGTGGAGCCGGCTTAGGTGCCGACGCGAGCCAGGCTTTGGGTGCCGATGCGGAGCCGGGCTTTGGTGTCGATGCGGAGCCGGGCTTTAAGTGTCGACGCAGAGCCGGGCTTTAAGTGTCGACGCGGAGCCAGGCTTTGGTGCCGACACGGAGCCAGGCTTTAGGTGCCGATGCGGAGCCGGTCTTTGAGTGCCGATGCGGAGCTGGGCTTTACGTGCCGATGAGGAGCCGGGTTTTAGGTGCCGATGCGGAGCCGGGCTTTAAGTCCCGATGCGGAGCCGGGCTTTAGTGCCAAAGCGGTGCCGAGCTTTGAGTGTCGACGCAGCCGGGCTTTAGGTGCCAACATGGAGCCAGGCTTTAAGTACCGACGCGGAGCCGGGCTTTAGTGCCGACACGGAGCTGGGCTTTAAGTGCCGACACGGAGCTGGGCTTAAGTGCCGATGCGGAGCCGAGCTTTGAGTGCCGATGCGGAGCCGGGCTTTAGGGAAAAGTAAGATCATTCGAAAATATAGCAATGAGAGTACTTTGAATAGCACTCTGGCAAGCATGTTCAAATTAAGGAAGTCAGCAAACTACTGATAGTACCGATGTAGGTTGTCTGCGTTCCAAGCGCGGGGGAGAGATTTTCCGTCTAGCCCCTCAACTTTGTATGCCCCATGATGAAGCACCTCCGTGACATGATATGGTCCTTCCCATTTTGGTGCTAGCTTGCCTCCTTCCGTCGGCTTTGATATTTGGCTCGTCGCAGGATGAGGTCTCCAGGGCGGAATGTCTTGGACCATACTCGAGCATTTTAGTATCTGGTCGCTTGCTGACGGAAAGCCGCCATGCGGAGTCGTGCTTGGTCTCGCAATTCTTCCACTAGGTCCAGATCGGCCCGCAGCTGACTTGGGTTGCCCTCTTCGTGGTATAACTCTATCGGGGGCTGGGGACACCTATCTCCACCGGAATGACGGCCTCGGTCCAAAAACCAGGCTGAAAGGAGTTTTTCCAGTGGGGGCTCGTGGCGTTATGTGGTAGGCCCACAATACACTGAGGAGCTCTTCCACCCACCGTCCTTTACAGCCATCTAGCCGGGCCCTGAGTCCTTGAAGGATAATGCGATTGGTCACTTCGGCTGCGCCATTGGTCTGGGGGTGCCCCACAGAGGTGAACCGTTGACAAATGCCAACCCAGTGCAGAATTCTCGAAGGCCACGTTGTCAAAATGTCGGCCGTTATCAGTGACGAGGGTGTGCGGTAGCCGAACCGGCACACTACAGACTTCCAAAAGAAGGATCTTACCTTGCCCTCAGTGATCTTGGCGAGTGCTTCAGCTTTGATCCACTTGGTGAAATGGTCAACGGCTACTAATAAGAATTTGCATTGTCCAGAGGTTGAAGGGAATGGTCCAGGATGTCCATACCCCACTGGGCAAAGGGCCAAGGTGCAGTTAGGGGGGTCAGCTGAGACGTCGGTTGGTGTTGGATATTAGCATGCATTGGCAACTGTCACACCTCTTGACAAGCTCGGACGCATCCTCCTTCATTGTCAGCCAGTAATATCCCTGCCACAAGGCTTTGTACGCCAGAGCTCTGCCCCCCAGATGGCTTCCACATATGCCTTAATGTATCTCCTGCAGGATATAATCTGCTTCTGTGGGGCCAATGCACCTGAGAACTGGGTATGAGAATGACCTTCGATAGAGTTTTCCTTCCATTATAAAAACTCCGGGGTCCATCTTTTGAGTTGCTTGGCCTCGGCCGGGTCTTCAGGAAGGGTACCATTGGTAAGGTACTGGATATAAGCATCCATCCAGGAAGGCTCCTGCTCAACTGGTAGGGCTTCTCTTACTTCAATACTTGGGGCTTCCAAGTGCTTTATATAAGCTCTTCCCAACATCCCGTCGGCAGAGGTGGCAAAATGGGACAAGGCGTCCGCTCTAGCATTTTTCCCTCGAGGAATATAGCTAACATTGAAATAAGTTAAGAGAGAAGCTTGCGACTGCACCATACTCAAGTAGCGGGATATGATAGGATCCCTCGCTTCATACTTCCCTGTGATTTGGCCAGTGACCAGCTGGGAGTCAGTGAATGCTCTAAGGCGCTTCACCCCGAGCTCTTGGGCTAATCTTATCCCAGACAGTAGGGCTTCATACTCCGCCTGATTATTGGTGGCTGGAAAGAGAAAGCGGAGTGCACACTCGGTTACAACTCCGTCCGAGATTGGCCAGGATGAGGCCCGCTCCGCTCCCTTGAGAATTTGATGCCCTGTCCTCATGAAGGATCCATTCATCATCTCCGGCTTCAGAAATCGAGGGGTTTGCAGGGGGCTCTTCAGGTTGCTCCTCGCCCCAGGTACACTCAAAAAAATCTGCCAGGACCTGGGATTTCATGGCTGATCGAGGGCGGAAAGATAGATCAAATTCCCCCAGCTTGAGCGCCCACTTCGCCAATCGGCCCGAAGTGTCCGGGCGAGCGAGAATCGTCTTGAGAGGTTGGTCCATGATCACTATGATCGGATGGGCTTGAAAATATGGTCGAAGGCGTTGGGCAGACATGATCAACGCGAAGATAAGCTTCTCAATCTTTGAGTACCTGGTCTCCGCATCGTGGAGCACCTTGCTAGTGTAATACAATGGCTTTTGCATGTCGTTGGTGTCCATGCAGACCAGCATGGAACTAACGGCCTCAGGAGAACCCGCAGGTATAGAAGGAGTTTTTCTCCATCCATTGGCTTGGACAGCAGTGGCGGGGTGGATAGGAATTCCTTTAGCCCCTCGAAGGCCTTCTGACACTCTTTCGTCCATTCAAATCCATTGGCCCTGCAGAGCGCCTTGAAGAAAGGCAGGCACTTCTCAGCGGACTTGGACAGAAAACGGCTCAAGGCCGCCACCCTTCCCGTCAGGCGCTGCACTTCCTTCTTGTTGGTGGGAGACCTCATGTCCAAGATGGCTTGAACTTTATCAGGGTTTGCTTCGATTCCTCTCCGTGTTACCATGAAACCCAAGAACTTTTCGGCTATCATCCCAAAGGCACATTTGCGTGGGTTCAGCCTCATCTGGTATCGACGAAGGTTGTCGAAGGTCTCCGTTAGGTCGGCGATATGGCTGGTGGTGTGGACACTTTTTGTCAGCATATCGTCCACGTACACCTCCATGTTGCGTCCTATCTGGTCTTCGAAGACTTTGTTCATTAGCCTTTGGTAAGTGGCCCCCGCGTTCTTTAGCCCGAATGGCATTACCTTGTAGCAGTATAACCCTTTCTCAGTTATGAAAGAGGTAGCCTCTTCATCCACTGGGTTCATCCTGATTTGGTTGTACCCGGAGAAGGCATCCATGAAACTAAGGGTCTCATGGCCGGATGTAGCGTCCACCAGTTGATCGATCCAAGGCAAAGGGAAGCTGTCCTTGGGGCATGCTTTGTTGAGGTTGGTGAAGTCTATGCACATCCTCTAGTTTCATTAGTCTTACGGACCATCACCACGTTGGCCAACCATTCGGGGTAAAGAACTTCCCGAATGTGGCCCGTAGCCACCAGCTTACGGACTTCCTCATCGATAGCTTTTTATCTGTCCGGAGCAAAGCTCCTTTTCTACTGTCGAACCGGCCGGCACTCTGGCCTGAGGTTGAGCCAATGGGTGATCACCTCCTCAGGGATGCCTGGCATGTCTGATGACGACCATGCAAAGATGTCAGTGTTGGCACGCAGGAAGGTGAGGAGTCGATCGCGCACCTCTTTCGGAAGCAACGCTCCAACCTGGATGGTCCTTGTCGGGTCCTCCCCCAAGGGGAAGGTCAGGAGGTTCTCGGCTGGCTCTCCTCTCCTTCCCAACTCTCGGGGATCAAGTGGCTCAGAGGCTATTGCCGACGCCACCTCCAGTGGACTGGGAGATAAGTGGTAGCAAAGCGGTGACGGGCTTTGCTCTCCCTTCATTTCTCCGACCCCTTCATCGGTGGGAAACCTCACCAATAATCTCTTGGTGGAGATGACGACATCCAGCAAATTCAAGCCTGGCCTTCCTAGGATAGCGTTGTAAGCCAACGGGACCCGAACCATCAGGAAATTTATGACTACCGTACTTTGACGCAGAGGAGTCCCAGCCATGACAGGGAGGGCGATCTCCCCTTCAATGCTCACAGAGTTTCCAGTAAAGCCCATTAAAGGCATGGCGATGGGTCGAAGGGAGGAATTTGACAGGTTCATCCGAACAAAGGCCTCGTAGCTCAAAACATCCACAGAACTTTCACTATCTACTAAAATTCTTTTTACAGGGTATTTGGCTATGGTCATGGACACGACGACGCTGTCGTCATGCTTATTAACTACCCCATCTAAGTGCTTCCCAAAGAAAGGAATTACAGAGTCTACCCCTCTCGCTGTCTTTTTGAGCTGCCACCTGCCCCTCAAGAAATCATAGCTATAGTCTTCTCAGTAGGGGCATTGTCGACACATGTCGGAGGCGCCGGTGGCACCGATGAACCCGGAACAGGAAGGTTTCCCCTTCGAACGAACCTGTCCAAGTGACCCTGCTGGACAAGCTCTTCAATGGCCTTCTTTAAATGGCGGCAGTCCTCATGTCATGGCCGTAGTCTTGGTGGTACTGGCAGTAAAGCTCCTTGCTATGGGGGGTCCCTGACTTCATGGGAGGTGGACATCGAAAGTAAGGCTCCTCCTCGATTTCTAGTAGAATGTGAGATATCAGAGCCAAGAGGGGGGTGAACTGCTCCTTGGGAACAAGCGTCTGAGGCGGTGGTCTGAGCGGTGGGGAGGCTCAGGCTTCCGGGACCGTGCTTCGGCAGGCTCCGTGGATGCCGGTTTCTTGCTGGAACTCTTATCAGCTTCCCTTCTGGAAGAGTCTGCCTCGTCGTGCGAATGTACTTCTGCGCCTAGCTTAGAAGCTCAGCGTAAGAGCTAGAAGGCTTCTTATCCAGGGAATAGGTGAACCTAGAAGGACGAAGTCCTCGCTTTAATACCAAAGTGGCTATAGAATCGCTCGAGCTATCGGAAGGATTTGATGCTGCACGGTGGCAGGCGAGAATACCATGCACGCACCGCCTTACGAAGGGTGGCAGGAAAGGCGACACATAGGAGGGAGTCCGTCGCTCTCTGGACCTGCACGAGAACCTTGTAGCTCTCCAGGTGGTCCAAGGGTCCGTTGTGCCATCATATGGGTCCAACTGGGGAGACGGAAATAGGGCGGGACCGGTTCCTCCATGATGCAGTGGGAGAGCAGGGGACGGTGATCGTAGTCTATCCCGTGAGGGTTAGCGATCCGGCGACTAAGCTCCTCCAATCGTTGATGATACTCATCGAGCCATTGTTCGGCCCGACGAGTGGTCTTCCTGTTGGTGTCATCTTTAGAGAAGTCAGAAGATGAAGCCGGTGAAGACCGCCGGTGCAAGGAGTACACCCGTCTTGGCCCCTTCTCACCCTACCGTCGGTGGGAACGATCAGAATGATGGGAGAGAGACCGTCGTCGCTTTGAAGCCTCCCAGCGATAAGGTTCAGGAGGCGAGTAATGGGAGGCCTCAGGTGGAGTCCCACCTTGATGAGATTGAATTGCTCCACGCCCCCCTTCGCGCGGTGCGGGGGGTGGGGGGGGGGGGCTGAGGTGCAGCGGCAAATCAATGTTCATGCAATCCCCGCACCACCGTCATCAGGTCCTATACCTGATGAGCTAGAACCTCAAGCCGATCAGACTGGTTCATCTGTGCAGGGGGCAAGCATGGAGGTTGGCCTTCGATTGCTCAGCCCGCGGAAGGCATTCCGCGGCATGGCTGGTGGAAGCTTTCTGAGCTCACGTTGTCACCATCGTCTTCCTTGCAGAATCAATTGGGTCACAGGGAGAACTTTTGCCTTCCACGTGTGTGTGCCCCCCTTCCTGGCGTGCCAATCTGATGCTGCCAAGTCACTTGTGATGAGTGTTGGGCGTGCTGAGATCTTTGGGGGCCTCTAAATGGGGTGAAAAGGTTGTCTTCTTCTCTGAAAACTTGCAAGAAGTCCCGGACCGGTGACTCCGACGAGGACCCTCCGACGCTCAAGTTAGGGAGCTTGTCGAACAGGAATGTGTTGTGTGTGTGGATTTTTCTCAGAGAAGAAGAGGATCCCCTAGGCTGAGCTCGGGGCCCTCTTTTTATACCTGTCTAGGGGGTTCCTTTTTCCCGTTCCATTTTGAACCATCGAATCTTCCTTGTTAGGATCGGCTTCCGCGAATGGCAGGTGGGTGAGCCATTGTTGAATGGGTGCCGTGTATGTCGGTAACTGCGGGGCGTGCTAGTATCTGCCCGTGATTTCAGTGAGCGAGATACATGGTAATGGATGTCTCGAAGCTCGGGGTTCAATACCTAAGGTGGGCTTTGGTGTACTTAGAAAAATACGGCACCAAGTTAAGGTCGGAGCCAAAGCCGGAGGCCGGGGCCAAATACTGAAGCCAGAACTGGAGGCCGGAGCCAAAGGTCGGAGCTAGAGGCCGGAGCCGTATGCCAGAGCCAACGCTGGAGGCCTGAGCCAAAGGTCGGAGCCGTATTCTGGAGCCGATGCTGGAGCCCGGAGCCAGAGGCCGGAGCCGATGCTGGAGGCTGGAGGCCGGAGCTGACGCTGGAGGCCGGAGCCAAAGGTCGGAGCCAGAGGTCGAAGCCGTATTCCGAAGCCGATGCTGGAGGCCGGAGCCAAGGCCAGAGCCGAAGGCCGGAGCCGACACTGGAGGCCTAAGCCAAAGGCCGAAGCCAGAGGCCAAAGCTGGAGGCCGGAGCCAAGGATGGGGACAAGAATTCCAACATCCCGAAAACGAGCTATCACATCATTTGATTCCAGGAATTGCGCAGGGTGTTATGACACCACCTAGAGATGATAATCAGCCATATCAGCTCCTATTCCTAAGCAGCCTCAAGGTAGCCCCGGCTCCTAGGTGGTTTCAGTTCATAATCGGCCCTGAAGCGGTCCCTATTTCTGAGCGACCCCAAGGTAGCCTCAGCTCCTACGTAGCCCCGGCTCCTAGGTGGCCCCATTTTTAATCAGCCTCAATTCCTGAACAGCGCCAAGGTGGCCTCGGCTCCTAGGCAGCCCGCGCTCCTAGACACCCAGTTCATAATCAGCCCTGAAGCAGCCCCTGTTCCTGAGCAACCCCAAGGCGGCTCCGGCTTCTAGGTGGCCTCAGTTTGTAATTGGCCCTGAAGCGACTCCTATTCCTGAGCGGCCCCAAGGTGGCCCCAGCTCCTAGGCAGCCCCGTCTCATGATCGGCCCTAAAGCGGCCCTTGTTCTTGAGCAGCCCCTGTTCTTATTTTGTTTTATTTCCAAGATTAACTTCAGCTTCCCTAGCAAGCCTTCACCTCTGACAAGGCTGGACCCACCAATCACTTCTGAGTCATATATGTCTAATAAGACAAACTCCATCAATTCCGATGCAAGCCCAAGAAGTCACAATTCATCATGAAGCATTGATAACTCTGATCAAGATAGGCTCAAATAGTCATCATCTGCCATAAAAAGTATCAATCACTCAGTTCAAATGGGGTAAATCCCATAGTTCTGACATTCCATTGGAAAAGTCGTGGATCATTATGAGATTCCAAAGCTTTCGAGGCAAGTTACATAGACCCCAAGTATCAATAAAGGGTAAGAGGGACCCTGATGAAGGTATGAGCACTCAAGCACTTAAAAATGTTCGGATCATCTTCTTCCTATCTCTCTCTCTCTCTCAAGCTTCTTCAAGCTCACAGCTATGATTCTGATCATTAACTTGAGCATCGGAGGGTTCTTGTCGGAATATTCGATTTCCAGGACTTCTTGTAGATCTCGACGCCGGAGTGAAGCTTCTTCAGCAATTTGACAGCACTTTCATTGACGCTCAAGGACGTCAGCTCAAGATGATCAAGCATCATCAGATTGGTGCGCCAGGTAGGAGAAGGCATAGAAGGATAGCTCTATAACTCTGAGCTAATAGGCTTGCCCTCTCTTGAAGAACAATGGTGGTGGCACATATTTAGGAGGCTTCTACCAGTTATACTAGGGGGCATCCTCCCATGCTTAGCAACCGGAGGCTAATCCACCTATTCTTTCTTTGCCACCAGTCTTATCTACTCCCCATAAACAACTGGCCACTCTTACCCAGCAAGTCCAAGCTCTTATTGAGGCGGTCCGTGAGTTGCAAGGCAATAGTCAGTGGTTGTTCAATAGCTACCCAGGCATCCCATATCGCTTGCTATAGCTCCCTCGGCTAGTCAACAATCTATTGGGATATGTGCCCATAAACAAATGATATTTATTATTTTGCTGAATATTTAAAAAAAAATTTAATATTATACTTGCATGCATGTTATGATGCTTTATACATATCAAAAATCCCTGAATTATTTAAATATGACTTTAAATATTGTATAAGTGTTATATACAGATGATAATATTTAAAGTAGAATAATCTAAACTTGTCCGTAATTATAAATTAAAGTTGCAATAGGGATCTTTAATTTAAAATTACTAGCGCGGTTCATTACATTCTGAATGAAACGATCTTATCCGGATTGTTGATAATGAGATTATCAGAATGAAAGTACTTTACATAATTTGATTATATAGGACTGGAACATGATTAATTATGAATCTCTAATAAATTCCGTTGTTGAAATAGAGAATTCAAAATTAATCAATGATGGTCATATGTGAATCGATCTTAATTCTAAGTAATTAATAGACTCCTATTTATTGTATTATATTTTTTGACTTACAGGATAATGACACAGAAACATAGTGTCAAATTCTTGTATATTAAAAATATAATAACATAAGTAGCCAGGAATATTAATATACAAGATGAAATTCATTCCTTTGTAAAGAAGTCAGATGAATGGTTCCCATAAGTGTTGATTCGGGACTTGAATAATAAGAGTGCTCAATTTATGATTGGATCATAAATATATTATTCATTATAGAATCAATGGTACTTATGGATAAAGATGTGATTAAAGAGGTTAATAGAAAATGCCTAGCTTTAATCATGAACAGTTTATGGAGGATTGATTTATATGCAGTGACTATATCAATGGACGATTCAAATCCTTATAAATATAATTAATTTTATAATTTTAAGAGTGCAATTCCAAATTTTTAGTGGAGTAATTTAGAATTAATAATTTTGATATTTTAATTAAGGTGTTAATTGAATGTCAAAATTATTGAAGCTTAGAATTATAATGTCTATAGTTTCTCTAGACGGTTCATTAAATTATGTGAACTTTATGATATATTGGGTTGAGTTATTAATTTGGAATTAAGAATTCTAAATTATTTTTATATAAAATTAATTGGATTAATTTATGTTATACGGTATGCTAAGGAACACATCGTAGCATATTCCACGAGAAAAGTTTATGTGGAAATTATTTAGTTGATGGAGAAATAAATATGGGATCGTAAGAGTCTTTTTCTCTTCCGTGTCCCATGATAATATGTCAAAACGTTAAAGTAATTCCAAGAGTTGAAACTTATCTTTAAGTTTTAATTAATTGATTAATAATTAAAGAGGTTGGAAGTTGTTATTCTCTGTGAATATAAGATTCACTAGAGAGAGAAGATCAAAACAATAATGATCAACCATAGAAGGTTCCTCGAATACAAAGTGAATTAAAATTCAGTTATGTAATCTCAACCCAAATCAAAAGGAACGCCCACTCGTTCGTGTTCATCTAAAGAACGTTTGGAAAGATCCGTAGTGATCAAAGGATTTGGTGATTCCAAGGTAGTGTTCGTGAAAAATAAAAGGTCAATTTCTTAATCTCTTTATTATTATTGTTATTAAATTAATATGGGTATAAATCGTGCTAACTCAATTTTAAAGATATGTGATTTGATCCATATCTTATTTTCGCTAAGATAAGTGATTTGATCCTTATCACGCTTCCACAAACATCTTAGAATCGTTCTGAGATAACCATCAATTAGTATCGGAGCAGGTTATACCCCTATTAATTTAATAATTATTTATATGATAATTGGGTAGGCACTCATGCATAATATGCTTTTAATATTTTCATGATGATGAATGTGTGAATGGATTGGCATTAATTTTTCGATTCCATGGAATAAGCTATGTAACTTTCTTTTGATTAGATCAATTGAATATATGATTCCTTTTATATTGATGAAGAAAGGTTCTTCATGGTTTAAGAAAAGTTCTCAATTAGATTTTTTTTATATACTTGTTATAGAGTCCTATTCATTGAGAATTTTTTAAAGGCTATCCGATAGAATTTTTCCAAAATGTTTTGAGTGGGGAATCCCTTCTCATCTTTCCTAGGAATTTGAAGAGCCTCGCTGTTTTTCAATGATTCGAAAAGCCTCACCGATTTCCAAGAATTCAATGAGTCTCACTATCTCTAAAGAGATGTGAAGAGTATGTATTTGTTTCGCTTTTTATTAAATGTCTTTGTTATGTTGATAATAATCACATTTACTCTTAGAAGTTTTTTCGTTTCAGTTTTTATGAAATATTTTGTTATGACGATAATAATTACATTTCTTCCTAGCATATGCCATATTCGATAGAAATGTGTTTACCTAATTATTATATGTCATATGTTCATTATTTTATTATTTTTACTAAAAAGTTTTAGTAAATTATATTTAATGCACTTTGCAATAAATTTAATGAGATTAAATTTGTAAATTAATTGAGCAATTGGATTTTGCATGCCTAGCATATGCCATATTCGATAGAAATGTGTCTACCTAATTATTATATGTCATATGTGCATTATTATTATTATTTTTACTAAAAAGTTTTTAGTAAATTATATTTAATGCACTTTGCAATAAATTTAATGAGATTAAATTTGTAAATTAATTGAGCAATTGGATTTGCAAAATTAATGTGCCAAATGTGATATTTTAAATTTAAATGTTATATTTAAGTTATCACATTTAGCTTATTTTATAATTTTAAAGTGTTTAACATTATAAAATCTTAGTAATTTAAATTGTTTAAATTAACTAAGAGTTTATGAAACAAAAGTTGTTTTATAAATAAAATACACTTTTACAAAATAATGAGTGGGAGGGGTAATATGAAAATATAAACCCTTGGTCTCCATCATTAGTAAAACACCATGAGTTATAGTAGCGTCTCGTGATGCTTTGACTTCGTCCTCCCTACAGAGGGTGTCTATTAATGGTTGTCTTTTATACGATAGGACTTTTAAGATGTATTTTAGAATTGACCTACCCTACGGCGGCAATTTCTAAGTTAAGTCTCAAAAGGTCTGATACGATGGGTCACACTCATGAAAAAGTAATTAAATTAATTAATTATTTTCTTGACCAAAATTAAGAAAATTAATGAGTATTAGAAATATGAGATATTTGGGAGATACTTATTAATTGAGAAGTTCTCATTTTAATTAGCAACTATTTGACCTACCCTACGGCGGCACTTAGTTGTAGAGATTAAAATTCCTTAGGCCTTTAAAGTAAACATGTTTTTGTGTATTTTAACATGTGATTTTATGCATCTTATTTACTTTACCTTAAATTGTGTAATGATATTTATGTAAATATTTATTAAAATTTTCTTATCTTTTAGCAAATATGTCAAACCCAATTTTCTCACTTCTCGCCTCTCAAGTATTAACTGGTGAAAATTTTGTTAAGTGGAAAAGCAACATGAATATCCTTCTCATTAATGAAAACTTCCACTATGTCCTTAAAAGGATTGTCCTCCAATGCCTCCAACCAATGCCTCCAAGGTTGCTGCTGAAGAGTACAACCGTTGGGTTGTTGCAAATAATAAAGCCCGCTGCTACTTGTTAGCATCAATGAATGAGGTGCTTAGAACTAAGCACGAGGCCTTTGAAACTGCAAGAGAGATTATGGATCTCTTCAACAGATGTTTGGACGCCCATCTGATCAGGCTCGCTACGAAGCTGTAAAAGCCACTATGAATGGCAAAATGGAGAATGCTTCTTTTGTTCGTGAGCACATCTTCAAAATGGTCAATCATTTCAATGAGGCTGAGATTAATGGAGCTAAAATTGATGAAAAGACTCAGGTTGGCATGATTCTAGAGACACTATCTCCCGCTTTTCTCCAATTCAGGACTAATTACATTATGAATCATAAAAAGTGTAATCTGACTGAACTCTTGAATGAGCTGCAAATATATGAGACTCTTATAGATGATAAGGATGGTAAGGCAATTATTGCTGAAGCCAACGCAGCTGAGGCAAAGCCTTCTTCTTCGAAGAAAAAGAAGAAGAATTATGTGGGAAAGAAAAAGGATAACAAGAAGAAGATCTAGAAGAAGAAAGGAAAGGCTGCTGCTCAGCCTAAACTTAAAGGAAAGTGTTTCCACTGTCATCAAGATGGCCATTGGAAAATGAATTGTAAAAAGTACCTTGATGAGCTAAAATAAAAAAGAAACAAGGTAAATTAGATTTACTAGTCATGGAAACATGCTTAGTTGAGAATGATTTCTCAAACTGGATTATTGATTCAGGAGCATCTAACCATGTCTGTGTTTCTTTGCAGATGCTTGAGTCTGCCCGGGATCTTCAAGTGGGAGATTTTACAATGAGAGTAGGCAGTGGAGAAAAGGTGTCAGCAACAACAGTAGGGATAGTTTGACTATCGTTTACTGATAATAAATATTTGCTTTTGGATAATGTTTATTATATTTTGGGTTTCAAACGGAATTTGATTTCGGTGTCAAAGTTGCATGAACAATTTATTTCTGTTTCTTTTAGTGTTGACTCTATTTCAATTTATAAGAATGGAATAAATATTTGTTCTGACTATGTTGAAAATGGTTTATATTTTGTTAAACCAAATTCCAACAACTTGCTTCAAACCGAAATGTTTAAAGTCACTGAACCAACTCCTAAAAGAAGAAAAGTTGTGAATGATGACAATGACACGTATTTATGGCATTGAGGCTTGGTCATATTAATATAGACAGAATAGAAAGATTAGTGAAGGATGGTCCTTTAAAAGAGCTAAGGGTTGGCACTCTACCAGTTTGTGAATCTTGTCTAGAAGGAAAAATGACCAAAAGACCTTTTTCAGCAAAAGGTGAAAGAGCAAAAGCACCTTTAGAGATCATACATACTGATGTATGTGGGCCTTTGAATGTCAAAGCTAGAGGGGGCTATGAATATTTCATCACATTCATTGATGATTATTCTAGATATGGATATGCATATCTGATGCAAAGAAAATCCGAGGCCTTTGAAAAGTTCAAAGAATTCCATGCTGAAGTAGAAAAATAACTCAGTAAATCAATCAAAACTCTTCGATCTGATCGAGGAGGAGAGTACTTGGATTATGAATTTCAGGACCACTTGATTGAGAATGGAATATATCACAGCTCACGGCACCTGCGACAGTACAGCAAAATGGTGTAGCTGAAAGAAGGAATCACACTTTGCTTGATATGATAAGATCAATGTTAAGCTATTCTTCTTTGCCTAACTCATTTGGGGATATGCATTACAAACAGCTGTATACATTCTAAACTCAGTTCCATCTAAGTCAATCCCTAAGACTCCATTAGAGTTATGGAATGGTCGCAAGCCTAGTTTGCGACACATCCGCATTTGGGGATGTCCAGCCCATGTGCTGAAGGGAAAGACTGGGAAGTTGGAACCTCGTTCAGAAGTATGCATGTTTGTTGGGTACCCTAATGGAACGAGAGGAGGACTGTTTTATAATGCTCAAGATGATAAAGTTTTTGTGTCGACAAATGCAACGTTTCTCGAGTACAATTATATGACAGAATTCAAACCTAGAAGTAAAGTAGTTATGGAAGAGTTGCTAGCTGATGAGATCAGCCCCACACTAACAAAAGTTGTTGAACGATAAAAAGTTAAGACCACTACTCAAGATCAAATACCACCGCCATCACGACATAGTGGGAGGGAAATTAGATTACCATCCGCTATGATCAGGATGGAGAAGCACAAGTTGCAGTCACCGATGGCAGTGATGATGATCCATTGACATACAAGATGGCAATGGAGGATGTTGATCAAGAGAAATGGTAGGAAGCCATGAAACTCGAAATGAATCAATGTATTCTAATTCAGTCTGGAAGCTTGTAGATCTACCAGAAGGCGTAAAGCCTATTGGATGCAAATGGATCTATAAGAGAAAAAGAGGAGCCGATGGAAAAGTAGAGACTTTCAAGGCTAGGTTAGTGGCAAAGGGTATTACCCAAAAGGAAGGAGTAGACTATGAGGATACTTTTTCGCTAGTAGCCTTGCTAAAATCCATTCGGATTCTCTTGTCCATCGCTGCTCATTATGATTATGAGATATGATAAATGGATGTCAAACGGCATTTTTGAACGGCCATCTTGAAGAGACTATTCATATGGTCCAACTAGAGGGTTTTATGGTTAAAGGCCAAGAGCAGAAAGTCTGCAAATTGCAAAGGTCCATTTATGGGCTTAAGCAAGCTTCTAGATCTTGGAACATCAGATTTAATGAAGCCATAAAATGTTATGGTTTTGAACAAAATTTAGGTGAACCTTATGTCTATAAGCAAAAGAAAGAAAATAAAGTGGTCTTCTTAGTTCTTTATGTGGATGACTTTTTACTCATTGGGAATGATGTAGGATCTCTGTCCAAAATAAAGAACTGGCTAGCCAGCTAATTCCAAATGAAGGATTTGGGAGAAGCAAGCTACATTCTTGGCATCCAAATTATACGGATCGCAAGAATAGGCTTTTGGCGTTGTCTCAGGCATCGTATATTGACAAGGTGCTTATCAGATTTGAATTGAAAAACTCTAAGAAAGGTAATTTACCTACTCGACATGGAGTTCATCTTTCTAAAGAGCGGTGTCCTAAAACACCGCAAGAGGAGGAAGATATGAGACATATTCCCTATGCTTCGGCAGTTGGTAGTTTGATGTATGCAATTGTATACAAGACCCGACATCTGCTTTGCAATAGGAGTGGTTAGCCGATACCAGTCAAACCCAGGATTGGATCACTGGGTTGCAGTCAAGTATATTCTGAAATATCTGAGGCGTACGAGAAACTATATGCCGGTATATTCCAGTAGGGATTTGATTCCTGTTGGATATACAGATTTTGATTTTCAATCAAAGTGATGTTCACTTTGGAAGGAGGAGCCATTATATGGAGAAGCGTCAAGCAAACCTGCATTGCTGACTCAACCATGGAGGCTGAATATGTAGCGGCTTGTGAAGCAGCTAAGGAGGCAGTCTGGCTTCGGGAATTCTTAAAAGATTTAGAAGTTGTTCCAGATATGCATGAACCAGTTAGACTCTACTGTGACAACAGTGGCGCAGTAGCCAATGCCAAGGAACCCAGAAACCACCGTAGAGGAAAGCATATAGAGAGAAAATTTCATCTTGTGAGAAAGATTATCAGTAGAGGAGACGTTTCAGTTGAGAAGGTCGCATCTGCGATCAATATAGCTGATCCGTTTACTAAGACATTATCGGCTCGAGGTTTGAGCTACATCTTGATAGGATGGGACTTAGAGACATGTCGCATTTGCTTTAGGGCAAGTGGAAGATTGTTGGGATATGTGCCTAAAACAAATGACATTTATTATTTTGCTGAATATTTAAGAAATTTTTAATATTATACTTGCATGCATGTTATGTTGCTTTATAAATATCAAAAATTTTTGGATTATTTAAATGCGACTTTAAATATTGTATATAAGTGTTATATACATAGGATAATATTTAAAGTAGAATAATCTAAACTTGTCCGTAATTATAAATTAAAGTTGCAATAGGGATCTTTAATTTAAAATTACTAGCGCGGTTCATTACATTCTGAATGAAACGATCTTATTCGGATTGTTGATAACAAGATTATCAGAATGAAAATACTTTATATAATTTGATTATATAGGACTGGAACATGATTAATTATGAATCTCTAATAAATTCCATTGTTAAAATAGAGAATTCAAAATTAATCAATGATGGTCATATGTGAATCGATCTTAATTCTGAGTAATTAAAAGACTTCTATTTATTGTATTATATTTTTTGACTTACCGGGTAATGACACAGAAACATAGTATCAAATTCTTAGTATATTGGAAATATAATAACATAAGTAGCCAAAAATATTAATATACAAGATGAAATCCATTCCTTCGTAAAGAAGTCAGATGAATGGTTCCCATAAGTGTTGATTCTGGCGCTCAATTTATGATTGGATCATAAATATATTATTTATTATAGAATCAATGGTACTTATGGATAAAGATGTGATTAAAGAGGTTAACGGAAAATGTCTAGCTTTAATCATGAACCGTTTATGGAGGATTGATTTATACGCAGTGACTATATCAATGAACGATTCAAATCCTTATGAATATAATTAATTTTATAATTTTAAGAGTGCAATTCTAAATTTTTAGTGGAGTAATTTGGAATTAATAATTTTGATATTTTAATTAAGGTGTTAATTGAATGTCAAAATTATTGGAGCTTAGAATTATAATATCCATAGTTCCTCTGGACGGCTCCATTAAATTATGTGAACTTTATGATATGTTGGGTTGAGTTATTAATTTGGATTGAAAATTCTAAATTATTTTTTATATAGAAATTAATTGGATTAATTTCTATTATACGGTGTGCTAGGGAACACATCGTAGCATATTCCACGAGAAAAGTCTATGTGGAAATTATTTAGTTATTGGAGAAATAATATGGGATCGTGAGAGAGTCTTTTTGATAAATATGTCGAACCAACAATTGGTTGTTGGAACTTATCTTTAAGTTTTAATTAATTGATTAATTAATTAAAGAGGTTGGAAGTTATTATTCTCTATGAATATAAGATTCACTAGAGAAAGAGAAGATCAAAACAACAATGATCAACCACAGAGGGTTCCTCCTTCAACTTCACTTTATCTCATGAGTTGAGAATACAAAGTGAATTAAAATTCAGTTGTGTAATCTCAACCCAAATAAAAAGGAACGCCTACTCGTTCGTGTTCATCATAATCTAGAGAACGTTTGAAAAGATCTGTGGTGATCAAAGGATTTGGTGATTCCAAGGTAGTGTTCGTGAAGAACAAAAGGTCGATTTCTTAATTTCTTTATTATTCTTGTTATTAAATTAATACGGATATAGATTATGCTAACCCAATTTTTAATATATGTGATTTGATCCGTATCTTGTTTCCGCTAAGATAAGTGATTTGATCCTTATCACGCTTCCACAAACATCTCAGAATCGTTCTGAAATAACCATCACAATCTGCCTACAGAAGACCCTCTCTGGAGGAGCATCATCATCGTCATGCTCCGTTCAAGCACCACCACCAAGAAACTTCCAAAAGGTCGCGGTCTTCTATCCATCGCTCGAATAGCTCCTCCTCCAAACATAGACGGGAAAGGAGCCCAGACGGATACACCGCCATCAGCGCCACCACTCTTCCCGTTCATCTTCTGAATCAACAAGCGAGGACCTTAATTGCCAGATGGAGAGGCGTTTGGAGGAGCAAGACCAGCACTTGGAGGAGCTCAATCAGAAGCTCGATAATCAATTGAGGGTGGATTATGATACTCGTCCACCCCTCACCCGCTGGATTATGGAAGAGCCTGTTCCTCACAAGTTTCATCTTCCCCAGCTGGATCCTTATGATGGCACTACAGATCCACTGGATCATCTGGAGAGTTATAAAACTCTCATGCAAGTTCAAGGGGCAACTAACGCCCTTCTATGTATTGCTTTCCCTGCTACCCTCCGAAAGGTTGCTCGTGCTTGGTATTCTCGTCTACTCTCATGCAGCATCGATTTCTTCTGACAGTTAGAAAAAACCTTCTTAGCGCATTTTGATTCTTGTTGAAAGATTACCCGGGTAGCAAATAGTTTATTCTCCATTCAACAGAAAGAAGGAGAACTTTTGAAGGATTTTGTGGTCCAGTTCAAGACGGTAGCCCTTGAGGTCTATAATCTCGATGATGCTGTAGCCACTTTGGCCTTGAAGCGAGGGCTCCGTCCCTCTTACTACACCTATTCGCTAGATAAAAGACCTCTCAATTCTTATGCTGAGCTTCTAAGTCGTGCGCAAAAATATATCCATGCCGACGAAGCTGACTTCACTCAGAGGGATACTAAAAGAGGATCTAGCAAGAAACTAGTCCGCGCAAAGCCAAGCGGATCTCCTCTCAAAAAGCCTGAGTCCCTGCATCAGTCAGATAATCAGCACCGAAACTTTGCCCTAGAGAAGAGAATTTTACACCTCTTCTCGCCCCTGACTCTCATATCCTTATGGAGATTGAGAGCAAGCCCTATCTTCGGCGTCCTCCTCCACTAAGGATGGACGTCGCTCGCGATAGGAGTTATTACAACCACCTCCACAGAGATTATGGCCATGATACTAAATACTGTCATAATATGAAGCATGCCATTAAGGAGCTTATCCAGAAGGGCTACCTCAGAAAGTTTATCCAGAAGAGGGGACCTCTGGCCATCCCAGCTCTAATGGGACCTCTGCCTACTCAAGGCAACATTGATAATTCTCCGATGGAGTGCATAGTAGGAATGCTTTCTTAGAGGGCAGCTATGCCTTCTAAAAGATTAAGGAGTGAGAAGATAATAGAAAATGTAATCCCTTTTTCTAAAGAAAAATTAGCAGGGGGAGGAGGGTAATATGAATGATGATAGCGTCATTGTTTCCATGACAATCGCTAAGCATCTTGTAAAAATAATTTTGGTGGATAGTGAAAGCTCTACTGACATCCTCACTTATGATGCCTTTGTTCGGATGAACTTATCTCCTAGCTCTCTCCAACCAGTGACCAAACCCCTCATCAAGTTCATAGGAGATTCAGTGAAGGTGGAGGGCGAAATACTCTCCCAGTCATGGCAGGGTCACCACCATGCTAAAGCACTGTCCTAATAAGATTTTTAGTGGCCCGAATGCCCTTGGCTTACAATGCCATCCTCTGTCAGCTTGGCTTAAACCTTTTGGATGCGATGATATCTACTAAACACCTGCTCGTGAGATTCTGTACTAGTGGGGGAATTGGCGAGATGCGTGGGAAGCAAATTCCAGTGCAACTATGCTATCATATGTCTCTCAGCCCTCAGAAGGTGGTGATTCCACCGGCCTCAGTGCTGCTCAATCCCAGAGAATCTGAAAGAAGGAGAGAGCCGGCCGAGCACTTATTATCCTACCCGCTGGGGGATGACCCTATGAAGACTATACAAATCGGTGAGCGTTTTCTCCTAGAGATGAAGAATCAACTCCTTAGTTTCTTGTGGATGAACTCATATGTCTTTGCTTGGTCAGCTGCAGATATGCCCGGCATCCCTTCAGAGGTAATCACTCATAAACTTAATGTTGATCCAAAGTACCGGCCTGTCCGCGGAAAGAAGAGAAGTTTTACCCCTGAGCGGCAGAGAGCCATTGATGAAGAAGTCAATAAGCTGCTTGCTATCGGCCATATCCAGGAAGCACAATACCTAGACTGGTTAGCCAATGTGGTGATGGTGCGAAAGGCTAGTAAAAGTTGAAGAATCTATGTAAACCCCAATTAAAATAAAGAGATTGGTATAGCAGTGCGGCACCATGGCCATACCCGCACGCGGACAGCACTTCAGCTTCGCCAGTCAAAGAAGGGGGTGCCGACGCGCCCCCTCTTCACACGGACATAGGGGAGGGGCTAACCCTCCCCTCGCCATGATATAAGGGGGGGAGGAGCCCCCCTTCTTCTCCATGATCGCCACCCCTCTACTCGTGCCGACCGCCTCCTCGCCTGACCGTCCTCTAGCAAGGTAAGAGAGAGGGAGAAAAGGAGAGAAGAAGAAGGGGAGAGGGCCACCGGAGACCCTCCCCTCACACAGGAGCCAAACTGGCTCCCATAAGTTGGTTCGGGCCCAGTGGCGTGCTCGCCGGCTCACCGAGCCTGAACCCCGAGCATCAGCCCCCACCAGTGCTGGGGAGGCATTCGTTGGGGTCCGGCCAGCCTTCCATCGGCCAGCCATGCCACTCTCCACTCTCCTTGGTTCTAGTGAACCAGGGGAGGAAGAAATAAAGAAACAGATAAAAGGGGGAAGAAAGAAAGAAAGAGAAGAGAGAGGGAGTGGCCGCCATTGATGGACGGCACTGGGCCAGTCGCCGATGGCCAGATAAGCCTCGGAAGGGGCTGGCGGTGGCCCTACGCCGTTGGCCACTTCCCCCCTATTTTGGCCCTTGGTTCGGGTGAACTAGGGGAGACAGGGGAGAAAGGAGGCTGGGCCTGGATCCGACCCAGTCTAGTTAGCCCTTTTAGGCTAATTTTTCGGGCTTCAAATTGAACCAGGCCAATAAAAGAAGGATACGGCTTGGATCAGTATTGATCCTAATTTTTGAAATGTTTTTATTTTTCCATTTGGGCTTATATATTGGGAGATATTCAAGCCCCAAGTTGGCCCCAAGATTAAACTGGGTAGAGTTTAAAAGCTATTTTGATATGCTGATTTTGGAGATTAAAAATGAGGACATTTATGTTGTAGGTACCTAGGTACATAAATAGTTGATTTGCACTTTTGAATTAACGTAGAGAGGTCAGTAAGTCATTTATCATAATTTTTATGAGTAAGTAAGTCATTTATCATAATTTTTATGAGTAAGTAAGCCATTTATCATGATTTTTATGAATTATTAAAGTATAAAAATTATGGATTTAAATGCTATACTGATAATTATTGCACTATTTGAAAAATGAAAAATTGATTGGTACCCTTATATATGCAAGTGATCATTGGCCATGATCGTCTTTATAATTATATTTTTGCAAATGATTTGGTACCCATACATGCAACTGCTCAATTGATGTGGTATTTGATGCCAAAAGTTTTATAAATATACATGTAATGATTTGTTTAAACCACTATAATTATGAAAAGTATATAGATGGCATTTTACAAAAGTACATGCTAGTATGCAAATATATCATAAAAATGATATTTTATGAATATGCTATTATGTATCGCCACGGTCCACTATAACATGACATGATATGCTACGCGACTCCGAGACCTACCTCACAGGGGCTACATATGTGAGGGATACACCTAAGGGGTGTTCTGTTGATGTCGGAACCCACCTTCATAGGGGCGACATATGTGAGGGACACACCCGAGGGGTGTTCTATTACAAGACTCTAGAACCCATCTCCACAGGGGCTACATATGTGGGAGACACACCCAAGGGGTGTTTTATTGATGCCAGGATCCTTCCTCCACAGGGAATGTATATGGAGGATATACTTTTAAGGTATTCTGTTTATATATGTAGTATATGACCGTGGGATATTGGTATAAAATAGATTTTTACATGTTATTTATAGTGGTACAGTGGTTTGATTTGAAATTATATTTGAAATGCCACATGGCAATAGCTTCCAAAATTATTTTAAGCATATGACATACATGATTTGATAACATGACATAATGCATTTGAAATATGGAAGCTTATGTGTTTTTATATAAAAATCTGATTTGCTAGAAGCTTGAACTGGCTATATTATATTACAGTAGGTTACTTACTGAATGTGATCTCATTTAAATCTCGCAATATTTTTTAGAGCCATAAAACTAAGAAAGAGGCTATGGGATAGTTGGAGCTTCTTTCAAGAGTAATCTAAATCCAGCATTTTGTTGTAGCCCCATTGACATATATATGACGGGCATGTAGCCTAAGACTTATAATTATGGCTTGTATTAAAGTTATTGACTTTGAATGACATAGAGGTATTATCCTTCCTTGTATAAATTGGATTGCTACAAGACACCTTGCATGCCAGGCATACGGAGGGTTGCCACCCATGGATTCAATATCGGGTCCGGGGCATGACAGCTTTTGTGGTATCAGAGCCTAGGTTTGACCTTAGGGACAAACACATGATGACACTAGGCAAAACAGTAGGATAGCATTGGAAGGGTGATAACTCTATTAGAATTTAAAGTAATATATTTTGAAAGCTTAAAATTTAGTGGTTTATAAAGATGTTGACCGGAACCTAACCCTAGCAAGAGTTAAGAATGCCACATCGCACTAAGAATCTGCGGCCTATTGGTAACTCTCAGGCTGGTGACTCTGGCTAGCAGGGAAGCTTTGGTTTCATTAATCTGGCTGGCAATGATCAACCACAATTTTAGGCCCATATGCTTTAGGCTCTCGCAGGAATGTCATAGACTTTGCAAGCCATGCAACAACAAATGCAGCAAATCCATCCTGCTCAGCCTACCTCTCCCGTTTCGCAGACTCAGTCGGCTCCTACCATGCAGATTGAGCCTGCTCTTTCTACTCAACCCAAGCAGCCTGCTCAGTCGACTCCATCTCAGCCCTGGCAAGGAGGGGGTCGAAGCTTTGCTGAGTTTAAGAGCTTGGCCCTTGTTCCCTTCACTAGATCCACTAACCCTACCGATGCTGAAAAATGGATGAGAGAGATGGAGAAAGCCTTTGCAGCCCATGGTAGCCAGGAGGAGGAGCAAATTAGATTCGCTACCAACCTCCTTCAGTGGGAGGCATATGATTGGTGGCTACTTATGGAGTAGCGAGTGAATGGATGGGCTATTTCCTGGGGAGAGTTTAAGGAGTTCTTTTATGACAAATACTTTCCCAATAGTGTGCAGAGACAGATGCAGTATGAGTTTGTCAAACTGGAGCAAGGAAATCTCTCTGTGGCACAGTATGAAGCCGAGTTCACCCGATTGACCTGGCTTGCTCCAGACGTAGTGACCACTGAGAGAGCCAAGATCATCAAATTCACTGAAGGACTGAGGCTCAGACTAATGCAAGCAGTCAATGCTTTTGAGCTCTTCACATTCAGTGCTGTGGTAAACAAGGCCCTAGTAATTGAGAGAGATATGGGTGTGGTCTAGAAGCAGTGAGAGCAGCAGCAGAGGAAGAGGAAGGGGTTTTCTTCTGGCCAGTCTTCAGGGCAAGCCAAGAAAAGAGGTCCTTATCATGCCCCCTCAGGACCAAAGGGTAAGGAAATCCATTGCCCTCGTTGCGGAAACTCCCACCTGGGCAGGTGGTGCCGTGGGACGATTGGTACCTACTTCATATGTGGGCAGGTGGGTCATAAGATGGCCACCTATCCCCTTTGAAAGGATCAGCAGCCTTCTTCGGATCAGGGTAGAAGACAGCAGAAGCAGCCTAGGACTCAGGAAGGGTCTTTATTCTCATGCAACAGGATGCTGCCACTTCTAACTCTGTGGTGACAGGTATTCCTATTACTTAAATACTCCTTTAAGATTATTTTATTCATATGCATTGTGATACATTGATTATGAATGATAAAAGCAATGTAAAACCTCATGGCATCTAAGACAAACTAAACTTTGTGACTAGGCATATTTAAAGTAGGCAACACTTATGCTCAAATCTCAGTAGATCCGGGTGCTATGCATTCATTTGTATCTAGCACTTATCTTGCCAAGGATGAATCTTTGACACCCGTTCCTCTAGAGCAAAAGTTACACATTGGTTTCCCAAATGGTGATGTTATGAGGGTAGACTCAGTATGCAGATCTTGTCTGATTAACATGGGGGATAGGAGATTGAAGGCTGATCTAATCGTCCTCCCATTGAAATCCTTTGGTGTTATCCTTGGGATGGACTGGTTGGCCTCTTATCATGCTTCAATAGACTATTTTAGGAAAATGGTGATCTTCAAAATTCCTAATCAACCTGAATTCAGTTTTACTAGAAGTCAGGAGCAACTGGCCTCAGTGTTCGTATGAGCATTGCAAGCCATAAAGTATTTGAAGAAAGGTAGCCAAGGATTTCTTGCTGTGGTCAAAGACCTTCAGTAGGAAGAGGTCAAGTTGGAGGATATTCCAGTGGCTTAGGAGTTTCCTGATGTATTCCCAGATGATTTGACCATATTGCCCCCAAATTGGGAAGTCGAGTTCACTATTGATTTGGCCCCTAGCACTGGACCTATATCCAAGGCCCCATACCGCATGTCCCCAGCTGAGATAAAAGAGTTGAAGAGCCAATTGCAGGAGCTCCTAGACCGGGGCTTTATCAGACCTAGTGTTTCTCCTTGGGATGCTCCAGTATTATTTATCAAAAAGAAAGATGAAAGTTTTTAGCTCTGCATTGATTACCGAGAAATCAATAAGGTAACAGTGTGGAACAAGTATCCATTGCCGAGGATTGATGATCTATTTGATCAACTCTAAGGAGCTCAGGTATTCTCGAAGATTGACCTTTGTTGGGGAGATTGTTGAGAAATTGTTGCCGCAATCTTATTGATTTTGATGATTACCAAAAGCCATGAGTATATTAAAAGATGCAATAAATTTATTTACATGAGCAATGAATTTATTTATCATAATCAATGAGTATGTTAAGTATGACTTTAATCAATTGGAAAGTAGCTTCAAGCTCCATGTTTAAGCTTTCAAAAAGAAATTTTTATACTTCATATTCAATCAATGAGTTTTTGGAACATATCTTGAATTGATTCCTAATGTCAATTTTATTATATTCAAGTCAAAAATTGATTTAAAATTAATCTGGAACGAATTTCTAAGTCAATCAGAAAATTCTCTGATTTTTGATACGTTCCGGAGCCGACTCTAGAGTTTCAGAGTCGACTCCACTCAGTATACAGAGATGTCTGTTTTCTCGAGTCGACCCCTGTGATTTCAAGAGTCGACCCCCGATTTTGTCGAGCCGACTCCATGACTGTGTGAGTCGACTCCGCTCAGACACCAGAGAGTTATTTTTCTGAGCACTTCTCGAGTCGACCCCTTGCTTTTCATGAGTCGACCCCCGACTGTCAGGAGTCGACACCTTATTTTCGTTGAGTCGACCCCTTAACTTTCTGAATGTTTCTATTTTTGGTATCGCGTCTTCGAGCCGACTCGCCTAAAGTTGGAGCCGACTCCAACAAATCTGGGCGAATTTTTTCTGAATGCCAACTCAGCGTCAACGGTAAGATTTTTCAATAACGGCTATTTTCTTTGTTTCTAACGGCTATATTTTTGCAGAGTCTATAAATAGAGAGGCCGTTTTCAAATCAAAAGAAAGATATACAAATCAAGAGAGAAAAAGAAAAATCTTTCAAAAAGAGAAAAAACAGAGCGTCATTTGAAAAAATCCGAGATTCAAAAATAGAGTGAAAGAAAAGGTGTGAAATCAAAGGAGACTTCATCTGTGTTCAAGTTCATCAATCCAAGAAAGTTTCAGAAGAAAATCCAAGAGCCATTCAAGATCAAATCAAGAGATTTTCAACATTCAAAGAAAGGAAGAAAAGCTCAAATCAACTCCAACATCAATCCGTGAAGAATCTGAGCTGAGGCCCGATTCCACACTTCAAAGGAGTTGAGGAAAAGAAGAAGAAAAGCTCACTCAAATCAAATCTAAACAGGCTTTTCTAAACCTTGTTTTATTTTGAATATTTGCTCATTAAGGAGCTTTGTATTAAACTCATATTTTATCTTGTTTTGCTAGTTCAATCAGGGGGATTGAACTAGTGGAGGTAGTTTACCTCGGTCACAAGCTAGGATAGCTTGTGTTTGGGTTTTGTGCTGGTGAGCCCGAAAACCAGCTGGGTTCGTTGTGATCCCGGGAAAACAACAAGTTTGAGTTGTGAGCTTGTAAAACAACTCGCTGTAATCAGGGATTATAGTGTGGACCCAAGTGAATCTTGGGAGTGGACGTAGGTTGGATACACCGAACCACTATAAAATCTTTGTGTTTGCCGTGCTTATTTATCTCTCTCTCTTCTATCTGCTTTAACTTGCATTAATTTTTCATCCTTCATCAAAGCAAATTTTTAAAAGGCTTAATTTTTAAAGAACCCAATTCACCCCCCCCTCTTGGGTTGCCATCTGGGCCAACAATTGGTATCAGAGCTAGTGCTCATTAGATTTTGATTGATCACACGATCAAGAGCTAAAGATCCAAATGGCAACTCAAGTTGGATCATTTGCTGAAGGTCATTCTAAATAGACCTCCCTTTTTAATGGTTCAACTATTCATATTGGAAAGCTAGAATGAGGATATTCATTCAAGCTTCTGATTATGAATTATGGGTGTTATAATTAATGGACCTAGTACACCCACACATTAGTTGATGGCACTATTGTTCCTAAGCCCGAAAGGGATTGGAATGATAATGATAGGAAAATGGCACAGCTTAATGCTAAAGCCATGAATGTTTTATATTGTTCTTTAGATGCTAATGAATTTAATAGAATCTCTACATGTAATTCCGCAAAGAGATTTGGGATAGATTAGAGGTTACCCATGAGGGTACCAACCAAGTTAAAGAATCTAAATTAATATTCTTGTTCATAAATATGAATTGTTTAGCATGGAACAATCTGAAACCATAACATGCATGTACACTAGATTTACTGATATTGTAAATGGTTTGAAAAGTCTTGGTAAGACCTATACTAACTCTGAACTTGTTCGCAAAATTCTTAGGTCATTACCAAGATCATGGGAAGCAAAATGACAGCAATCCAAGAAGCCAAAGGACCTCAACACTTACCCTTGGAGGAGCTTCTTGGATCCTTATGACCCATGAGCTGACAATGAAGCAACATGTAGAGGAGGACAAAAAAGAAGAAGACAATTGCCCTCAAGGCTGCAAAAGTGAAGAGCAGCAGCGATGATGATGATGATGATGATGAGACTGCTCTTCTAGCAAGAAATTTAAAAATTTATGAGGAGAAAGAAACCCTTCCACAAGAAAAATTTGGAAAAAGATGGAAGGAGAAAAGGAAAAAGAAAGGACAAGGACAAAGAGAAAGACCCCTTGATTGCTATGAATGTAAGAAACCGGGGCACTTTAGATATGATGTCCTCAATTGAAAAAGCCAAGAAAAAGAAGAAAGGCTATGTTGCAACTTGGAGTGACAGATGAATCTTCTTCCGAAGAAGAACAAAAGAAGTTGCAAACATTTGCTTTATGGCGGACGACGACGAGGTAAGTTCTGAAAACCCTTGTGATGATTTGCTTTTGATGAATTATTTGATGCTTTAATGAACTTGTTGATGATTTTAAATTTTGAAAAAGAAATAGAAGAGAAAAATGAACTTAACAACTTAAAGAAACTCATGAAATTAACTAAAATCTGAAAAAAAAATTTAAAAGAAAAAGAATCAATTTCAATGAAAATGCTAAAGAAAGAAGTTGAAAAATAAAAATATTGTTGATAAATTTACTTAAGTTCAAAACTTAACATGATTTTAATAGTCAAAAAGCAGTTTTTGATAAGGCTGGATTAGGATATAACACATTTAGAAAACAAAAATCAAAAATATTTTTGTAAAAAGTAAAGTTTTAAATGTAATTTAAAAGGGCATAAATCTTTGAATGTAATTTCAAAAACCAAATAAAATTTAAATATTAAAGGAAAGAAAATATGGGTTCCGAAAGGAACAATATTTGTTGCTACTAACCATGAAGGACCCAAGAAAGCTTGGGTACCTAAACATAAAGTTTGATTTTTTGCAGGAATGTCTTGTGGCCAAAAGATCAAAGAGAAAGTGGTATCTTGATAGTGGCTGCTCAAGACATATGACGGGTGACAAGAAGAATTCATCACCCTTGAAGAAAAGAGGAGGAGTTGTTACATTTGGTGACAATGGCAAAGGCCAAATCATGGGGTTTGGTAAAATTCAAATAACTCCCTCCACATTATTGAAAATGTACTTTATGTTGATGGTTTAAAGCATAACTTAATTAGTATTAGCCAATTATGTGATAAAGGTTTTAAAGTATCATTTGAATCTTCTATCTGCACTGTTCTAATCCCATTGATAATAGCATTGTTTTATTGGAAATAGAAATGGCAATGTATACTTGATTGATTTAGACAATTTGTCTACTAGTAATCATTGCTTAGTTGCTAATAATGCTAATATGAATGAGATTGGTTGGTTATGGCATCGTAGATTAGGTCATGCAAGCACACACCTAATTTCAAAATAATTAGAATGGATTTAGTAAAAGGACTTCCTAAAATAGATTTTGAAAATAACAAAATATGTGATGCATGTCAATTTGGAAAACAAACTAGAAGTTCTTTCAAATCTAAAAATGTTGTTTCAACTTCTAGGCCATTAGAGCTACTTCACATGGACCTTTTTGGACCAACTAGAACCACAAGTCTAGGAGGAAAGAAATATGGTCTTGTGATTGTAGATGATTACTCTAGATACACTTGGGTATTGTTTTTAGCTCACAAAGATGAGACTTTCTCGATATTCCTGAAATTCTTCAAGAAAGTCACAAATGAGAAAAACACTACCATAGTGTCTCTAAGAAGTGATCATGGAACTGAATTTGAAAATCACTTATTTGAAAATTTTTGCATGAAAATGGTATTAATCATAATTTTTCTGCACCTAGGACCCCACAAAATGGAGTAGTTGAAAGAAAAATAGGACTTTAGAAGACATGGCCCGTACCATGCTATGTGAAAGCAACCTACCAAATACTTTTGGGCGGAAGCTATAAACACGGCATGTTACATCTTAAATAGAGCTTTAATAAGACCAATCTTAAGAAAACACCTTATGAATTATGGCAAAATAGAAAACCAATATTAGTATTTTCATGCATTTGGTTGTAAATGTTTTATTCATAATAATGGTAAAAATAATTTAGGAAATTTGATGCAAAATCTGATGAAGGAATATTCTTAGGATATTCAACAACTAGTAAAGCATATAGAGTATTTAACAAGAAAACTTTAATTGTTGAAGAATCTATTCATGTAGTTTTTGATGAATCTTTAGCATCAAGTTCCGAAAAGATTGATGATGAGGAAGATACAAACATTTGAAAAGATCTTGAAAAATTAAATATTGATGTATCTTCAGATCATGAACAAGAAGCTAAAGATAATGATTCACCTAAGGATGATGATACACTAATCATAATGATATAGATCTTCCTAGAGATTGGAGATATGCTTATAGTCATCCAAGGAATTGATTATAGGTGATCCATCTCAAGGAATAAGAACTAGATCATCTATGAGAAATAATAATCATCTTGCATTTGTATCTCAAATTGAACCTAAAACTATTGAAGAAGCTGAAAAAGATAATAATTGGATGTTAGCTATGCAAGAAGAATTAAATCAATTTACTAGAAATAATGTATGGACTTAGTAGAAAGACCTAAAGATCATTCTGTTATAGGATCAAAATGGGTATTTAGAAATAAACTAGATGAAAATGGCATAGTAATTAGAAACAAAGCTAGATTAGTTGCAAAAGGATATAATCAAGAAGAAGGTATTGATTTTGATGAAACCTTTGCACCTGTAGCTAGATTAGAAGCCATTAGACTATTACTTGCATTTGCATGTCATATGAATTTCAATTATTTCAAATGGATGTTAAAAGTGCATTTTTAAATGGATTTATAAATGAAGAAGTTATGTAGAACAACCACCAGGTTTTGAAGATCATGAATTTTCAAATCACGTTTTTAAATTGCACAAAGCATTATATGGTTTGAAACAAGCACCTAGAGCTTGGTATGATAGATTAAGTAAATTTTAATTGAAAATGATTTTATAAGAGGAAATGTTGATAAAACATTATTTTTGAAAAGAAAAGTAAAGATTTATTAGTAGTTCAAATATATGTTGATGATATTGTTTTGGTGCTACTAACAATCTTCTATGTCAAGAATTTGCTAAGTTAATGCAGGGTGAATTTGAAATGAGCATGATGGGAGAACTCAACTTCTTCCTTGGACTCCAAATCAAACAAAGCAAAGAGGGATTTTCATCAACCAAACAAAGTACACAAAGGAAATTCTCAAAGAAGTTTGGTATGGAATCAATCAAACCCCTTGGAACACCAATGAGTCCTTCATGCAAGCTGGACAAAGATGAAGAAGGTAAGAAAGTTGATCAAAAATATTATCGAGGTATAATCGGATCCTACTTTACTTAACTGCAAGTAGACCAGATATAATGTTTGCTGTTTGTCTATGTGCTAGATTTCAATCTGAACCTAAAGAATCTCACTTAATTGCTGTTAAAAGAATACTAAGATATTAAGTGGAACAAAAAATGTAGGTTTATGGTATTCTAGAGACTCAACATTAAATTGATTGCATATTCTGATTCTGATTATGCTGGATGTAAGTTAGATAGAAAAAGCACAAGTGGTGCATGCCAATTCTTAGGAAGTAACTTAATCTCATGGTTTAGCAAAAAGCAAAATTCGGTTGCATTATCAACTACTGAAGCAGAATATGTTGCAGCTGGAAGTTGCTGTGCTCAAATCCTATGGATTAAGCGACAACTTGAAGACTATGGTATCACACTTGATAAAACACCTATAAGATGTGATAATACAAGTGCAATAATCTAACTAAAAATCCAATTCAACATTCAAGAACAAAACACATTGAAATTAGATATCATTTTATAAGAGAACATGTAGCTAATAATGAAATTTGTCTTGATTATGTTAATACTGAAGAACAATTAGCTGATATATTTACAAAACCCTTGAGTGAAGAAAGATTCTGTTATCTTAGAGGAGAGTTAGGGATTTGTGATCCATTAGAATGATTTGAAACCCCTAAGGAAAATTATCTAGAATCTTTCAAATCTTTGATCTTTAAGGAAATCTTATCTAGAATTCATATCTAATTGATCTATTAAAATCCAATGATTTTTTATCAATTTTTATGATCAATTCCGGACACATTTCAGATTCTCTGAAACTTTATGTTTTTGCTCTGAAATGGTCTCGGAGCCGACTCGGTCAGTATCGGAGTCGACTCCTGTTTCTGCTGAAACTGGAGCCGACCCCTCTCTGTGCGAGTCGACTCCACTTCGGGATGTTTCTGTGACTACCCGGAGTCGACCCCAACTTTGCGGGAGCCGACTCGAAGTGGTCCCAGGTCGATTTATCTAGGGCAGAGTCGACTCCTCGTTCATTTCTATCTTCTCAAATCTCAAATACTCTCTCCAAAATTTTTCCAACCTTCCAAATCCTTAAAATCCTTGATTAACCTTTCCACTAAATCAAATGGCACCTAAAAGAGGTTCCCTTGGAGCGGCCGGTGAAAAGGAAGCGTGAGAAGACGTGAGGCGTCGCGAACCTCTCCGAGCATGGATTCCACCTCATCTCTTCAACTCCTGCTTCTCCTCTCACATCTCAGGTAGACCCTAGCCGATAGAGTATTACAACGGGAGAAAGGTTGATTTTGAATATTTGAGGCCGAGGTTTTCTTTGGGAGACAGTTAATTGAAATGGGTGGGAGAAAATTGTTCTTTAGATTGTCCTACCTACCCAGCCCTTGTTAAAGAATTTTATAAAAATCTATCTAGAGGAGATAATGGATTGGTAGCATCATTAGAGGAAATAGGATTGTGACAGTGGATTTACTTCAAGATTTGGAACTTCCAGTGTCTGGTACTTCTACTTTTTCATGATGATAGAGCCCAGCTCTATCAAGATTGTTAGGAGAAATTGTTGGTTTGAAGAAGTTAGCTAATCAATTCCTTGGAATTAAGATTCTCCATAACATTTGCAGTAGGATTTTTCCCAAGACTGGGAGATTTGATTATGTCTCTGAGAGAGATTTTTGTTATGGATGCTATGTGACTGGAAACCTATCAATCTTCCAATATGATTTTGGTATATGCTGACTGTGGGAGCAAGAGGAAATCAGTCCCCTATGGCATGATTTAACTAAGATTTTTCAAAGCCAAGGGATTGTCATTTCTGATAGTGAGCCAATGAGAAATTTGAGACACACTGATTACTATAGCTTGGCCACTATTCATAGGATGGGATTTGTGAAGAAAATGGAGATGGGAAAGGAAAGGGTTGGAAGATAGAGCCCTGATGTTGAGGCACCTGGACCTTCAGTTAGACATTCTCACCTGTGCCTCCTAGCTGTTCCAGTTCCTGCCCCTTCTCCTGCTCCATGTTGATCAGCATCTTCTTCATCAGTTGGTTTTTCAGATCTTCAGTTAAGCAGCTCAAAGTCTTCTTGATGATCAGGGATAGAATGAAGACTGAGTTTGACAATAAATTTATGAATCTTAAAGAAACTCTTATTCTTGATGATCGGATCACCAAGATTGAATCTACTCTTAGCTCTCTCTGAGTCTTTAAGTGGTGATCTAAAGAATATTTTTGAAGAACTTAAAGACATTTGTGGAGATGGTGAAACTTATGCAAAGTGCAATGCCGAGCTTCAAGACAAATTTTGACTGCTTGCACTTTTGTGGATGAAAGACTGAAAGATTATGTAAGCTTCAAACTGATGGAATGAAGAATATAGATCATTAACAAGAATTGTAAGGACTCATTTTTGATGTATTAGATGTTTAGTCTTTGCAATGTAATGAAATTTATTTATGTTTTACATTTTGATACAATGATGTAATGAAAAGTCTTTTGAATGTTCAATGTAGTCTGAGTTTGAATGTACTTATTTATCAATGAATCTCATTTTGTTAAATCATATCTTAAATTGAATGATTGTGTTTGATGCTCTCTACCTTTTTGTTGATAACAAAAAAGGGGGAGAGTTTTATAGTATATGCATGGGAGAAATTAATGGCATCAATATGAATGAATGAATTTAGATTGAATTCATTAAATCTTAAAAATTATTTATTTGAGTTTCATAGGGGGAGCTACCTCATTCAGGGGGAGCCTAACTATGAAAATAAAATAAATTCTTTAATCAATCATGCATATACTCAATGTTTTTGTCATCATCAAAAAGGGGAGATTGTTGGGGATTGTTGAAAATTGTTGCCCCAATCTTATTGATTTTGATGATTACCAAAAGCCATGAGTATATTAAAAGATGCAATGAGTTTATTTACATGAGCAATGAATTTATTTAAATCAATGAGTATGTTAAGTATGACTTTAATCAATTGAAAGTAACTTCAAGCTCCATGTTTAAGCTTTCAAAAAGAAATTTTTATACTTCATATTCAATCAATGAGTTTTTGGAACATTCTTGAATTGATTCCTAATGTCAATTTTATTATATTCAAGTCAAAAATTGATTTAAAATTAATCTGGAACGAATTTAAGTCAATCAGAAAACTCTGATTTTTGATACGTTCCGGAGCCGACTCTAGAGTTTCAGAGTCGACTCCACTCAGATACAGAGATGTCTGCTCGAGTCGACCCCTGTGATTTCGAGTCGACCCCCGATTTTGTCGAGCCGACTCCATGACTGTGTGAGTCGACTCCGCTCAGACACCAGAGGTTGTTTTTCTGAGCACTTCGCGAGTCGACCCCCTTTTCATGAGTCGACCCCCGACTGTCAGGAGTCGACACTTATTTTGTTGAGTCGACCCCTTAACTTTCTGAATTTCTATTTTTGGTATCGCGACTTCGAGCCGACTCGCAAAGTTGGAGCCGACTCCAACAAATCTGGGCGTGATTTTTTCTGAATGCCAACTCAGCGTCAACGGTAAGATTTTTCAATAACGGCTATTTTCTTTGTTTCTAACGGCTATATTTTTGCAGAATCTATAAATAGAGAAGCCGTTTTCAAATCAAAAGAGATATACAAATCAAGAGAGAAAAAGAAAAAAAGAAAAAGAGGAAAAACAGAGCTCATTTGAAAAATCCGAGATTCAAAATAGAGTGAAAGAAAAGGTGTGAAATCAAAGGAACTTCATCTGTGTTCAAGTTCATCAATCCAAGAAAGCTTCAGAAGAAAATCCAAGAGCTATTCAAGAGCAATCAAGAGATTTTCAACATTCAAAGAAAGGAAGAAAAGCTCAAATCAACTCCAACAATCCGTGAAGAATCTGAGCTGAGGCCCGATTCACACTTCAAAGGAGTTGAGAAAAAGAAGAAAAGCTCACTCAAATCAACTAAACAGGCTTTTCTAAACCTTGTTTTATTTTGAATATCTGCTCATTAAGGAGCTGTTTTATTAAACTCATATTTTATCTTGTGTTTGCTAGTTCAATCAGGGGGATTGAACTAGTGGAGGTAGTCTTACCTCGGTACAAGCTAAGGATAGCTTGTGTTGGGTTTTGTGCTGGTGAGCCCGGAAAACCAGCTGGGTTCGTTGTGATCCCGGGAAAACAACAAGTTTGAGTTGTGAGCTTGTAAAACAACTCGACTGTAATCAGGATTATAGTGTGGACCCAAGTGAATCTTGGGAGTGGACGTAGGTTGGATACACCGAACCACTATAAAATCTTTGTGTTTGCCGTGCTTATTGATCTCTCTCTCTCTATCTGCTTTAACTTGAATTAATTGTTTACATCCTTCATCAAAGCAAATTTTTAAAAGGCTTAATTTTTAAAGAACCCAATTCACCCCCCCCCCCCCTCTTGGGTTGCCATCTGGGCCAACAACCTTCGGTGAGGATACCATCAACTCAAAGTCAAGGCTGGGGAGGCGCCTAAGATAGTATTCAGAACTAGGTATGGCCATTATGAGTTCTTGGTAATGCTGTTTAGATTGACTAATGCCCCGATAGCATTCATGGACTTGATGAACAGAATCTTTAAGCCATACTTGAACTAGTTTGTGATGGTATTCATTGATGACATCCTGGTGTATTCTAAAAGCTAGAAGGAGCATGTGGACCACCTGAGGATTATTCTACAAACTCTTCGAAAGAAGAAACTTTATGCCAAGCTGCAGAAGTGTGACTTTTGATTGAGCCAAGTATCATTCTTAGGTCATATAATATCTAAAGATGGCATATCTATGGACCCAAAGAAGATTGTGGCAGCCTTCCAATGTATCCAAAGTAAGAAGCTTTGTGGGGTTGGCTGAATATTATTGCAAATTCGTGGAGGGCTACTCTCGCATTGCTCTACCCCTGACTTGCTTGACCCAAAAGCAAGCAAAGTTTGACTGGACTGAGGAGTGTGAGAGAAGTTTTCAGGTGCTGAAGCAACACCTAGTATCATCCCCCGTCCTTACCCTTCCGTCAGGATCTGGAGGATTCACTGTATACACGGATGCTTCTCGGAAGGGATTGGGATGTGTTCTGATGCAAAATGAGAAGGTAATAGCTTATGCCTCCAGATAGCTAAAGCCATACGAGCAAAATTATCCTACCCATGACTTAGAGTAGGCTGCCATGATTTTTGCCTTAAAGATTTGGTGGCATTATCTATATGGAGAGACATGTGATGTGTACATAGACCACAAAAGTCTAAAATATATCTTCACTCAGAAGGAGTTAACTTGAGGCAGAGGAGGTGGATGGAGCTACTAAAAGATTATGACCTGAACCTGCACTATGACCCAGGGAAGGCCAATGTGGTAGCTGATGCCGTGAGTAGGAAGTCCTCCTTGAAGTTAGCCTTTATGATCACTTCTTAGCCTCACATCCAGAGGGACCTTGAGAAGTTAGAGGTTGGATTGTGAGTACAGCGATCTGATGGGCAGGTAGCAGCACTTGTACTCCAGCCCACCTTGATTGATCGGATCAAGTCCTCCTAGAAAGAAGACTTGGACCTGCAAAGGATTAAAGAAGCTATGAATTCAGGGATTCAAAATGAATTTGCTATAATGGAGGATGGATCCCTGAGATTTGATGATAGGTTCTATGTGCCAAATGTGGAGGGACTAAGAGCAGAAATTCTAAGGGAGGTTCACTACTTTTTCTATACAGTACACCCAAGAGGCACCAAGATGTACAAAGACCTAAGAAAAAACTTTTGATGGAAGGGAATGAAAAGAGAGATTGCTCAATATGTGGCCAAATGTTTAGTATGTCAGCAGGTGAAGGCTGAGCATCAAAGGCCTACAGGACCCCTTCAGTCTTTGATGATTCCACAGTGGAAATGGGAGAAAATCACTATGGATTTCATAACTAGACTGCCTAAGACCCCTATGAGCAATGATGCAATATGGTCATTGTAGACATATTAACAAAGTCAGCCCATTTCTTGCCATTCAGGGTTGAGATCTCCAGTGAGAGATTGGCCAACATATATATCGAGAAAATTGCAATTGTGAGGCTTCATGGCATTCCTGTATCTATTATATCAGATCGGGATACTAGGTTTGTGTCCCAATTCTGGAAGAGTCTTCATAAAGCTCTGGGAACTAAACTGAACTTTAGCATAGCCTTTCATCCCCAGACGGATGGGCAGTCTAAGAGGACCATACAGATCCTGGAGGACATGTTGCGAGCTTGTGTGATGGATTTGGGTGATGCTTGGAACAACCACTTATCTTTAGTAGAATTTACTTATAATAATAATTACCAAGCCAGTATCCAGATGGCTCCATTTGAGGCTCTGTATGGTAGAAAATTCAGATCTCCCTTATGTTGGGATGAAGTGGGGGAGAGAAAATAGTTGGGCCCTAAGCTAATTCGGCAAACAGTAGAGAAGGTGTAGTTGATCAAAGAATGACTCCGCACAACTTAGAGCCGATAGAAGAGCTATGCTAATGTGAGAAGAAGGGAGCTAGAATTTCAGACTGGGGACCATGTCTTCCTGAAGATATCACCAATCAAAAATGTATGAGATTTGGGATTAGAGGTAAGCTGAGTCCACGATACATTGGGCCATTTGAGATTCTGAGCAAAGTAGGAGAGGTGGCTTATAGCCTGGCACTACCTCCGATACTCTCTGGGATACACAATGTATTCCATGTATCCATGTTGAGAAAATACATTTCTGACCCCAACCATGTGATATAGTTTGAGCCTATACAGTTAAGGAGTGATCTGATATATGAGGAGCATCCTTTATGGACTACAAAGATCAAGTTCTAAGACGGCATAACATTCCCTATGTCAAGTTTCAGTAGAGTAACCATTCTGAGAGGGAAGCTACTTGAGAACCTGAGGAGGAAATGAAAAAGAAATACCCTCAATTATTTGTAACTTAGTATATGTAAATGAAAAGGTAGTAAATATGTGGTCTTAATTTTGAAACTCAATTACTATTTCAGGTGCATTAATTTTGAGGCCAAAATTTTTATAAGAAGAAGAGCATGTAAACCCCGGTTAAAAAAAAAGGAAGAGAGATCAGCATGGCAGTGTGGCGCCATGGCCGTACCCTCATGCGAGCGGCACTCCGGCTCCGCCAGTCAAAGAAGGGGGCGCAATGCGCCCCCTCTTCACATGGACACAAGGGAGGGGCTCACCCTCCCCTCGCCATTGGCGCCCCCCTCTTCACATGGACACAGGGGAGGGGCTCACCCTCCCCTCACCATGATATAAGGGGGGGAGGAGCCCCCCTTCTTCTCCATGATCGCCACCCCCCTACCCGTGCCGACCGCCTCCTCACCTCGCTGCCCTCTAGCAAGGTAAGAGAGAGGGAGAAAGGGAGAGAAGAAGAAGGGGAGAGGGCCACCAGAGGCCATTCCCTCATACGGGAGCCAGTTGGCTCTCGTAAGTTGGTTCGGGTCCGGCGGCGTGCTCGTCGGCTTGCCAAGCTCGAGCCCCGAGCATCAGCCCCCATCGGCACTAGGGAGGCATCCAGTGGGGTTCAGCCGGCCATGCCACTCTCCACTCCCCCTAGTTCTAGTGAACTAGGAGCGGAAGAAATAGAGAAACAAAGAAAGAGGGGAAGAAAGAAAGAAAGAGAAGAGAGAGGGAGAGGCCGCCGTCGATGGATGGCATTGGGCCAGTCGCTGGCGGCCAGAAAAGCCCCAAAAGGGGCCGGCAGCGTAGGGCCAACGGCCAGTAAGCCCCAAAAGGGGCTAGGGCCGCCGCTGGCCACTTTCCCCTGTTTCGGCCCCTGGTTCGGGTGAACCAGGGGAGATAGGGGAGAAAGAAGGGGGCTGGGCCTGGGTCCAGCCCAGCCTAGTTAGCCTTTTTAGGCTAATTTTTTGGATCCCAAATTGGATCAGTTCCAATAAAAAAAGGATACAGCTTGGATCAATGTTGATCCTAGTTTCTTGATGTATTTTTATTTCTTCATTTGGGCTTATATATTGGGAGATATTCAAGCCCCAAGTTGGCCCCAGGATTAAACTAGGTAGAGTTTAAAAGCTATTTTAATATGCTGATTTTGAAGATTGAAAATGGGGACATTTATGCTGTAGGTACCTAGGTACATAAATATGATTTGCACTTTTGAATTAACACAGAGAGGTAAGTAAGTCATTTATCGTAATTTTTATGAGTAAGTAAGTCATTTATCATAATTTTTATGAGTAAGTCATTTATCACAATTTTTATGAGTAAGTAAGCCATTTATCATGATTTTATGAATTATTAAAGTATAAAAATTATGGATTTAAATGCTATACTAATACTTATTGCACTATTTGGAGAATGAAAAATGGATTTGGTACCCTTATATATGCAAGTGATCATTGGCCATGATCGTCTTTATAATTATATTTTCGCAAATGATTTGGTACCCATACGTGTAGCTGCTCAATTGACATGGCATTTGATGCCAAAAGTTTTATAAATATACATGTGTATTTGACATATTTAAACCACTATAATTGTGAAAAGTATATGGATGGCATTTTATAAAAGTACATGCTAGTATGCAAATATGGCATAAAATGATATTTTATGAATATGTTATTATGTGTCACTAGGGTCCACTATAACATGACATGATATGCTACACATCTTCGAAACCCACCTCACAGGGGCTACATATGTGAGGATACACCCGAGGGGTGTTCTGTTGATGCCGGGACCCACCTTCACAGGGGCGATATATGTGAGGGACACATCGGAGGGGTGTTCTATTACACGACTCTGGAACCCATCTCCACAGGGGCTACATATATGGGAGGCACATCCGAGGGGTGTTCTGTTGACGCTAGGACCCTTCCTCCATAGGGAATGTATATGGAGGATACACCTTTAAGGTGTTCTATTTATATGGACGTAGTGTATGACCGTAGGACATTGGTATAAAATGGATTTTTACATGCTATTTATAGTGGTACAGTGGTTTGATTTGAAATTGTATTTGAAATGCTACATGGCAATAGCTTCCAAAATTATTTTAAGCATATGATATGTATGATTTGATAACATGACAGAATGCATTTGAAATATGAAAGCTTATGTGTTTTTATATGAAAATCTGATTTGCCAGAAGCTTGAACTATTACAGTAGGCTTACTTACTGAGTGTGAGCTCATTTAAATCTCGCAATATTTTCAGAGCCACAAAACTGAAGAAGAGGCTATGGGGTAGTTGGAGCTTCTTTCAAGAGTAATCTAAATCCAACATTTTGTTATAGCCCTATTGACATATGTATGATGGGCATGTACCCAAGACTTATAATTATAGCTTGTATTAAGGTTATTAACTTTGAATGACATAAAGGTATTATCCTTCCTTGTATAAATTGGATTGCTACAGGATGACTTGCATGCCAGGCATGCGGCGGGTTTCCATCCCTGGATTCAATATCGGGTCCAGGGTGTGACAATCTGCATCGACTTTATGGATCTCAATAAAGCATGTCCTAAAGATAGGTTTTTACTACCATGGATTGATCAATTGGTGGACTCTACATCTGACCATGAACTCCTCAGCTTCATGGATGCCTTCTCTGGGTACAACCAAATAAAGATGGATCCAACGGATGAAAAAAATACCTCTTTTATCATCAAAAAAATGCATCTATTGCTATAAGGTAATGCCCTTTGGGTTGAAGAATGCAGTTCTACTTATCAAAGACTGATAAATAAGGCTTTTAAAGACCAGATTGGGCGTAACATGGAGGTGTATGTGGATAATATGCTAACTAAGAGCACTTGCATCGCTAACCATATCGCCAATTTAAAAGAAATATTCAATAACCTCCGGTGCCACCAAATGAAGTTCAATCCTCGCAAGTGTGCATTTGGCATCACCACCGAGAAATTGCTGGGCTTTTTGTAACCTAGTGAGGGATTGATGCAAATCCGAAGAAGATACAAACTATCCTTGATATGAGACAACCAGTTAATAAAAAGGAGGTACAATGACTCACTAGAAGAGTGGCCACTCTAAGCCGGTTCTTATCCAGATCAGCTGAGAGATGTCTGCCCTTCTTCAAAGCTCTACGAAAGGCAAGTAGCTTTGAGTGGATGAAAAGCTATCAGAAAGCCTTCAAAGAGCTAAAGGAATTTCTAACCACACCGCCACTACTATCAAAGCTAAAGGAAGGAGAAAAGCTCTTCCTTTATCTTACCGCCTCCTTAGAGGCTATCAGTTCTGTTCTGATACGCCTTGACCCCGAAGGAGTATAGAAGCTCGTCTACTACACCAGCAAAGTGATTCATGATGCGAAGGTCAGGTACTCCAGAATCAAAAAAAATTATTTTTTTTCTAATCATCTTCGCTCGGCGTCTAAGGCCATACTTTCAAGCCCATCCGATCATGGTACTCACGGACCAGGCTCTTAGAACTGTTCTGGCTTGTCTGACACTTCAGGTCAGTTGGCTAAATGGGCAATCAAATTGAAAGAATTTGATCTTTCATTTCAATCTCGATCTGCCGTAAAGTCTCAGGTGCTGGCGAACTTTCTAGTGGAATGCACCTGAATGGAAGAGCAACCTAAGGACTTCTCAATGATATGTTCAAACGCTGATGAAGATGTGGTGGAGGCTTGGATCCTCCATGTTAATGGTACCTCCAACTCTTAAGGAAGCAGAGCTGGTATTATCCTTGCAAATCCGAAGGGCGTAGTATTATAGTATGCTCTTTGATTTCTCTTTAAAGCTATAAATAATCAAGCCGAGTATGAGACCTTATTGGTCAAAATTAAGCTCGTGCGGGAATTCAAAGTAAAGTACCTTAGGGCCTTTACCGACTCTCAGCTCATCTACGAACAAATTACCGAAGAGTATGAAGCTCGAGACCCCGTTATGTCTCGATATCTAAATAAGGTCAAGTCATTGAACTCTTCATTGGCTTATTTCACTATCAGTTATATTCCTAGGGACAAAAATGCTAGAGTCGATACCTTGTCACGGCTAGCTACTTCCGTGGATAACACATTAGGGAGAACCTATGTTAAGCATATGGAGCTCCCGTGTATTGACACAGTGAAAGAAGTTCTACCAGTGACTTAGGAGTCAACATGGATGGATGCTTATATCCACTATCTTACTAATGGTACTCTCCCCACTGATCCTGTAGAAGCCAGGCTACTCAAGTGAAGGGATCCTAAGTTTGTATTGCTAAATGGGCAGTTATACAAGAAGTCTTTCTGTTATCCCCTCCTCAAATATGTCGGCCCTACAGATACCAACTATGTATTCAGAGAGATCTATGAGGGCATATGTGGAAACTATCTGGGGGGCAGATCATTGGCGCACAAAGCTCTTCGTCAGGGGTATTATTGGCTGACTATGCGAAAAGATGCTGTTGAGCTATTCCAGAAATGCAATGGCTGTCAATGATATTTCAATATCTAGCGACAGCCGGCCTCTCAACTAAGTCCGCTCTCCGCTCTATGGCCTTTCACTCAGTGGGGAATGGATATCCCTAGACCATTCTCCCTAGCTTTAGGTCAATGGAGGCTCTTACTTGTCTTTATTGACTACTTCACCAAATGAGTTGAAGTCGAGGCGTTAGCCAAAATCACTGAGAGCAAGATCAATGGAGAAGCAGAAGTCATGAATCAAACCATCCTTTGGAAACTTAGAACTCGACTGGTTAAGTTCAAAGGAAAATGGGTAGAGAAACTCTCAAGTGTATTGTGGGCATACCATACGACTCCAAGAGTCCTCATAAGGGAGACTCCTTTTAGTCTCGTCTTCGGATCTGAAGCGGTCATCCCGGTGAAGATTGGTCTTCCAAGCCCTCGGGTGGAATCATATAATGAAGATGATAATTCTGATCAGCTAAGGGCCAACCTCGATCTCATTGATGAGGCGCGGGACCAAGCGTGGCTTAGAATGGCTATCTTTCGCCAACGAGCAGCAAAATATTACAATGCCCGAATCCACCTCAAGATATTCCGCCCAGGAGATTTAATCCTCAGAAAGGCCATGGTATCTAAGCCAACCGAAGGAGGCAAGCTATCTCCAAATTGGAAGGGGCCTTATCAAGTTACCAAAGCACTTCGCCAAGGAGCATACCGACTCGAGGAGCTCGATGAGCGGACAATTCTGCGTACTTGGAATGCAGACAACTTTCATCGATATTATCAATAGTGAGTATACCTAGCCAATAATGAATATAAGAAAAGTTTTCAATTTCATCATTCTATTCGGTTTGAAAATTTTCAAAAGAACCTCGGAGGCCCCATGATCATAAGGAAACTTTTGGGCCGGCACCAAGAAACCCCCAAGGTGGTTCAATTCCTATGGTCTCGGCAGTTCCGAGTCAAACTCTTGGGCCAGCACCGAGAAACTCTCATGGTAGTTTTTAAAAGGACCTTGGCAGTTCCATGATCATAAGGAAACCCTCGGGTTGGCACTGAGAAACCCTCGAGGTAGTTCAATTCCTATGGTCTCGGCGGCCCCGAGTTAAACTCTCGGGCTGGCACTGAGAAAGCCCTATGGTAGTTTTCAAAAGAATCTCGATGGCCCCGTGATCCTAAGAAAACCCCAGGCTGGCATCGAGAAACCCTTGAGGTGGTTCAATTCCTACGGTCTCGATGGCCTCGAGTCAAACTCTCGGGCTGGCATTGAGAAACTCCTGTGGTAGTTTTCAAAAGGACCTCGGTGGCCCCGTAATCATAGGGAAACCCCCATGCCAGCATCGAGAAACCATTGAGGTGGTTCAATTCATACGGTCTCGATGGCTCCGAGTCAAACTCTCAAGCCGGCACTGAGAAACCCCCGTGGTAGTTTTTAAAAGGACCTCGGTGGCTCCGTGATTGTAAGGAAACCCTCGGGCCGACATCGAGAAACCCTCGAGGTGGTTTGATTCCTATGGTCTTGGTGGCTCCGAATCAAACTCCTAAGCCGGCACCAAGAAACCCCCATGATAGTTTTCAAAAGGACCTCGGCGGCCCCGAGTCAACTCCCGAGACAGCACAAAGGAATCCCTGGAGCGATGGCTGCTATCAATATCCAAGGAATACTTCAACAAAAACTTGGGAGACTAAGGCAAACCTAAAACATTCCTATGAAGCGCATCAAATTGCCAACTCTCCAAACGTACTCAAGAGACTGAAGGTGTACCTTATCGATTCTGAAGGCTAAAGCCAAGATATGATCGCCAAAAGACTAAGGCACTACAAAGAGATATGTTCATTATTTTTAAACAACATTTTCCTTTCATTAAATCTAATGATAATGTCATACAAAAGACCAACATTAATCGGATTACAAAGTATTTGAAAAAAAGAAAATAAATAAACTCTAAGGTTCGGAGGGTCCCAGCCTGTCTTCAGCGTCGTTGCTCTTTGGATCCCCCTCTTCATCCTCAAGCCTAATGCATTCCAGGCCACTTATTTTAATGGTCCGCGAGACCCTTTCTTTACACCTCTTGAAGCTGTGGGAGAAGGCGTCCATAGCCGCTTCACTCAACTCCGTGACAAAGGTTGTGGAACCTTTGTACTACTCCATGGCCTTCTCCACAGCTTGAGCCATAGCAGCGGCCACCTTCTCTGTAGCTTGGACTTCGGTAGTGGCCAATTTTTCCACTACCTTGCGGACTTGAGCCTCGGCGGTAGTCTGATTCTCCCAAAAGGTCTGGGCATTTGCCTCTGCGATGGCTAACTTCTCCATAGTGGCTCGGGCCTCAGATTCGGCCTTATCGGCCCTCTTCTCAGCATGCTCCAACCTAAGGAGAGCGCTTTTCAGCTTCTCCTCAGTCAGCCTTAGCCTCATCATGGCATCCATCAGCTTGGCCTCGGCTACTCTGGCCTTGCTCTTGGCTTCCTATGCCTGGGTTTTCAAAAAGTGGCTCCCCTCCTAAGTGGCTCGGAGCTCACTGGCCACCTTCTTCTCTCGGGCCTGGACCTCGGCCAATTCCTTAGCCAAGGTGTCGGCTCAGGTTTTGGCGGCCCCAACACAGATATCCTGGAAGACAAAGAGGTCGTTGGACATTTGTGCGAAGTAATCGGTTAGAAACTTCGATTAAGATTAATATAAAAGAGAAACAAAATCAACAAACATACCTGAAGGGCAGCAGTGAAAAGAGTGTCAAGAGCATCAGCAATGGGTAGGCGGTAGAGCTCGGCCTGGAAGCCTGGAAGGCTGGACTGCCTCAATACATGCTCCGCCAACTGACCGTGATGCATCGCCATCACCTGGGAGGGCCGACTCCTAGGTTCATTGGTAGGGGACATCCCTCCTTCCTTCAGCATCGGTTGGGTGGCCGACGGGGTATCCTCCTCGAATTTCGCTATTGGAGGCATCCCAACCCTCACCTTCGGCATGGCCTCACCTTCGGGTTCGATGGTGGTCGAGAGTTCTTCCCTCGATGGTCCCACCTCGACTTTCACAGAAGGAACCCCTACTGCTGGTACTTCGGTGGGGGGATCCTCTCTTCTCGGCTCTTCCATCGAGGCATCCTTGGAAGCAGTGGAAGGAGCCATGGGCAGTCGGGATGACCCATCCTGTTCTTCCCAGCGAGCCTTCTTGGGTTTTGCCCTCACCGTGTCGCCGGCGATCTTTTCTCTTTTGCGAAGGCCCACCATCAAAAAGTCAAAAGAAAACTTCATTGCACAAGGAAATGAAGATAAGAGTTAAAAAAATGAAATGTAAATGAAGGAATAATGATGACTAAGGAGATATGGCGCTCACCGAGTGCCGATGTGGGCGACACTGGTATTGCACCGGCCACTGGTGCTATGCCGGCATCATGGAGGTTGTCTCCGACAGAAGGTCCCAACAGGAAGGAAGATCAGATGAGATTAGTGCACCAAAAATCTCCCGGTCTTCCTCATTTATAGTCGCATTCTTATTAGGACTGGTGTCGGGAACGCCCCAGCCCATCTTCACCCCCTCCAAATGAATATAGAAAAATTGGGATTTTCATCCCTCGATTTTGGAGGGTAGGTCAAGTTTAAGGATTCTTTTGGGTTTGAGGCAAAGCTCCACCACCCAGCCTTATTGGGACTACGAAGTTTATACAATGCCCAGAATAAAGAAACTTGGGCATGGATGCCATGAAAATAACATAGAATAATGAAGGCGCAGATAATCTGAATGAAATTCGGAGTTAGCTACGTCGGGACAAGGTCATACCTATCTAGGAGATTCAGAAAGAATGGATGAAGAGGAAGACGAAGCCCGCTCTTAAAAAATTCTTCATACAAGGCAATCCCATCAGACTGGTTGGAGGATACCTTGTCATCAGAGCGGGGAGTGGAGATGCAGATACTATCAGAAATTCCATATTGAGCCCTAAGGTTCTTTAGGTCTTGGGCGGTCATGATGGAGACTATCCTCTCCGGACCTACGGACTCAGAGAAGATAGCCGGCGGAGATGCTGTGTGACTAGATAATCGAGAGGTAACCCTAGGGGGCGGAGGAGAAACCCTAGGAGGTAGAGAAGAAGCCCTAGGTGATGGGAAAGAGGCCCTAGGTGGTGGTTGGGCTGCAATCACAGGGTGACCACGGATGGAGATACCATCAGGGGCCCGGTGCCGTGCCTAAAGGATCTCCTCCCTGAAGGGTTCAACCATGGGGCTCTTACCTTTTCTACGAAATTAGAATCCATGGGACAAAAAAAGCAAAGAAAGTAAAGGGGACTAACCTAGAGATCAAAGGGACAAAGACAAAAGCTTGAAACTTAGAAGGCTCAGAAGGGAAAGAAAGCACAGGAAAGGTAATGGGGGTGTGAAAGGCCCGAAGGGCGGGGAGAACAGTCTTTATACGTGATTTTTGAATATCCTACCCACTACAATGCCACATAGAAATTCATGAATGGAGATACCGTCCAGCTATTCGCAAAGCCTCCGTCGATCGAGATACAATGCCTCGATGACGCATAAATAGTGCGATCCATACTCAATGATGGGACATAGATAAAAATAATCCAATAATGATACTCCACCCTTTTTCATTGCTCGAGGAATATTTTTCTTGATCCCTCCAAAGACCACATCGCTTCTGATGTCATTCCTTAAATGATGAGAAGACTTCGAAAAGACTTTACCTTCTCAAGGACATACGCCCGCCTTCGCTAATTTATGGCAAGCAGGGGAGTTTGTGCTATTTTCTCTTGGCACACGCTGTGTGCATGAGCACCAAGACTCAGAAGAGGGGGTATATGATGTGGCTGATAAAAGCCACATGGGGGTTAACAGTCAAAATTATCTAATGGCGGGAGTAGCTAGGATAACAGCGGCCCCTCTTCCTAAGCAGCCTCAAGGTGGCCTCAGCTCCTAGGCGGCTCCTGCTCCTAGGTGGCTCCGGTTCATAATCGGCCCTAAAGCAGCCCCTGTTCCTGAGCGGCCCCAAGGTGACCCCGGCTCCTAGGCGGCCTCAGCTTCTAGGTGGCCCCAATTTGTAATCGGCCCCAGCTCCTAGATGGTCCCAGCTCATGATCGGCCCTGAAGCGGCCCCTGTTCTTATTTTGTCTTATTTCTAAGATTAACTTCAGATTTTCTAGTAAGCCTTCACCTCTGACAAGGCTGGACCTATCGATCACCTCTGAGTCATATATGTTTAATAAGACAAACTCCATCGATTTCGGTGCAAGCCCAATAAGTCACAAAAAATAATGAAGCATTGATGACTCTGATCAAGATAAGCCTAAGAAGTCATAGTCTTTCATGAAGCATTGATGACTCTAATCAAGTAGGCCCAAATAATTGTCATCTGCCATAAAAAGTACCAATCATTCAGTTCAGATAGGATAAATCCTACTAGTTCTGACATTTCATTGGCAAAAGTCATAGATCATCATGAGATTCCAAAACTTTCGAAGCAAGTTGCACAAACCCTAAGTATCAATAAAATAGGTAAGAGGGACCCTGATAAAGGTATGAGCACTCAAGCACTTAAAAAAGTTCAGATCATCTTCTTCCTAACTCTCTCTCGAGCTTCCTCAAGCTCACGGTTGTGATTCTGATCACTAACTTGAGCGTCGAAGGATCCCGTCGAAATATTTGATTCCTGAGACTTCTTACATATCTCGACATCGGAGCGAAGCTTCTTCAATAATTTGATGACACTTTTACTGACGCTCAAGGACGTGTCAACTCAAGGTGATCAGGCATCGTCACTGACTATGAAAATGATACGTGTCAACTCAAGGTGATCAGGCATCATCACTGACTATGAAAATGATTATTTGCTAACGACGTTGGGTACATTATAGTTGTAACTAGTAACTCATTCCTTCTCTCTTTTTTAAATCATATGGGTTGTTGATATGCTCTTATGTTTGTTTATTTAGTAGAATTTGAAATAATTAGTATTTTTTTAAAAAAAATAATGTTGTGCTCTTTTTTCCTAAAGAAAAAGAAAAAGGAATGCCGTGGGAAAGAAGGGCCTTCTTTTGTTTCGGTCGTGGAATAGATAAATTAAATCAAAAAATGGAGTCGCACCCAACTCCTGGTTTTTTTTTTTTTTTTTGGTTACAAACGGGCGATCATATAATTCTAGAATGAGTCAGCCCAGAAACATCAGAAAATAAAATCTGCTGAAGGAGAATAGGACATGGGTCGCCTGGCTTCCAATTCCAAGGACCCGCATGTTGAGCAGCAAAGGACGCCACCCAGTCCACCGCCGAGTTAGCCTCACGATAAGTATGGCGGATCTGGGCTGAATCAAGCTCCCGCATCATAGCCCAACAGTCCCTCAGAATCGGATTTGAGGATCCATCATACAACTCTCCTTTGATAGCCAAGAAATGACAGTCATAGAATCCTCCTCAATCATGATCTTGGGAGCATGGAGGATCCTAACAGCAAAAGAGAGCCCTGCCCAAGCAGCACCGAGCTCCGACAGAGGAACAGTAGAGTCCAGGGATCCAAAGCCTCCCGCTGCCAATAGTTCTCCCATCGAGCCCCGTATGATGAAAGCAGATCCAGCAGCTCTGTCCCGGACGCTCCCATCAAAGTTAATTTTGACATACCCTGGAGGGGGGTTCCCAAGAGACGAAAACCATACGACGGTTCGCTGTCGAGACAGCAGGGGAGCCCCAGAGGCCAGAGGAGTCAAAATTAACACCATGAGAGGCACGGGAACATTCCGCAGTCAATAATCTAATCTGCCTCACAATCCTGTGAAAGGAAAACCTATCGTCGGAGAATATGATTTGATTCCTCGACAGCCATATATAATAAGCAGTAACAGACCAAAGACCACGCTTGCTCATAGGACCGCTTCGGATGTCCTGAAGAAAAAATGAACGCGAGAAAGCCATAACCTCCATATCCCTAGGATAGCCCATAAGAGTCCAGATTCTTCTCGCTCTGGAGCAACGAAATATAGCATGGTCCAAAGATTCATCCACCTGCCTGCATAGAGGACATATTGGCTGAATAGGCAAACCCCTCCGAGAGAGAAGGAGGCAAGTAGGAAGGCAGTCCCAAAGAATCTTCCAGATGAATAACTGAACCCTGGGGATAACAGGAAGCTTCCATATCCAAGCTGCATCCTCCGTATGCTGAGCCTGCGGTCTGTATATATCCATAAGATCCCGAATAGGAGCCTTGGGAAGACAAGAACGTTGCCAAATCCTGGAGTCAACAGAGGAATCAGGTAGAAGAGGCATCGAGAGTATCCGACGAGAAAGCTCCTCCCCAAAAACCCAGTCACGAGGGTATGTGCCATGAGCGGGGGTTTAAGGAGATAAGATCCTTAACCCTAAGGTTAGGAGGAATATCCATGTTGATAAAGGAGGGCCACCGCATAATGGGGAGCTCAGAGATCCAGGTATCATTGACGCATCAATAGACCAGCCATCACCAATCATCCAAGAAATATTGTGCATAATGAGCTGACTGTGTCTACACATCTCCTTCCAGTAGGAAGAGGAACCACGGGGCGGTATAATAATCGAGCCAGAAACCCAGTCACCGTATCTAACATGCATCACAGAACTCCATAAACTATGAGGCTCCAAAAGGAAACGCGAGGCATGTTTGGCAATAAGAGCTTCTCTTCTAACTATCAAGGATTGAATCCCCAATCCACCTTCTTTAATAGGCATGCAGATCCTGTCCCAAGCAATAAGATGAATACCATGTCCCTCCTGCGTAGAAGCCCAAAGAAAATCTCTGAAGCATCTCTCAATCCTTCTCAGACAAGTGATCGGTACAACGCCATTCGAAAGAAGATACACAGGAAGGGAAGAGAGGACAGAACGGATGATAGTGATCCTAGCCATCATAGACAGACTAGTCATCTGCCACCCCTCAATACGCTGGCGGACCCGTCGCTCGATTTCAGCAAAGTCAGAACATCGAGCCCGTCTACCAGTAATGGGGATCCCTAAATACTTGAAGTGATCCGACCGAGTTGTGATACCTGATAACTCCATAATGGCCTCCCTAGTAGATCTGGGGGTCTTGGGGCTGAAACAGATAGAAGACTTTAGAAAATTTACCCTCTGGCCCGACGCCTGACAGTAACGATGCAGAATAGAATGAAAAGAAGCAGCGTTATCAATAGAAGCCTGCCCCAGAAGAATACAGTCATCAGCAAAAAGAAGATGAGAAATCCAGGGGCCCTCTCTCCCGGCCATAAATGGAACAATCCGGTTCTCCTGCTGAGCAAGATGAAAGGCACGAGAAAGATCGTCTGCACCAAGAATAAATAACAAGGGGGATAATGGACATCCCTGTCTCAAACCCACGGAAGAGTGAAAAATTCAGTAGGGCTCCCATTGATGAGCAGAGAAAAGGAAGGCCTCAGAATACATGCCATAATCCATTCAATAAAAAGATCATCAAAACCAACTCCTGGAGGGTGCGCTTCAGGAAGGTCCAGCTCATTCTGTCATAAGCTCTCTCCATGTCCAACTTCATCGCCATGAGACTTCCTTTCACAGGGGCTCTTTGAAGATCATGCATGAACTCCTGAGCAATGAGGACGTTGTCCGATATGGAACGCCCTTTAATAAAAGCCCCCTGCTCTATAGAAATAAGGCGGGGGATCACAAGCCGAAGACGATCAACCAAGAGGCGAGCACAAACTTTATACAGAGTAGTGCAAAGGCTAATAGGTCTGAAGTGCTGCGAAGAGAGGCGTTGGTCAGCTTGGGGACCAACGTAACAAGAGTCCGGTTCCATCCAAGGGAATTTTCTTCAGTTGGAAGACAGTTTGAATGGCCTGAATAACCTCTTGTCCAATGATGTCCCAATAGTGGCGATAAAATAGGGGAGGAAAACCATCAGGCCCAGGAGCCTTGTCCGGACCGAGCTCCCAAAGGGCCTCCGAATCTCTTCAGTAGTGACTGGTCTGCATAGCTTTTCATTGTCCTGTGTGGAAACCCTTCTGGAATCAGGAACCCTGACCACCGGATCCCCATCAGCAGAGGAATCAGCCCATCTGGATTGAAAGAACTGGAGAAGCATATCCCGAATAGAATGGTAATCCTCCTGACCATTCCCCTCAGTGTCAACAAGTCTCCGAATTCTGTTCACTGCCCGACGTTTTAAGGTAGCCTGATGAAAGAATCTGGTATTACGATCCCCTCATAGATCCACTGCGCCCTAGACCTCTGTTTCCAGTACATCTCCTGCTGGCGGAGCAGAGAATGGTGACGAGCAAGCAGTTCTCGCAGAGAGAAAAGGTCCGAATCCAAAAGAAATCCATCCAGATCCTCCTTACCCTGAAGAACAGTAATATCAGCTTCCACCAACTCAATCTGTCTATCCAAGTTCCCCACTTCAAGCCTATTCCATTTGGAGAGACGTCGTCTGGTCAGCATAAGACGACGAGAAAGACGGTAAATAGCATTGCCCCTGATAGGAAGATGCCAAATTTGAGTAATAATGGACCGAGCCCCCGAATGGACTGTCCAAAAATGCTCAAATCTAAACTGTCTAGGCTGGTGCACATCAGCCTCAGTAGAGATCAAAATAGGGCAGTGATCCGAAGCAATCCTGGGCAGGTGGGATACTGAGACCGCAGGATGCATATGAAGCCATTGGGACGTAGCCAACGCTCTATCTAGTCTCTCCCAAACACGAGCTGAGCCCTGACGGTTATTACACCAAGTAAACTGGGTTCCAGAATACCCCAGATCCATCAGATTAGAAGACCGAATAAAGGAATTGAATTCATTAATATCAGCTGAGGCCGAAACCCGTCTACCCCCACGTTTTTCCTTAGCCTCAGTGATACAGTTAAAATCTCCTGCAATAATGGCAGGGAAACCTTGATCAAGGAGAGAAAGAAGCTCAGCCCAAAGGATTCGTCTCTCTCTATAATCCGTACTTGCATAAACCACCGAAAGCAGCCAGGGGTCAGAGGATCCCATAGAGATAAGAAGACCAATCTGCTGGTTGCATTGATGAAAAGCCTCAACCGAAACTGCAGAATCACGCCATATGGCCAGAATACCCCTCGACATCCCTTCAGCCTCCACCGCATACGAAGACCAAGATCAGGAAATCTGTCTCCGAAGCCGGGCCAGTGTATCCCCGATAATCTAGTTTCCAGCAGCACACATATGTCAAACTTATATAATTGCATCAATCTATTAAAGGAGGATCGAAATGCAGGCTTTCGAGCTCCTCGAGTATTCCATATAAGAATCTTCATTAATTATTGAGGGAAACTGGGATCCCTCCCTGGTCCTCCATCATAACCATATCAGGAAGGCACTGACTGGCAAGGGTGCCCCCATCAGTCATCATAAGAGGGTCAGTCTTCGGTCCATCCGCAACAATAGCTAGATTGACCAATTGCCGACTCATAATTTCTTCATCTGAGACCACCACAGTCAAACCTACATTCATCTCAGTGCCGGGCTGACTCACCTCCTTATCAACTCCAGAAGAGCACTGCAGTAATGACGGGTTGACAGGAAAGTAACGAGCAGCCTCAATGTTCTTTGGCAAAGCGACTTTACCTTTGCCCTTCCTTTTAACAGTTTTGGGGTTAATTCTCAGAATAGGATTCTCAATAGGTCTAGCCCTTTTCAAAGGGCCAGGAAAAGCGTCCCCGCTGCCTTGCTCACTGCCACAGCCCACACCCAGTGTAGAAGAAGAGAAAGGATTAGAAATTGGAAGATTTGATTTGGATCCATCTTCAACTTCTCTGAACTTATTTCCTTCCTTAAACTGAAGCTTCTCAGATGCTACAGTACCAGCACGGGATAAAGAAACCGGCACAGTGGCGATCGCAGGAGGAACCTTCATCCCAGTCTTCTGCATCTCACCACCAGAGTCAGCGGAGGTTGTGACCGAGACAACCACCATCTTCGCCGACGATGGAACTTTCCGGCGGGCAACCTTGATCGGTGTCCGCCACTCATCAACACCAGTAGCCACAGATCGCTGCTTTTCCTTAGCCATCTGAGCCACTGAATCAAAGCCGGGAGCAGCAGGATTAGTCATAGATGTAGGCTTCTTCCTCATCTCCCCCACCGAGCCAGAGACATTCCGGCGTTGACGAACAGCAGTCAACCAGGATCCGAATACAGGGGACGCGGACTCATCAGCCCTACTTGATCCAGCCAAAACAGAGCACGGGCCCTCCAGGTGAAGCGATCCGCAACTGGAGCAAAATCCTTCAAGAGCTTCGTAAACAAATTGCTGCCAGAAGGGATGAGTGATGCCCTGAACACAGATGCCCGACCGGAGAGAACGCCGGAGATCCATCCGCAAGCAAACTCTGGCAAAACCTCCTCTGCTCTTGGCCAATGTCGACGAATCAACACAGTGGAATTGGCCAGCCGTCTCAGTAATCATCCTGAGGAACTCCTCCTTCCAAAATTCCAGAGGAAGGTTCGGTAATCGTAGCCAGATCAAGGCAAAGGGAGTGGCATCCGCAGTCGGCACGAACTCCGGCTTCCACCTATCCATTGCGATAATTTGCCCATTGATGATCCAAGGACGATTAATCACCAGATCAGCAGCCTTCGGGTCTTCGAAACGGAATATATGGCATCGATATGCCAGGCTAACAGGTTTGATGTCTCTCTGAATTCGGCACGGCGAAACTCCCTCACATACACCTCCGCTGGAATCCATTTCATGAACGACCTGACAATGAGAGCACGCGACTGCCAGTCCTCCATCTCAGCCTTCAATTCATCAACTGGAATGCTGACCACCTCCGGGAACACTGATTCCAGTCATGAAATTTCAGTCGGCGCCGGAGAAGATGAAACCCAGAAAAACCCTGACGAGTTGGGCTTCTGCCCAGCACCACGGGCTCCCATATCTCCATCAGCCGCCATAGATGGAAAGGGGACAGCAGAGAGGAGATCCTCCGCAAAAGCCGCAGTCGGAGTCGAAGACGATCGCCGGAGATCAGCAAAGGAAGGAGCCGAGCACGAATCGCAAAGCACACAAGCAAACAGAAAGATTTCCCTACTTGATATAAAAGTAGATGCTTAGATTGGTAATTTTAAACATGATTCAGCACATAATTTGAATCCGACACAAAGTTAAAAATTTGAATTAAGTATAAATGTATTCAAATTACAAATAAAATAACCCATTAAACATAATTAATAAATAAGTTGAATTATATGTTAATTTTTTAACTCAAAATCGATGCGCAATTGATTAAATTATTAAATAAATTAATTCGTATAACTTGACTCGTCAATCCAAATATAAACTATCTGACCTATTTATCTAAATTACTATTACTTTTTAATTAATTATTAATTTATGATGATGATTATATGTTTATTTTTTGAATAGAATAATTTTTTTTATGCTTTATTTATGCTTTTAATATATAATTATTTTTATAAATAAATTAGTGTTAAATATGTTATAGATGTTATATATATTGCTTTAGTTTTATATGGGCCATATAGGATACACATGTTCGATAAATTACTTGAGTTTTATATAGATTACAGAAATTATATGAATTACATGAGTTATATGAATCACATAAATTATTAAGTTAAATTGACTATTTGAGTCATGTTTAGAAATTATGTAACACCTAATTTGGGTTTGAATTGAAATTTTAGATTTAATTAATAAATAAAAATGGATTCGGAGTGATCCCTCATTTGAAGTTGGCATGATCTCTTGATTAAATTTATTGGCATGATTTGCCATTCATCCATAATATGTACCACTACGATAACAAAAGGTCACGTTTGCTAGACTAAACGTTCGATTTTGATAGTAAATTATGCTACACTAAACGTTCGATTGATAGTTCAATCGATCGATCAGAATCAGGAGCATCCACTTATTAGCGTCAACCTTGGCATGCGCAGTCTGACCAGAGCACAGCGGAGGTCGATTTGGCAAGCGGGATCCACAGTGGGTTGCAAGTCGACCGACCAACCAATACCAACATGAAAGAAAGCCAGGTGGAAAAAAAAAAAAAATTATTCCCACTGCAGTGCAGCTGGACTGGTACGGAATGCGGAGCAGGTAGAATGGGCTGTCCCCCAGAAGCAGAAAAGAGAGAAGGGACACGCCGTGCTTGATTTCGAAATGCCGGGCCGGCTCGTTTCCCATGCTTCGCTTCGCTTCGCTTCACCAAGAGCGGCTTTTCAACGCCGACCACCACTGACCTTGGACTCCTGGCCTTCGTTCAATGCAAGGCGCCCCCCGCCGTGCTGTCCATTCGAAACCCCAACTCTTCCTAATTAAATTTCATCCCGGAGGCCGTCTAAGAGGCGGCAACCATGACGCAGCACCATCAGAGAGAGAGAGAAAGGGGATAATATTATTTTATTTTTTTTAAAAAAAAAGAAAAGCACTAATATTTCTTTAATACGCAATAAAGAGGAGAAATATTTCTCTAGCACTATCTAAAGATTCTCAATTGGAGCAGCACAGCAGTTATATGCCCGTTAAAAAAAAAAAAAAAGAGAGGAGAAAAAAAAAGAAAAGGAAAAAAAAAAAAGAAAAAGAAAATTCATCAACTTCATCATCCTCAAGATCGGAGTTGAATGTCACCAGGGTTCTCTGATGCTGCTGCCAGTTCGTTCTCTTTCCCGGCGGCTAATGATCTTTGCCTTTCCCTCCTACATATCGTCGTCTTTTTACAAGGATCAGTCGCTGCCGGCGGTGGAGCTGGTGCTGGGACGGTGGGGCTGGAGGGCGGCGAGGCGGTGAAAGCGGCAGCGGCGGCGGGCAGCGAAGGGCCAGCAGGCGGAGCGGAGGCCGGCCCAAAGGAGGCGCGGCAGCCTCCGGACGGCGCGGAGGCGGACCCACACGAGGCGGCGGGCGCGGACGAGAGTGCGGCGGACCCTCTCCCTGGAGCTCTGCTTCCGGGAGAAGTGGTAGCTGCGGAGGAAGAGCTGCCGGCGCTCTATGTAGCAGCCCTGCTGCTCCCAGAACATGTACTCCGACCGGAACACCGGCGCCCCCACCGTCATCATCGTCGCCGACGCCATCTTCTTTCTTGCTTTCTTTCTTGTAGCTAAGAGGAACCGAACTCTCCTCTACCTTGCGCTGTTCGATTGGTCAAATATAGAGCGCCAGCGATGGGTTTATGTCCTGACGACTGGAAGAAGAAGAAGAAGAAAGAGAGAGAGAGAGAGAGCTAAAGAAGGCAAAGGTAGAAGAAAAAGAAAGGCAGGTCGGTTTCGATTTGAACAGAGTTGGGGGGAAGGGAAGAATTAATGATGGATGGCTGATTCAGTGGCCTGATTCCTTCTACTTTCCCTTCTTCTTTCATCTCTCTCTAATTTAGTATCTGTCAATCCCCTTCCCATTTGAATCGCCTACGTTTAAAGTTTCCAGCGAGAGAGAGAGAGAGAGAGAGAGTTCCTTTTACTTTTTGTCGCGAAAGCCGACGGATGGTTAGATGGAGTTTGATGACCGGTCACACGATTCTTGCGTGCGTTTGTGCGGCCCCTTTCCCCTACTTTCTCTTCTTTTTTAATTTAAATTTTTATTTTCACTCTTAAACCACCCCTAATCTGGACATCCTTGTTCGCTCGCGTGGGAAGCTGGGGATCATATCATCAAATCAATCAGATAGATGTACGGTAGAAGTTTCAGTTCGCACGAGATACACACACACTCTCTCTCTCTCTCTCTCGGCCGGATGACCCGGTTATTAGTTAATCGGATCGTTTTGAATCCTTGTTCAATGCATTGCTTAACCTGTGCACCCTCAGCCGGTTCACCGATTCACCCACCCCCCTTTCCTTCCCCATTCCAACACGATATCGCTCTGCTACTGCCACAAGCAAGGGGAAGAGGAAGAGGATCCACATCGCCATCAGATGTCTGTTGCTCACGATCTCTCCTTGCTTAATTAGGTGCGCTCTACCGTTCATATCAAAGGAATGAGAACCGTCACTGATAGGTTTGATAACATAGGGGCCGGGGGACGTTTCCTTCTATCCCTCTTGGAATCTTTTATTTACAAGCGTTCACGCCGATTTCCGTTATCATGAATATTTTTAGAAAAGTCAAAAGCAGTCAGCATACATTATCCACGTGTCGAATAGATGAATGATTTATTCGATATACATCTTTAAAAATTCATCATGATGAGCTGTCCATCAAATTGGTTATACGATGTCTTACAAGATACGTCACTTTCATGACATGACAGGTTTAGCTTTAACCCCCCATCGTAAATTTTTCTCTCCAGAAAACTTTATAGCATATGACAAAGTGTTTGAAATATATATTGGTGGAAGGAAAATGAGTAGGACCATCAAATTAAGAGCGCACATGCATCGTTTCATGTTGAAACTAAAATGCAATGGAAGGAACATTCTGCCAAGCAAGCATGAGGATGAAAAACAGGTAAACGCATGCAGTCAAAACACAATTTAGTTTCAAACAAAGATGGATGACATCGGGCTGATAATTCTGAAGCTGCAGACTGTAATCGGCTGTCACGACTCAGAGACGGGAGGATCAATTGAATGGGTTTTGACTCTGATGACGTCAAGTCACCTTTCTCAAACGTCGGGAAAGATGAACGTTATTCTTCTCGAAGTCCTGCAAGAAAAGTCCCCAGAAACCGATGGCGCTGGTGGAGACCCTCCGACGATCAAGTTAGTTACTTAGGCTCAGACAGAGAACTGCTCCAGCGAAGAAGAGCTGAGGCGGTTAGAGTTTTTGCTAGGAGGAAGAAAGCTCAGAAAAACCAGAGTTCAGATCCCACTTACAGCGTGAGCACGTGCCTTTATACCTGTCCGAATCCCCTAGCTTGCAGCTCCGGAAGATCACCGTCGTATCATCGCTGCGTGTGGTATCATACGTGTCCGGTAGCTGTGAAGGCGTTCAGTGCACGCCGCCGATTGATAGGACCGGGCACCATTGCCAGTGGTAGCGAAACATACGCCGTAGCGAGGCATGGTGATGCATAGGGACATGCAACGCGCCAAACTCCGTTATGAGGCATGGCCCTCCGTAACGGGGCGCAATCACGGAGTACCGAATCGTACGCTGTGGCGAGGCATGGCCATGCACAGGGGCATGCAACGCGCCAAACACCGTTATGAGGCATGGCCCTTCGTAACGGGGCGCAATCATGGAAGTACCGAATCGTACGCCGTGGCGAGGTATGGCCATGCGCTAAAAATCATGTGTGAGCATCGTGCAACCTGGTAGTTGTCGTTTTCCTTGGCAGTTGAGTTGCATGCTGATCGCTGATGACTCCCCACCCTGGAGCCGGAGGGGGTCCCAGGGGTGGAAGAACGCTGGCGCACCCCGAGGTCGGTGAGGGTCACGGGGATAAGGAAATGCCAGCACACCCCGACCCTGAGAGGGTCCCGGGGTCAAGGACTGATGGCCCCACCCAGCGACCCCGAGGGGGTCCCGAGGGTGGGGGAATGCTGATGCGCCCCGACCCCGAGAGGGTCCCGGGGTCAAGGACTGATGGCCCTACCCAGCGATTCCGAAGGGGTCCCAGGGGTGGGGGAATGCTGATGTGCCCCGACCCCGAAAGGGTCCCGGGGTCAAGGACTGATGGCCCCACCCAGCGATCCCGAGGGGGTCCCGTGGGTGGGGGAATGCTGATGCGCCCCGACCCCGAGAGGGTCCCAGGGTCAAGGACTGATGGCCCCACCCAGCGATCCCGAGGGGGTCCCGGGGGTGGGGGAATGCTGATGAGCCCCGACACCGAGAGGGTCCCGGGGTCAAGGACTGATGGCCCCACCCAGCGATCCTGAGGGGGTCCCGGGGGTGGGGGAATGCTGATGCGCCCCGACCCCGAGAGGGTCCCGGGGTCAAGGACTGATGGCCCCACCCAGCGACCCCAAGGGGGTCCCGGGGGTGGGGAATGCTGATGCACCCCAACCCCGAGAGGGTCCCGGGGTCAAGGACTGATGGCCCCACCCAGCGATCCCAAGGGGGTCCCGGGGGGGGGGAATGCTGATGCGCCCCGACCCCGAGAGGGTCCCGGGGTCAATAGCCGCCGTTACCATCTATTTTGACGACGTGGGATCAGTCATATCAGATGCCCCCTCACCCCTGGGGCGAAGTGGGTCCCACCGCTGAGGCTCAAGGGGCGTTCTCTACGTGGCTGATCCCCATCCTTGTCTTTTATGCGGACAGTGTGGGGAATGTAAGGAGGCGGCCTTCCGTACACTGCCTGCCGTGATCGCCCTCGAAAGTGAGGATAGGCCCTTCGGGGCTCGCGCGAAAAGCCGCACCATCATTTCCTTTCATTACGGCGATGTCAGCGGGGTCCCACCACTGGCTGGGGTCGTGCCGCACCATGCGCAGGGGCGTTCCTCGAGGCGAGCCAGCATATGGCAAGGAGCCACGTGGCCGACGAGACATGGCGGGACGTTTTGAAAGCCCGATAAAGCTAGGTAAAAGGGGGGGGAACTGATGCCATACCGTCTTGCCATTGTCTTCTTCCTCGCTTGCTCCCCAATTTCCTCTGCAACCTGTGAGCCCGCGCCTGGTCTTTCTTCTCCCAGGTCAGCTTTCCCCACCTTAGGCTTACCTCCTCACTTATGAGTTCCCCCTCCTGGACCTCGGAGGGCAGTTCTGAGAACTGTCCTCCCTCTGTAAGCCGTCGTATCTCTCCTACTCTCTCTCCCCCAATTGAGTGGTCCTATGATTCAGAGGACCGCATCCCTCTGGCCCGGCGACGGGTCACCGGTGGAGCCCCATCGAGGGGCCGCCGGCTGGAGGCCGGTGCCTCCTCGAGGGTGGAGGAGTCCCCAGAGGGGACAGCCTCCACAATGACACGGTTGGACCTGGAAAGGATCCGGGCCCGCTATGGGATCCCCAGAGAGATCAAGTTATTCCCGCCAACCCCCGACGACAGGGTCATCTCCTCCCGACCCGGTCGGGTGGCTCTTTACGAGATCTGCTTACAGGCGGGTCTCCGGCCTCCCTTTCCCCCCTTCTTCGTCAATCTTCTCGACTTCTATTCTTTGACCCCTTCCCAGCTAGTTCCAAACTCTTACCGTGTCGTTAGTGCCTTCGTCATTCTCTGTCATCACCTAAACGTCACCCCCCGAATCAGTCTGTTCCGATCTTTTTACTCCCTCCGAGCCCAAAAGGGTTGGTGGCTGTTTCAGCCCCGACCCAATAGGGTCCTAAAGCTTCTTCTCCTTCGTCGATTAAGGGATGGAAGTCCGCTTTTTCTTCGCCAATGTCGATCAAGTTCGGCCCCAATGGGGAGATCCCGACCTCCGGGGGAATGCCGTTGCGATCCAGCCTGGGGACCGGAGGCATTGGGATTACTGCTAGCCACCGAGATTCCTCGATACACTTTGCTGCTATCGGAGGACAGATTGGAGTCGGCGGGCCTCATCTCCCACCGGGGTAAGCCTTCTCTACCCTTAGCCAAAAACTCCACTCCTTTGTTTCCCTCCTTGTTTCTCCTTCTCTTTTCTCTCTCTCTTTTTTTTTTTTTTTAATTTTTGTTCTGAAAACCCAACTTATGCAGCGATGAAGATACCGGCGGCAAAGCTGTTGAGAGCCGCCTCCAAGAAAAGGGCCCGGGAAGGGCCATCTAGAGGTCAGCAAGCCCCAGCCTCGAAGCGCCCGATGGCCCGTGCCTCCCCTCCGGCACAAGTCTCCCCACCCCCGGCTCCGCAAAATGTCCCGATTATCCCGGAGGTTGACCTCACAGTCGACACCCACCAGAGGTGGGAACGACCGTAGGAGCTGCCGTTGAAGAGCCAGTCGCGAGGGAGTCCATACCGGCCGAAGAGCTCCCGGCCCCTGGGGGATCGACCCCACCAGACGCCGCCAGGGACTGGGGTGAGGGACCGTCTAGCCCCGCGGGTCCACCCTCCACAGGGTCTCCCAGAGGTGGCCCGCACAAGGAACCGGGGACAGCCGAGATGGCGGAGGGAGGCGAGGACGAGCCTGGGTCGCCCCGAAACTCCCTGGATGATGGCCACTGGGCTGAGCGAGCCTTGGGCCCAGTCTTTGATCCTAGGATCATTGAGGACCTCAGCCACCAGAGAGCGGGCGCGTTCTTTCGGGACTCCTATGCCGCCGTCGTCAGGGTAAGCGCTCTTCTTGCCCCTTACCTTTTGTCTTACATATATACATTTTATTTGCTGACCTGGGGCTTACGTGCAGATCGCACACTCCCTGAAGGCCGCCAGGGAGGTAATTCACGGAGGGAAGATTCTTCTGCGGGAGACGCAGAAAGAAGTTGAGGAGCCGAGCGCAGAGGCGGCCGAAAAGGCACTGGAGTCGGTCAAAGACACCTGTGCGAGCGAGGTGAAGGCCGCGGAGAGCCGGGAAGAGATTGAAGCTGACCGTGCACGCGCAGCGCTCTCCCAAATGACGGAGGCTGAGAGTGCTGTCATGGCCAGAGATATGCACATCTCCGAATTAACCTCAGCTCTCCAGGAGGCTGAAAATCGGGCGGGCGCGGCGGCGGAACAGGCAAGAGCGGCGAGGAAAGAGGCCAGAGTGGCGAGGGAGGAAACCTGCCGATGCAAGGAGGAGGTAAGCCGCGTCGGGAGGCTGAGAGGATCGCGGGGAAGCCCTTGCCGCAGAGAAAACCCGAGCTGCTGGGCTCATAGAGGAATACAAGGCGTCCGGCGCTTCGCAGATGACTTGGCCGAGGCTTCGGCAGCGGTATTTCTTGACGGGTTCCAGCATGGCAAAGAGAAGGTGGCCAGAGACCTGAACTTCCCCCGGGCCCTGGAGGTTGAATTGGAGCGGTTATCTGACTTGGCCCCTTCTGATGATGAGCCCGCGCCGGCAGAGCCGTGAGCTCGCACTTGTAATTTTGCTTTTTGTAAGCCCGACAACGTCGGCATTTTGTAGTCTCTCTCAATCAATGAAAATACTCTTCAAAACGCCTTCTGAATTGTCACTGACTTCATCGATTGATATGTAGCCTTCGCCCCATTAGCTCTAATAGTATCGGGGGCAACTCCCCACCCGAACCAGTCCGTCCTAGCTGTTTAAACCCAAAGTTTAGAGCCAGGGAGGGTTGAATTCTCGGAGCGGGAACGCCGCCGGTTAGAGGTTAGGTAGGTAGGCTCCTTGGGGCTACCGGCGCAATGCCCTGACTAGCGGGACTGTGCTGTCGGGTGTCGGGTCTCGGTTGTGAAGAGCCGGTGGTGCACCGCTCCGCCAGCGGCTCACTGGGCTTTATGCCTGGCTAGTGCAGGGTTTTGAGTGCCGACGGGGTGCCGGGTTTTGTTGTTGAGAGCCAGTGGTACACTGCTCTGCCAGTGGTACACTGGGCTTTATGCCTGGCTAGTGCAGGGCTTTGAGTGCCGACGGGGTGCCGGCTTTTGTTGTTGAGAGCCAGTGGCACACTGCTCTGCCAGTGGTACACTGGGCTTTATGCCTGGCTAGTGCAGGGCTTTGAGTGCCGACGGGGTGCCGGGCTTTGTTGTTGAGAGCCAGTGGTACACTGCTCTGCCAGTGGTACACTGGGCTTTGTGCCTGGCTAGTGCAGGGCTTTGAGTGCCGACGGGGTGCCGGCTTTTGTTGTTGAGAGCCAGTGGTACACTGCTCTGCCAGTGGTACACTGGGCTTTGTGCCTGGCTAGTGCAGGGTTTTGAGTGCCGACGGGGTGCCGGGCTTTTGTTGTTGAGAGCCAGTGGTACACTGCTCTGCCAGTGGTACACTGGGCTTTATGCCTGGCTAGTGCAGGGCTTTGAGTGCCGACGGGGTGCCGGGCTTTTGTTGTTGAGAGCCAGTGGTACACTGCTCTGCCAGTGGTACACTGGGCTTTGTGCCTGGCTAGTGCAGGGCTTTGAGTGCCGACGGGGTGCCGGGCTTTTGTTGTTGAGAGCCAGTGGTACACTGCTCTGCCAGTGGTACACTGGGCTTTGTGCCTGGCTAGTGCAGGGCTTTGAGTGCCGACGGGGTGCCGGGCTTTTTTTGTTGAGAGCCAGTGGTACACTGCTCTGCCAGTGGTACACTGGGCTTTATGCCTGGCTAGTGCAGGGCTTTGAGTGCCGATGGGGTGCCGGGCTTTTCTGTGAAGATTTAAGTAGCTAAAATCGAATCTTGTTAATATTGAACAAGGGGCGTAAACCCAAATGAATACAGGGATAATATTTAACATGAAAGGAGGATACATTACTGATAATACCGACGGAGGTTATCCGCATTCCACGTCCTAGGGAGTGGTGTCCCATCAAGTTCTTCAATTTTATAAGCTCCGTGGCGGAGCGTCTCGGTGATCCGGTAAGGTCCTTCCCAGTTTGGGGCTAACTTGCCTCCCTCAGCTGGCTTCGAGACCTCGGCCCGTCGAAGGACCAGGTCTCCGGCAGGAACGTCCGGGGCGCACGCGAGCGTTGTAGTATTTCGCGGCCGTTGTCGGTAGACTGCCATTCGAAGCCGCGCCCGATCTCGTACCTCCTCCACCAGGTCGAGGTTGGCTCGCAGTTGGTCAGGGTTGCCTTCCTCGCTATAGGCTTCCACCCGGGGGCTGGGCGCACCGATCTCCACAGGGATAACAGCTTCAGAGCCAAAGACTAAGCTGAACGGCGTTTCACCAGTGGGGGCTCGCGGCGTTGTATGATAGGCCCATAGCACGTTGGGGAGCTCCTCCACCCATCGCCCTTGCAGCCATCTAGTCGAGATCTCAGCCCCTGGAGAATGATCCGGTTAGTCACTTCAGCTGCCCCGTTGGTTGAGGATGCCCGACGGAAGTGAACCTCTGACAGATACCCAGCTCGGAGCAGAACTCCCGGAAAGGCGCATTGTCAAACTGCCGGCCATTATCAGTGACTAGTGTGCGTGGCAGTCCGAACCGACATATGATTGACTTCCAGAAGAAAGATCTCACTTTGCTTTCGGTAATCTTGGCCAGAGCCTCGGCTTCAACCCACTTGGTGAAGTGATCCACCGCTACCAAGAGGAACTTCCGCTGCCCAGAGGCCGGGGGAAATGGCCCTAAGATATCCATGCCCCACTGGGCGAAGGGCCAAGGTGCTACCAAGGGGGTCAGGTGAGACGTCGGCTGTCGCTGGATATTGGCGTGACGTGGCAGCTATCACATTTCTTGACAAGCTCGGCCGCATCTTCCTTCATCGTTAACCAAAAGTACCCTTGGCGCAGGGCCTTGTAGGCTAGGGCTCTGCCCCCCAGGTGACTCCCGCATACGCCTTCGTGGATCTCCCTGAGGATGTAATCTGATTCAGTTGGCCCCACACACCTGAGAACTGGGTATGAGAAGGATCTCCGATAAAGCTTCCCGTCCATCATCAAGAATCTCGGGGCCCTTCGCCTGAGAGCTTGGCCTCAGCGGGGTTCTCGGGAGAGTACCGTCGGTCAAGTACCGGATGTAGGTGTCCATCCAGGAAGGCTCCTGCTCCACTGGCAATGCTTCATCCGCGGCCTCAGTGCTTGGGACTTGTAGGTGTTCCACATATGTCCTTCCCAACGTCCGTCGACCGAAGTGGCCAAGCGGGACAACGCGTCAGCCCTGGCATTCTCCGCTCTGGGGATATAGCTGACGCGGAAGTAAGAAAAACGAGACGCTTGGGACTGCACCTTGCTCAAGTAGCGGGACATGGTTGGGTCCCTAGCCTCGTACTCCCCGGCGATTTGTCCAGAAATGAGTTGAGAGTCCGTGAAGGCCCTCAGGCGCCCCGCGCCTAGCTCCTCAGCTAATCTCATCCCCGCCAGCAAGGCTTCGTACTCCGCCTGATTATTAGTTGCTGGGAACTGGAATCTGAGAGCGTACTCCACTACGTCTCCCTCCGGGCTTGCGAGAATAAGTCCAGCTCCGCTCCCTTGAGAGTTTGCCGCCCATCCACATGCAGGATCCAGTCCTCCGCCTCCTCAGATGAGGGAGAGTCCACACGCTCCTCCGGTCGCGCCTCCTCCATGCCCTTCTCGGTCCAGGAACACTCGACCAGGAAATCCGCCAATACCTGGGACTTCATGGCTGACCTTGGCCGGATGGACAGGTCGAACTCACTTAGCTAATGGCCCACTTGGCCAAACGGCCGGAGGTGTCGGGGCGAGACAAGATAGCTCGTAGGGGCTGGTCCGTAAGCACCACGATGGGATGGGCTTGAAAGTAAGGCCGAAGGCGCTGAGTAGAGACACCAAGGGAATATAATCTTCTCGGTTTTCGAATACCTGGTCTCAGCATCATGGAGTACTTTGCTGGTATAATAGATTGGCCTGGGCTCCGTCAGCATCCATGCGCACAAGTACGAGCTAACGCCTCGGGGGAAGCGGCCAGATATAAAAAGAGCTCTTCTCCATTTTCAGGCTTGGACAACAGCGGAGGAGTGGAGAGAAACTGCTTCAATTCTTCAAAGGAGCCTGACACTCTTTCGTCCACTCGAAGCCGTTGATCTTGCGCAGCGCCTTGAAGAAGGGCAGGCACCTCTCCGCCGACCTTGACATGAAACGACTCAAGGCCGCCACCCTCCCCGTCAGGCGTTGCACCTCCTTCTTGCTGGCGGGAGGCCGCATCTCCAGGATAGCTCTAATCTTGTCAGGGTTGGCTTCGATCCCTCACTGGGTCACCATGAAACCCAGGAACTTGCCTACTGCTACTCCAAAGGCGCATTTGTGGGGGTTGAGCTTCATCCGGTACCGGCGCAGATTGTTGAAAGTCTCCTCGAGATCAGCTACATGGTCTTCCGCGCTAGTACTCTTGGTCAGCATGTCATCCACATACACCTCCATGTTGCGCCCCAGCTGATCCTCAAAGACCTTGTTCATTAATCTTTGATAAGTGGCGCCCGGCATTTTTCAATCCAAAGGGCATCACCCGATAACAGTAGATCCCTTTCTCCGTGACAAATGAGGTCGCTTCTTCATCAACTGGGCTCATCTTGATTTGGTTATACCCGAGAACGCATCCATGAAACTGAGCGTCTCGTGCCCGGAGGTGGCGTCTACCAGCTGGTCGATTCGGGGCAGCGGGAAGCTGTCTTTGGGACACGCCTTATTGAGGTCGGTGAAATCCACGCACATTCTCCAGCTTCCCTGGCCTTGCGAACCATCACGACGTTCGCCAACCAGTCGGGTAGCGCACCTCGCGGATGTGACCGGCCGCCAGCAGCTTCCGCACCTCCTCATCAACAGCCTTCTGCCGGTCCGGGGCAAAACTCCTTTTCTTCTGCTGACGGGCCGGCACTCCGGTCGAATATTGAGCTGGTGTGCAATCACCTCCTCTGGGATCCCGGCATGTCGGATGCAGACCACGCGAAGACGTCGGCGTTGGCCCGCAGAAAGGTAAGGAGCCGGTCACGAGCCTCCTCCGGAAGTAAGGCTCCAACTCGAACCGTCTGCACGGGGTCCTCCCCGAGGGGGAAAGTGAGCAGCCGCTCGGCCGGTTCCCCCCTCCTCCAAGTCTCGCGGGTCAAGGGCCTCATGCGCCGGTGCAGATGGCGGTGCAGACGCCGCCTCCTGGGGACTAGGGGCCAAGTGATAGCAAAGTGCCGGTAGGCCCTGCTCTCCTCGCATCTCGCCGACCCCTCTGCTGGTTGGGAACCTCACAAGGAGCCGCTTGGTGGATATGATGGCGTCCAAGAGGTTGAGCCCGGGCCTCCCAAGAATCGTGTTGTACGCCAGGGGCACACGGACCACCAAAAATTTTATAAGGACAGTGCTTTGGCACGGAGCCGTTCCAGCCGTTACGGGGAGAGTAATTTCCCCCTCGACCCTTACGGAATCTCCCGTGAATCCCATCAAAGGCGTGGCGACCGGTTGAAGTAGATCATGTGACAGGTTCATGCGAACAAAGGCATCGTAGTTCAAAACATCTACGGAGCTTCCACTATCGACTAGGATTCTTTTTACAGGGTGTTTAGCAATCGTCATGGATACGACGACGCTATCATCATCTTGTTTACAACCCCTTCCAAGTCCCTTTCGAAAAAAGGAATTACAGTTTCCGCTCCCCCCTCCCCCTTGGTCTCTTCGATGGGCCTCCTGCCCCCCAGGAAATCATCGCCACCGTCTTCTCCGTCGGGGCGTTATCGATCACTGGCGGCGGGGCGCTGATGGGCCGGGAGCTCCTGGGTTGCCCCTCTGGACGAACTTTCCCAGGTGGCCCCGTTGAATAAGGTCTTCAATGGCTTTCTTCAGCTGCCGGCAGTCATCGGTGTTGTGGCCATGGTCCCGGTGGTAGCGGCAGTAGAGGTTCTTGTTCCGAGGGATCTTCGGGTTGATGGGAGGAGGGCGTTGCAGATAAGGCTCCCCTTCAATCTCGAGCAGGATCTGAGATATTGGGGCAAGCAGCGGGGTGTAAGGCCCGTCTCTCGGTGCAGGAGGTCGAGGACGGTTGTCTGGTCGGCGAGGAGGCTCAGGCCTCCTGGGGCGGGCTTCTGCAGGTTCTGGCTGGTTGGCTTCCTGGGGATATTCCCACCAGCTTCACGCCGGAAAAAGTCGGCTTCGTCCGCCCGGATGTACTTCTGGGCACGGATCAAAAGTTCGGAGTAGGAGCCCGGCGGCTTTTTGTCAAGAGAGTACGCGAAGCGAGAAGGGCGAAGTTCCCGCTTCAGGGCCAAGGTAGCCACTGAGTCTTCCAGGTTGTAGACCTCCAGGGCGGCCTCTTTGAACCGGGCAACATAATCCCGCAGAGGCTCGCCATTCTTCTGCTGGACGGCAAACAAACTGTCCGCCACCCTCGGGATCTTTCGGCAGGCGTCAAAGTGGGCCAGAAAAGCCCTCTCCAACTGGCGGAAGGAATCGATGCTTCGTGGCGGCAGGCGAGAATACCAAGCCCGGGCAGCCTTTTTCAGAGTAGCCGGGAAGGCAAACACATAAGTGAGTCAGTGGCCCCCTGAACTTGCATGAGTACCTTGTAGCTCTCCAGATGATCCAGGGGGTCCGTAGTTCCGTCGTATGGGTCCAGCTGAGGAAGACGGAACCTGGTAGAGATGGGCTCCTCCATGATGCGGCGAGACAGGGGAGGCCGACTGTCGTAATCCGTCTCTGGCAGGTGGGTGATCCGATGGCTAAGCTCTTCCAGCCTCTGATTACACTCCTCGAGTCGACGCTCAGCTCGACGAGGCATTCGGCCATCAAAGGAGCCCTCCCCGAAGATTCAGAAGAAGAGCGGGGGCGGCGATGCCGGCGCGGATGCTCCGCCTCCTTCCCGTGCCGCCGTTTAGGAGAAACGCTAGCATGGCGAGAGGGAGACCGGAGCCTTTTGGATGTTTCTCGGTGATGTGGCTTGGCCGGGGATCGGCGGCGATGATTCGCAGAAACTGGTGATCTCCGGCGGAAGGAATGCTGGCTAGGCTGCATCACTCCCGGGATAGACGGATTCGGCTCCGGCTGCTGCAAGGCCACTCGTTGATGCTGCAGACCCTGAACCATTGCCGCCAACGACTGGACCTGCGTAGCCAGGGCAGTGAATCGATCCTCCTGGAGTTGCTGCGGAACAGATGCAGGAACGTCATTCTGTGGAGCAGAAGGCCCTGCCTCTGAAGATTCAGAGGCTCCGGAAGACTGGATGCAAGAGCCGGGGGGGCCTCCGCAGGTGGACCAGCCCCGCAGCGTTGCCCCCTAGCGCGACCGGCTGAAACTCCCTTCGTTCGAGTCGTCACCATGGCTTTAAGAGCTCGAAGACAGGAGAAGAAGAAAGCTACTGGTTCGACGTCTTTCTTTCACTCCCCCTACCTGGCGCGCCAATCTGATGACGCCAAGTCACCTTCCTCAAAGGTCGGGGAAGACGGACGTTCTTCTCCTCGAAGTCCTGCAAGAAAAGTCCTCGGAGACCGGTGGCGCCAGTGGGGACCCTCCGACGATCAAGTTAGTCACTTAGGCTCAGACAGAGAACCGCTCCAACGAAGAAGAGCTGAGGCGGTTAGGGTTTTGCTGGGAGGAAGAAAGCTCCGAAAAACCAGAGTTCAGATCCCACTTACCATGTGAGCACGTACCTTTATACATGTCCGAATACCCTAGCTTACAGCTCTGGGGGATCACCATCGTACCATCGCTGCGTGTGGTATCATACGTGTCTGGTAGCTGTGAAGGCGTTCAGTGCACGCCGCCGGTTGATAGGACCGGGCACCATTGCCAGTGGTAGTGAAACGCACGCCGTAGCGAGGCATGGTGATGCACACGGACATGCAACGCGCCAAACTCCGTTATAAGGCATGGCCCTCCGTAACGGGGTGCAATCACGGAAGTACCGAATCGTACGCTGTGGCGAGGCATGGCCATGCACAGGGGCATGCAACGCGCCAAACACCGTTATGAGGCATGGCCCTCCGTAACGGGGCGCAATCACGGGAGTACCGAATCGTACGCCGTGGCGAGGTATGGCCATACGCTGAAAATCATGTGTGAGCACCGTGCAACCTGGTAGTTATCGTTTTCCTTGGCAGTTGAGTTGCATGCTGATCGCCGATGACTCCCCACCCTGGAGCCGGAGGGGGTCCTAGGGGTGGGAGAACGCTGGCGCACCCCGAGATCGGTGAGGGTCACGGGGATAAGGAAATGCCAGCTCACCCCGACCCCGAGAGGGTCCCGGGGTCAAGGACCGATGGCCCCACCCAGCGACCCCGAGGGGGTCCCAGGGGTGGGGGAATGCTGATGTGCCCCGACCCCGAGAGGGTCCCGGGGTCAAGGACCGATGGCCCCACCCAGCAACCCCGAGGGGGTCCCGGGGGTGGGGGAATGCTGATGCGCCCCGACCCCGAGAGGGTCCCGGGGTCAAGGACCGATGGCCCCACCCAGCGACCCCGAGGGGGTCCCGGGGGTGGGGGAATGCTGATGCGCCCCGACCCCGAGAGGGTCCCGGGGTCAAGGACCGATGGCCCCATCCAGCGACCCCGAGGGGGTCCCGGGGGTGGGGGAATGCTGATGCGCCCCGACCCCGAGAGGGTCCCGGGGTCACGGACCGATGGCCCCACCCAGCGACCCCGAGGGGATCCCGGGGGTGGGGGAATGCTAATGCGCTCCGACCCCGAGAGGGTCCCGGGGTCAATAGCCGCCGTTACCGTCTATTTTGGCGACGTGGGATCAGTCATATCAGTATGCAAACTTGGACATATTTTTTTTCGGAAAGATTTGTTAGTGTTGGATTTGATCAAACTCAAACAGAGGAATCTGAAATGTCTTACAACCTTCAATAAAATCATATCTTAGATTATTTTCTGGATTGTACAAGGATTTGGTAGAAAAGGAAAAGTAAAATTTGGGGAAAAGACTTAAAATTATCATAAACACTTTGCATAGAAACCATCAATATGCAATCAAAACTGATCAGCACCTTTTGGACCATTCAAGAATAGCTCAAACCAATATAGTAACACCATAAGTGCTGTTAGTAACTCTAATCTAGGAATGCTGCATGTAAATCATGACTTGAAAAAATGAAAGCTTAAACAGTCTTTTAATGACCACTTAACCATTGATAAGAAACTCGGATCAACTTATTCAAGTAACACCTGATGCGATATCAGGTGAAATAACCCCTGTCCTGGTAATATCTAAGAAGTTAACTGAGATAGAGTACTCCTAGATGTCACCCCCTCTGTTAAATATGTTAAATCTGTGTTTTATGTTATAGGCTATGTATTCCATACCACTCTAGGTGTCTCTACACCATCATAGCAGAGAAGACATTTCATAGTTAGCAGGTTCTAGATCAGCTGTTTTGGCTAACAATCAGTTGTACTTGCAAGGCATGCTTGGGTACAATGTAATTGGAAATGATTCTTGTCTCTCAGTATTTGCAGTTGTATAAATTATATTAGAAAAAATTCATTATGTTATAGGTTTAATAGATAAAAAGTAGAAACTTCTTTTTTTTTCTCTATAATATTTTGTCATCTAATGCTTACAAGACTATATATGTCTATAGAGAAAGATAAACTCCTTATGATAATGTTTGCTTAAACAGAAATATGAACTCACTTGAGCCCTACTAAGCTAGAATCTGTGCATCTTGGTTAAACAATTAGCCCATTTCCATAAAGTTTGTTATGCAAATGCAGGCTTTTGGGAAATGCAAGATTGTAGTTAACATTTCAATCTTGTACTTGATAATATCTGTTGGATATTAGGATAATTTCTTGTCTCTTAAGAATGGTGATTTTGCTGCATAAACGCCATACTATACCTTCAATTCATTGTTTGATCACTAACTTGTGAATATATTTTATAAGGCTGAGCAATTGCATCTGGTTGTGATAGAAAACTGGTGGTGGTAATGTGACCATGTTCACTTCTAGTGGTAGGAAAGCCTTGTAAGGAGAATTTAACATTTGTTTATCAGGAAAAAATGAGGTAAGAAAGAATTAGATGTGACCTAAAGGGAGCTTAGAAGGAACTTGTGGGAGAGAACTCAGAAAAGCTTGATCCAATTGGGAACATGGTGCTTAACACAAACTCATGCAAAGGATTCCCCACTCAGTTTCATGGGAAAAAGGTAGTCTTACTTGTTGTAGTACCCTCTTCTAGTCATAACCTGATTGCCAAGCTGTGAATTAAGTACTGGTGTGTCAACATTATATAAAATTTATCTTCATGCGATGCCATTAGTTTAATTAATCTAGGATGGCTTAATTTTGGTACTGTATTTTTGTTAATTACTGATGAATAATACGTGTGCCTTCAATACATTATGGATTCACGATATTTCAAATCTAGGTTTATGGTTGGGAAATTCCAGCAGAGGATACAATGAAGAATGAAGAGTTTCTTACTGCAAAATGGTATAATAGAAGATGATGGTTTAAGCTGGTTGGTTAAAAATTTATAGTGATTCTTGAAATGGCCAAATGAAGAATCAATTTACCATGTGGGGAAATATGTCAATCTATTAATCTCTTATTATATATTAAGGCAAAATTACTCTTTTGCAAGTTTTTTCCTTATTATTTTTAGCACTTTTCTTACAAGTCACTTTTGTATGATCACAAGAATTGATGCTCTTTATTTGAAGATATTTTTCTTATATATTCTTTGGTGCCTTTAAGATTGGCTTAAATGGGTTGAGCAGTTGTGCAGCTAAGACTCAGCAACCTAAAATATGGTAACCCGGAGGTCATTTTGTCAGCGTTATCACCCAATCCAGATGATGTAGAAAATGAACCAATTACCTGGGCTTGTTTATTTGGTTTCCCCATAACCTATCCTTAAAATGTTTCCCATGTCGGTTGAGAGTTGATAACTAGACCAAAAGGAAGTGGCAGAGACCATTTCTCCTTTGATCTTAAGTTTTATTAATTTTTATTGAAATGCACCAAACCATGATTTCAATACCCTGAATGCATTGGAGTTGCAAGAGATACTAATTTCCATAGTCCCTAAAATTTCTTCATCCATACTTCATTTTTTTCAAACTTTCATCGCTTTTGGGAGATACCATATCTATTATCTGCTCAGCTGTCCAAGAATTCTCTAAGACATTTTAAACTTTCATGTCTAGTTCATCAAACTTCTTTGTAAGTTCCTTATTAGATCACTTGGTTCAATATCCAAAAAAAAAAAAAAATTATGTGACTGGTCAAGGAAAAGAAATAGGATTTTGAACAATTCTTGAAAGCTGTAATCTATGCTGTTGCTCTGCCTATATATTATAATTCTAGGATTTCATTGCAACAAATTTCTAGTGTCAACCATCTATTTTGTCATGGCTGCTCGGTTGTAGGAGCAACTATTGAAGAATGTGGTCCAAAAGCAAAAAGGATCTTTGGGTTATACTACTCATCTGTGGGACTTCTTTAAGATTGGTGCACGGCCTGTCTTCGTCTTGATCTCCGGCGGGTTGCTTCCTCAGGCGACCACCGCTTAGCTGATGATGGCGGAAGGGCAATCGGTTCTCCAGCCCGGTTTGGATCTTCGAGCTGACAGCGGAGGGGTGCCTCGGTGGAATGCTGAAGGTGTCTTTTTTGGATGTCTCCGTCGCCGTCTCCTGAAGTTGTTGCTGGACTGGAACGAGCATTTCCGGAGATCATTCAGCTTCCCACGGAGGCTATTGACAGGGAGTCGAAGGAGTGGTCTTCTTCCGGCATGATTGTGTGGCCACTCTCGCGATGGGTTCCCCTGGAAGCTGCTCAGGGAATTTCGTCGGGCAGGCCTTGCTGGTCGGATCGATTCAATTGCTCTGGCCCATCGAACTTTCATGGTGAATTCGAGCTTCCGGCTGCTCGTTCTGCTGCTCTGCTGCAGCCTTGGATTGTAAATGGCCAACCACTGGCGGTGGAGCCATGGAGGCCAGACTTCGTTCCTGCGGAAGATGGCTTGCAGTCAGCTCTGCTCTGGCTTCATCTTCCTAACCTCCCGATTGAATACTGGAATGAGGAGACTCTTCGTTCTATTTTATCTGTGGCTGGTCAATTTGTGGAGGCCGATGTTTACACGAAAGAGACGACGGGGAAGCTTTGCTCGAGCCTGCGTCAGGGTAGATTTGAGTAAGCCGCTCCGACCGGGGGCGAGGTTCCGAGCTCATGGAACACTCTTCTGGCAGTAGTTTGTTCATGAGCATGTCGACTGTATCTACTCGAGCTGTGGATCTCTCCACTCGGCGGGCTCTTGTTTGTCTCCTCTGCAACCAGGGTCCTCTGTTGTGACTCCTCTGTTTGGCCTTGGATGGCTGCGCTCCGTCAGAGGAAGACGCCCCCTGTTCTGCGGAAAGAAGGGGTTACTTCGGGTCAGGCCATGGCTAAAGAGTTGAAGGGCAAGGGCAAAGCTTCTGCTCAGGGAGATCAGAAGGGCTGGAGGAAGCTAGGGAAGGTCTCTCGTAGGAAGGCTGTGTCGTCGTCTTCTCTTCCAAATGTGGCGGAGAATGTTGAGGAGGTGGGAATGTGCCGGGAGACTGTATCTGTGCCAGTCACTGATCATGTTGAAGAAGAGGCTGGTCATTCTTTTGTACCGGCTACTGTTCATCCTGAAGCTGTTATTATCAATCATGTTGTGCCGGTCACTGTTCATCCTATAGCTAAGACCTCTCCTGGGGACCATCTGACTGCAGCCTTCCATGCTAACTCCCAGACGGCCTCCAAGGGACGAAGGAAGAGTCATCCCACACTGAATCAGAGCGAGAAGCATGGTTCCTTTGAATTTGCTTTCCTATTTAAGGCTAAGCTCTCTGCTAATCAATCAAAGACTCCAGCATTGTTTCAGGATGTCAATCCTCCTACTCTTATTGAATCTAAGTTGCCAAGGAATGGGAAAGTGGCTGAAAATCCTTTTGCTCTTATTGGTATGGATCGTTGGGCCGGATGTCCAAGATCCAGGAGGATGCCAATCCAGCCTCTCTAAAACGGGCTTGGTCTGTAGAGGTTAATGGGATTAGAGTGTCCTCTAAGGTGTCGAAAGGAAAGGGTCGGTTGCCTTCTTCAGGGAAAGGCCCATCTGTGGTTACTGATCCTCTGGCATCTGGCCTCTCCCAGGGCAAAGATGATCATGAGATGGCTATTATAGCTTTGAAAGATGCCTTAACTGATTCCCCTGCTGTCTCTCGGGGAGTTGGACCTCTTCCTAGGGATCAATGTGTGGTTGCTCCCATGGAGTCAGTTCAGCAGCTAGAATCCCTTGACCAGCAAGAGTGTCAGTTGTCTGATCAGGTATCATAGGGGCAATGTCTGATTTGGAAGACAATGCTGACATGGTAATGGCAGGGGCTCCGGATGGGGCCTAAGTTGTTCTTTGGGTTTCTTTAATAAAGATTCTCATTTGGAATTGTCGTGGAGCGCTGAAACCATCTTTTCGGTCCTCCTTTGGTAGGCTTTTGCAGATCTATCATTTTGATATATGTGTTCTGTTGGAAACTCGGCTGTCGGGACTTAGTCTTTAGCGTTTTCAGCGGCGAGTCTCCCGAAACTGGTCTTCCTATGCTGTTGAATCTAATGGTCTTTCTGGGGGTATTATGGCTCTTTGGCGGAACCCTACTATCCGAGTCGATGCTTTTCACCATAATCATCAGCAAGTGGCCTTGGTTATTTCGGAGGGTATATCTTCGCCATGGCTGCTTTTGGGTGTCTGTGCCAGTACTGATTTTCGTCAGCGGCGTAGTCTCTGGTCGGAGTTCTTACTTTGTTGGGCCAAGGCATCCCCACTCTCATTGCTGGTGATTTTAATTGTATTATGGACGCTTTTGAGAAGCGCGGGGGACGTCGATTTGTGGATTCTCCGAACTCCGTAGAGTTTCGATCCTTCATATCCTCAGCTGGTCTTTTTGACCTGGGCTTTTCGGGGCCGCAATTTACTTGGTGCAATAATCGTAGTGGGTCTGCTCGCGTGTGGGAGCGCTTGGATCGGGCTTTGGCTTCCTCCTCTTGGATGCAGTCCTTTTCCTGTGCGACTACCACTCATCTTTCTCGTATTGCATCGGATCATTGTCCCCTCCTTATATCGACTGAGGTGTTATCTCATAGGCGGAGGCCTTTTCGGTATGAGCAGTTTTGGTCGTGTTATTCGTCGACTCGGTCCTTAATAAGGCAGGTGTGGCGTATGCTAGTTAGAGGGAATTCTACTTACCGTCTCACTCGCCGCTTAGAGCTCACTAAACGGAGGCTCTTAGGGTGGCATCGAAGAGAGGTGGGGGATCTATTGCAGCAAGTTCAGGCTGTGGAAGCTGATATCTCTACCCTTCATGCGAAGGAGGATGCGGAGGGTCATCTATCTGATACTGATCTTCAGTCTCTTAGGAGTAGTTTGGCATTGCATCACTCCTTGCTCCGTCAGAAGGAGATTTACTGGCGACAGCGGTCTCGGGCTTCAGTGGATCGGGAGGGTGATTGGAAGTCCAGGTTCTTTCACCAGGCCACTATGGCTCGGCGTGCGGCTAATCGGATCCGACGTATTACTGATATGGATGGAAATATCCTTGATGAAGACGGGGCTATTAGGGAGCAACTTTTCCATTTCTTTCAGTCTCGTTGGTCGGAGGTGTCAGTCTCAGACTCCCCCATTATCACTGCTACCGGGGCTGCCAGGGTTTCTGAGAGTGATAATGATTTATTGATTCGGAAGATCCAAGTGGAGGAGATTCGTTCTGTGGTGTGGGCTTTGGGGCCAGATAAAGCTCTGGGCCAGATGGCTTTCCGCCACTACTGGGATATGTTGGGCAGGATGTTATCTCGGCTATACGACATGTTTTTTCTACTAGAACTATCCTCCTGATTGGCAAAGGACTTTTCTTGCCCTTGTTCCTAAAAGAGTTAATGCTTTATTCCCCCAGCACTTTAGGCCGATCAGCTTGTGTACCACCCTGTATAAAGTCTGCGCTCGTATCTTGGTCTCTCGTATGCAAGGAGTGATCCCCCGTCTTATCTCTCCGGAGCAGGAGCTTTTATTCGTGGGTATAGTATCACTGATAATGCTCTTATTGCCCAGGAGTTTATGCACGACCTCTAGCGTACCAATCGTCAGCAGCCTCTTATGGCTGCCCAAATAGACATGGAGAGAGCGTATGATAGGATGAGCTGGATTTTTCTCCGATAGACTTTGAGGGTGTTTGGGTTTGCTGAGCTGTCCATTGAATAGGTTATGGCTTGTGTTCAAGGGCCCACATTTTCTATCCTTATTAATGGTAGTCCGATTAAGTATTTTCCCTCAGCTGTTGGTCTCGACTGGGATGCCTCTATCTCCATTCCTTTTTATTCTGTGTGCTGATGATCTCTCTCGTGCGCTTCACTAGGCGATTGGGGCGTCTTTTTTGTTGCCTTATATGCCGGGGCCCCTCGGACCTTCTCTTACCCACATGCTCTTTGCTGATGACTGCATTTTGCTTAGCCCAGTGTCAGTTCAGAATGCAACCACTTGTGCGGCTATCATTCAGTCTTATTGTCGAAATTCGGGGCAGCGGGTCAACTTGCAAAAATCTATTCTTTGCTTCAGCCCATCGACCTCTCCTCGCCGTCGTGCTGCCATCTCTCAGGTGTTAGGGATTT
>UESW01004182.1:726267-774962 GCA_900491605.1 Calamus simplicifolius
AATGGATGATATTGACTAACGCAGATATGTGCTTAATCAAAAGTTAATTTGCAGCAGTGTAGTGGAGTGCACAAAATAGAAAATACACAGATCAATCAAACACAAACACAGCAGGGTTTATAGTGGTTCGGTGCCAAACTCGGCTCCTACATTCACTCCCCAAAAATCCTTGGGAATTTCACTAATCGTATCACAACGATTACAACCCCTAGCCTTCCCCGGCTAGTCCTCTTGTTTTCACGGCACAAGGCAGCCAAATCCTCTAGCCTTCCGGCTAGTCCTCTTGTTTTACTGGCACAAGGAAGCCAATTCCCTAGCCTTCCCGGCTAGTCCTCTTGTTTTAATGGTACAAGGAAACCAATCAAGAAACTAGGGTTATCTCTAACCCTAATACAAGATTTATCAAAGAATAACAGATAGCTCCAAATATAAGCAGATATTCAAATAAGAACTTTACAACTTTTAGAAGCAATAACCAGCAGCAAATGTAGAATGTCGACGCAGCTGAGATTTGAATCTTGCTTCAAAGACTTGGACGATTTTTGAGCAAGTGTTGAAGGATGAAACTTCACAGCACAAAGACTTGCTTCTCAAGATCCGAAAGTTGTAAGCAATAAACACTCTCTTTTGATTTCTTTCTTTTCTCTCTTTTGTATTCTTGATGTGTCAAAAAAATGTAAGAGATTCGTCAAGGTTTTCTTCTGAACATCTCTATTTAAACCAATCAAAAAACTATCCGTTAGATTCATTGGTAAATAGAAGAAAAGAAAAACGGGAAGAAATAAAACCGTTTGAAATATTTTCCCAAATGATGAAAGCATTAAACCCATTGCTAGTGAGGGATTCCTGTCCATAATCAAAAGGAAACGGTCAGCATTCATCAAAATAGAAATGAGAGAGAGAAAGAGCATTAAATGAGAGAGAGAGAGAGTAAGCATTTAAACAAAGTTGGCTGAAATAAAATTTCAGCAACCTTCCTTCAAGAAGTCATGCGGCCCATGGAGGAAAAGAGGGAAGAGCAAATGCTAAAGCTAGCTAACCAAGCTAGCTAACTCCCAAAGCTAGCTATCTAGCTAGCACCAAGAGCCACGGCAAGAAATCAGCAGAGAGGAGAAAAAATAGCTAGCTATATGGCTAGCTCTTTTTCAAAGTCCCACGGCTAGCAACAAAGAGCAAGAAAAGTAGTTAGCTAAGTGTCATGGTTTCATGCTATAAAGGAAAAGTAGTTAGCTATAGAAAGGTGCATGAGGCCATGTAAAAAGATAGTTAGCTATACAGCTAACTCAATTCAAAAACTTCATGCGGCTAGGATGAAAACATTTCAAAAATAGTTAGCTTATAAGTTAGCTAGATAAAAGGCAAACCTATTCATGACAAAAATAGCTAACTCCCAAGCCATGAAAACAATAAAGATAGTTAGCTTATAAGCTAACTCCCAAAGGGAATCATGAAAAGATGGTTAGCTTGTAAGCTAGCTATCTCAATAAAAGCTACGGGAGTTGGTTTCATGAAAAGGAATCTTGTCATCCAGCTAACTCATAAGTTAGCTATCCATAAAGGTGTGAAGCCATGATAAAAAGATATAGCTTGTGAGCTAACTCCATTTTGAAATCATGCGGTTGGGAATGAAGGATTTATCAAATAGTTAGCTTGTTAGCTAACTAGATAAAAGCAAATCCTACCATGCAATAAAGTAGTTAACTAGTTAGTTAGCTAGATGTAAAGTTAACTCTATTCATGACAAAAGTAGCTAACTAGATAGCTAACTCCAAAGATGCTTTCCATGAAACGTAGCAAGGAGGAATGCTTGGACAAGTTAGCTACCTAGCTAACTCTTTTATCATACTCACTGCCAAGGGAAAAACGCCCAAAACAAGCTAGCTCTCCAGCTAGCTGGATTTTAAACCCATTCGGCCAAGAGAAAGTGGAGAAAAAGTTAGCTAACTTGTTAGCTAGCTAGAGAGGATTTTTCATGCAAACCACTTGAGGCAAGCTAGCTCATCAGCTAGCTAAATCTTCAACCCATTCGGCCAAGAATCCTGCAGCAAAAAAATAGTTAGCTCTTTGGGATATCTAGCTAACTCAATGGACTAACCAGCTAGCTGCCTAGCTAACTGATTCCAAGGAGTGTTCGGCCAAGAAGGATTTCAGCAAAACATAGCTAGCTTACAAAGGTATCCAGCTAACTAATAAAAGGGGCAAGCTAGCTCCCAAGTCAACTCAATTTATGCATGGTTCGGCTAGGCTCATTGTGAGTGGAAATAAATTAGCTAGCAAGTGGGAAATGCTAGCTAAGAGGAGAAATAAGGTAACTCACATATTCATGCAATAATTCTAAGCAATTAAAGAGTCAATTAAATGTTTTGTAATCATCAAAATCAATTCAAGGGTCAACAATCTCAACAATTATATTGCAGGAATGTCTTGTAGCCAAAAGATCAAAGAAAAAGTGGTACCTTGATAGTGGCTGCTCAAGACATATGACGGGTGACAAAGATGAATTCATCACCCTAGAGGAAAAGAAAGGTGGAGTTGTGACGTTTGGCGACAACGGTAAAGGTCAAATTATGGGCCTTGGTAAAGTTCGCATAACTCCATCCATATTTATTGATAATGTACTTTATGTTGATGGTTTGAAGCATAATCTAATAAGTATAAGTCAATTATGTGATAAAAATTTTAATGTTTCATTTAAATCTTCTGTATGCACTGTAACTAATTCTATTGATGATAGCATTGTATTTACTGGTTATAGACATGGCAATGTTTACTTGGTTGATTTAGAAAAATTATCTTTGAGTGATCATTGCTTAATTGCTGACAATGCTAACATAAATGATATTGGATGGTTATGGCATCGTAGATTAGGTCATGCAAGCACACACCTTATTTCAAAACTAATTAAAATGGATTTAGTTAAAGGATTACCTAAACTAGATTTTGAAAATAATAAAATATGTGATGCATGTCAATTTGGAAAACAAACTAGAAGTTCTTTTAAATCTAAAAACATTGTTTCAACTTCTAGGGCTTTAGAGCTACTTCACATGGATCTTTTCGGACCAACTAGAACCACAAGTCTAGGAGGAAAGAAATATGGTCCAGTGATTGTAGATGATTATTCTAGATATACTTGGGTAATGTTTTTAGCTCACAAAGATGAGACTTTCTCGATATTCCTGAAATTCTTCAAGAAAGTCACAAATGAGAAAAACACTACTATAGTATCTCTAAGAAGTGATCATGGAACAGAATTTGAAAATCATTTATTTGAAAGTTTTTGTTCTGAAAATGGAATTAATCATAATTTTTCAGCCCCTAGGACTCCACAGCAAAATGGTGTAGTTGAAAGAAAAAATAGGACTCTAGAAGACATGGCCCGTACCATGCTATGTGAAAGCAACTTACCAAAGTATTTTTGGGCGGAAGCATTAACACAGCATGCTACATCTTAAATCGAGCCCTAATAAGACCAATCTTAAAGAAAACACCTTATGAATTATGGAATGAAAGAAAACCAAATATAAAATACTTTCATGCATTTGGATGTAAATGTTTCATTCATAATAATGGTAAAACAATTTAGGAAAATTTGATGCTAAATCTGATGAAGGAATCTTTTTAGGATATTCAACAACTAGTAAGGCATATAGAATCTTTAACAAGAAAACCTTAGTAGTTGAAGAATCCATACATGTAATTTTTGATGAATCTTTAGCAACTGGATCTAAAAAGATTGATGATGAAGAAGATACAAACATAATTGAAAAAGATCTTGAAAAACTTAATATTGAAGTATCTTCTGATCATGAGCAAGAGGCTAAAGATGATGATTCACATAAGGACGATGATGTCAATATTAATCATAATGATATAGATCTTCCAAGAGACTGGAGATATGCTCATAGTCATCCCAAGGAATTGATTATAGGCGATCCATCTCAAGGAATAAGAACTAGATCATATATGAGAAATGTTAGTAATCATCTTGCATTTGTATCACAAATTGAACCTAAAACTATAGAGGAAGCTGAAAAAGATAATAATTGGATGTTAGCAATGCAAGAAGAACTAAATCAATTTACTAGAAATAATGTTTGGACTTTAGTTGAAAGACCTAAAAACCATTCAGTAATAGGATCAAAATGGATTTATAGAAATAAACTAGATGAAAATGGCATTGTAATTAGAAACAAAGCTAGATTGGTTGCTAAAGGATATAATCAAGAGAAGGTATTGATTTTGATGAAACCTTTGCACCTGTAGCTAGATTAGAAGCCATTAGGCTATTACTTGCATTTGCATGTCATATGAATATTAACTTATTTCAAATGGATGTAAAAAGCGCATTTTTAAATGGATTTATTAATGAAGAAGTTTATGTAGAACAACCTCCAGGTTTTGAAGATCACGAGTTTTCAAATCACGTTTTTAAATTGCACAAAGCTTTATATGGTTTGAAACAAGCACCTAGAGCTTGGTATGATAGGTTAAGTAAATTCTTAATAGAAAATGATTTTACAAGAGGAAATGTTGATAAAACTTTGTTTTTGAAAAGAAAAAGTAAAGATTTACTTGTAGTACAAATATACGTTGATGACATTATTTTTGGTGCTACTAACGATTCTCTTTGTCAAGAATTTGCAAAGTTGATGCAAGGAGAATTCGAGATGAGCATGATGGGAGAACTCAACTTCTTCCTTGGACTCCAGATCAAACAAAGCAAAGAGGGAATCTTTATCAACCAAACCAAATACACAAGAGAACTACTCAAAAAGTTTGGTATGGAAACAATGAAACCCCTCGGAACTCCAATGAGTCCTTCATGCAAGCTGGACAAAGATGAAGAAGGTAAAAAGGTTGATCAAAAGTATTATCGAGGTATTATCGGATCCCTTCTTTATTTAACAGCAAGTAGACCAGACATTATGTTTTCAGTATGTTTATGTGCTAGATTTCAATCCGAACCTAAAGAATCACATTTAATAGCTATTAAAAGAATTTTAAGATATCTAAATGGAACTAAAAATGTAGGTTTATGGTATTCTAGAGACTCTACATTAAACCTAATTGCATATTCGGATTCTGATTATGCTGGATGTAAATTAGATAGAAAAAGCACAAGTGGTGCATGCCAATTCTTAGGTAGTAACTTAATCACATGGTTTAGTAAAAAGCAAAATTCAGTTGCATTATCAACTACTGAAGCTGAATATGTAGCAGCTGGAAGTTGCTGTGCGCAAATCCTATGGATTAAGCGACAACTTGAAGACTATGGTATCACACTTAATAAAACTCCCATAAGATGTGATAACACTAGCGCAATCAACTTAACTAAAAATTCGATTCAACACTCAAGAACAAAACACATAGAAATTAGATATCATTTTATAAGGGAACATGTAGCTAATGATGAAATTTGTTTAGATTATGTAAACACTGAAGAACAATTAGCTGACATATTCACTAAACCTTTAAATGAAGAAAGATTTTGTTATCTTAGAGGAGAGTTAGGAATTTGTAATCCTTTTGAATAAATTTTGAAACCTTTAAGGTAATATATCTAGAGTTCTTTCAAATTCTCAAAATCTTAAGGAAATCTTATCTAGAACTCATATCAATTTGATCTCTCAAAGTCCATGATTTTTAATCATACACAAAGATCAAATTCCGGACTCAATTAGATTCTCTGAATCTTAATCTGTTTTTCTTTGAATTTGTCCTGGAGCCGACTCGAGAGTATCGGAGTCGACTCGAGTTTCTGCTGAAACTCAAGAGTCGACCCCTCCTCTGAGCGAGTCGACTCGAGATCGTGTCCGTGCTCTGTGACTAGTCGGGAGCCGACTCCACACTTTGCGCGAGTCGACTCGACGTGGTCCCAGTCTGATTATTTAGGGCACGAGTCGACCCCACGGACATTTCATCCGTTCCAAAACTTTCCAAATCCTCTCCAAAGCTTTCCCAAAACCCTCCAAACCTCAAATAACCTCTGATTAACCAATCCTTCAAGATCAATGGCACCCAAAACCCATGGAGCTAGCTCGAGTGGCGCCGGTTTGAAGAGAAAGAGGACCGTTCGACGACCCGTCCGCGAGCCGTCTACGGATTCATCCTCCACCCCTTCTGCTAGTGATCCTCCTGCTCCAGCTCCTATCCTTCAGGTAGATCATCTTGCTAGTAGGATTGTCACCACAGGAAGAAAGGTTAATTTTGAATTGTTTGAGAATGAAGGATTCATAATAGGTAGACAACTAATTGAGATGGGATTTGAGTATATATGTTCATTGGACTGTCCCACCTACCCTGCTCTAGTTAAAGAGTTTTACAAGAATTTGACCAGAGGAGATGATGGCTTGGTGAGCAAGGTTAGAGGCATTGGTCTGAACATTACATCCTCTATTCTATCTAGATTATTGAAATTACCCTTGTCTGGACCATCTACCTTTGCCCCAGAAGATATATCTCCATCCCTCTCTGGGCTATTGAACAGAAATTTTGAAGGATTTGAGGAAGTGTTTGCTAGTCAATTGCCTTTGGAATTAAGACTACTCCACAACATTTGCAGCAGGATTTTGTTTCCCAAGACCGGCAGATTCGACTATGTTTCTGAGCGAGATATTTTTGTTATGGATGCTGTTGTTTCTGGGAAACCCATCAATCTACCTCGGATGATAATATGGTACATTGCAGATTGTGGCGGGAAAAAGAAATCTAGTTTGCCCTATGGCATGGTTTTAACTAAGTTATTTCAAAGCCAAGGGATTGTATTTGATGATAGTGAGCCAAAAAAGGAACTAAGGCATACGGATTTTTATTCTTTGGCCACTATACATCGAATGGGGTTTGTTAAGAAAAATGGCAATTGGGAGAGAAAGAACATTGTTGAAGATAGAGCTATAGAGGCCCCCGGACCTTCTGTGAGACATTCATCTCCTGAGCTTCCTCAGTGCTCGTCTATTCCAGAGTCTGTTCCAGCTCCTGCTTCTGATTCTACTCCTGCTCCTGCTATTGCTCCTGCTCAGTCTTCATCTGGTAGTTTTTCTGATATACAGTTAGATCAGCTTAGATCATTATTCAAGTCTGAGATAATCGAGCATGAAAACAGATTGAAAGAAGAATTTAATGAAAAGTTTATGAATTTAAAAGAAGCCTTATATTCACTCAGTGATCGGGTTGCATCGATTGAGTCTACTCTCAGTTCATCTACCAGTTCCTTAAGTGAAGACTTAAAGAATATCTTTGGAGAACTTAAGGATATCTGCGGTGACTCGGAGACATACTCCCAATGCAACGCCGAGCTTCAAGATAAAATTTCATCTGCTTGTACCTTTGTTGATAATAAGCTCAAAGACTATGTTAGACTTCAATGTGAAGGGATGAAGCAGATTATTGATCACTTGAATAGAATTACTAGAAGAAACTTTTAAGTTCCCATGTAATCTCTTTTTGATGTAATCAAGTTTACCTTCAATGCAATGAACAAGTTTACATTTTCATGTACTTTCATTTTGAAGTAATGAGAAAGGTTGATGCATTACTTATGTCTATTTCAATTGTAAGTATTCTTGAATACTTTGAATGATTATCTTCAATTGATAAGTTAAATAGAAAAAGATAAAGAATGATATTAAACTTCCTAACCTTTTTGTTGATTACAAAAAAGGGGGAGAGTTTTTATTCAGTCGTATATGCCTTGCCTTCAATTCAATCAAAGTTTAATTTTGAAAGAGGAAGAGCATAAGGGGAAGAGATAAATTGAATTTCATAAAGAAAATGCTCAAGTTTCTGATTTTGAAAAATTTTGAATGATTTATAAAATTAAGGTTCATAGGGGGAGCTACCTCATTGAGGGGGAGCCTTTCCATGAACACAATAGTTGATTTTGGAATCACAATTTTTTTAATTTTATAATGCATATACTCAATGTTTTTGTCATCATCAAAAAGGGGGAGATTGTTGAGAAATTATTGAAACATAATTGCCCCAACTTTATTGATTTTGATGATTTCCAAAAGCCATGAGTACCTTAAAGAATACAATGTGTTTATTTATCAAAAACCTTGAGCTTATTCAAATTGAAAGGAATGAACTATCAATGGTTATATCAAATGAGTTTTGAATCTATTAGAAAAAGGAGTTTCAAGTTCTATGCTTAAAAGATTTCAAAAAGGAATTTTTATACATTATAATTCAATCGATGAATTCTTGAAACATGTCTTGAATCCATGATAAACGTCATATTTAATGTATTCAAGTCAAATTTATATTTTAAATTTAATTGGGACAAGTTTTAAAGTCTATCAGAACATTTTTCTGATTTTTGTATCGCTCCCGAGCCGACTCAAGGGTTTCCGAGTCGACTCCCCAAAATGACTGATTTTCTCGAGTCGACCCTTGGTTTTTCAAGAGTCGACCCCTGACTCCTTGCGAGCCGACTCCTGTCTGTGCGAGCCGACTCCGCTCAAACAACAGAACCCATGTTTTTTGAGCACTTCTCGAGTCGACTCCCCGTTTTCCTCGAGTCGACTCCCGACTTTCAGGAGCCGACACTTTAGTTTTCGCGAGTCGACCCTTCAATGTTTTAAAATGTTTCTATTTTTAGTAATCGACTTCGAGCCGACTCCCACAAAGCTCGAGTCGACTCCGCGAAATCTGGGCGCGATTTTTAACGATGACACATCAGCCCCAACGGTAAGATTTTTGAATAACGGCTATTTTTCCTTATCTCTAACGGATATATTTTTGCAGATTCTATAAATAGAGAAGCTCTTTTCAACTCAGAGGCATCGATTTTGAAAATCAAAGAGAGAAAAGAATATCATTTGAAAAGAGGGAAAAACAGAGCATATTGAAAAATTCATCTAGCTCAAAGGAGAGAGATTCAAAAGGAGTGAAATCCAAGTGAAAGTTCCGTCTACTCCTTCTCATCAATCCACAAGAGCCAAAAGAAAATCCACAAGCATTTCAAAGGTCAAATCGGAGGATTTTCAAAAGAGGAAAAAGCTTCATCTCAACTCCAAAGACTTCAACGGTCAAGAATCTAGCTGAGGCGTGATTCAACGTTTCAAGAGGAGTTAAAGAGAAGAAGGAAGAAAGCCCAAGCCTCTACCATCTGCAATACAATCAGGCTTTTCTAACCTTATATTATTTTGTACTTCATTTGTATATTTGCTCAAGGGGAGCATTTTCATTATCCAAATACTTTTATTCTATTTGTTTGTTGTTTCAATCAGTGGATTGAATCAGTGGAGGTTGGTATACCTCGTTACAAGCCGGAGTGCTTGTGTTGGGTTAGTTGTGAGCCCGTGAAAAACAACGTGTAGGGTTTTGTGCTGGTAAGCCCAAGTTAAAACCAGCTGGGTTCGTTGTGCACCCGGTAAAACAACAAGTTTGAGTTGTGAGCTTGGAAAACAACTCGGCTGTAATCTAGAGAGATTATAGTGTGGACCCAAGTGAATCTTGGGAGTGGACGTAGGTGTTGATTGCACCGAACCACTATAAAATTATCTTGTGTTTGCCATGCTATATTTTCTCTTTCTCTATCTCTCTTTATTTGCTTGTGTATTGATTTTAGTTAGCCTCTCACCTGCACATCTTGCTAACTAATCAATTAAAGTTAAAAAGTCTTAAATTTTTAAGAACCCAATTCACCCCCCCCCTCTTGGGTTGCCATCTGGGCCAACAACGCCCCTCCTTTCCCTTGGCACGGGGGCCACGGAGGAGGATTCCGCCTCCGACTCTGCTGCCTCCGGCCCCTTGGCTGGTGGAGGCGCTTCGGTTGTTGCCCCTACGGGGGCACGATAGCTGCGGGAGTTGGCCCTATTGTTGCAGGGACCTGCTCCGTCTCCACGGCTTCGGGCGGAGGTGACGGCGCTTTTGCGACCTGCTCAGGAGAAGGATCGAGCAGGATGACAGGAGGTGCTGGAACTGAAGATGATCTTCTTTCTCCTATTTAGCTCCGCCCGACTTCCTCACCGGCCTCGGCCCTTATCGTGTCTTTCTTGGCAGGCTCATCGGCCTGGGCTCTGGCTACCTCGCACACGTGCGGGGATCCACAACTTTGGCCCTTTTAGCGTCGGTCTCACCAGCGTCGGCTCTTCCAGTGTCGGCCTTCTTCAAAACCTTAGCGCACAGGGGCTTCATAACTCTAGCCCCTCCAGCGTCGGCCCTCCCAGCGTCAGCCCTCCTTGGGATTTTGGCAACGGCCCTCCTCTCGGCAAGGGACTCATTCTCCGTTGCCTTCCTCTTCTTAGAGGCCGCCTGCCTAAGCTCGCGAAGCGATGGCGCCATCCCTATAAAGGCAGGAGATGAATAAATAAATAAATTTAAAAAATAAAAATAAAAAAAAAGAAGGAAAAAGGTGGGTAATCAAGTGCTCACCATCAGAAGGGATTAGGCCGGCGAGACGAAGGTTTTCATCAACCAAAAGCTTATTGCATCGAGGGACATCGGCAGTTAGAAGTTGCCCAAATGCCATTCGATCTCTTGGAAGGATAGAAGAATCCCTATTGGCATCAATGTTGGGTGTCCCCCAGCTTTCGTGCACCCCATCGATATCAGCAAAAAAGAACTTATCCTTCAACCCTTTAATGAAGGTGGAAGGTACAACTTAAGGATCTTATTAGACCTAGGGGTGAAGGACCACCAACCTGACTGCTTGCGGAGGGTATAAAAACTGCGGAATAAGGAGATGCTGGCCTCTATGCCTTGCAGATGATAGAGAACCAGAAAGCCGATGATGGTTCGGATCGAGTTAGGAACTAACTGGGAAGGTATTAGAGAATATCGGTCCAGAAGATTGAGGATGAAAGGATGGATGGGTAGTCGAAGTCCGGACTTAAAGAAGGCTCCGTACAAAGCAACTCTTCTGGGACGGGAAGAGGTTACCCTGTCATCAGGAGCAGGGTAGAACAGACGAAGGTTTGGCGGAAAGCTATACCTAGCTTTCAGATTTACTATGTCTTGAGCAGACATAGTGGAAGCAGTCCCTTCGGGGGACTCCTTAACAGTGCTGGAAGGACCAGTAGTCGTCGGACGGCTCCGGGCGGAAGTCCACCCGCCGGTCAGATGACTCCCGGCTACGGGGCGTCTGACCGGCCGCCGTTCCGGCAAGGAGTGATTGGAGGAGAGGGTAGACCATTGGCTTGGTAAGGAAGCGAAAGTTTGAGAAGGAGTGGGGGAACGCCCCCCGAAATTGGAAATAGAACAAAAAAGCGAGGAAGCCATGGAGACTAACCTGGAAAACTTAAGCTAGGATCGAAGGAGCACGAGGAGAAAACAAACACGGGAGGCAGACAGACGCTTGCATACTCGAGAGGAAGCAGTAGCGTGAGAGAAGAGAGGATGGGAGGATAAGGACAATTTTTTCCTCTTATAGCCCCATTTCAAATCATCCCATGGCCGTCCGTTCTGGCCATGTGTCCACCCTCAAATGGAAGGCGCTTCGGCGGCCTACCAGCACGAAAAACACGAAAAGCTCCACCAATAGAGAGATGGCGGTGGCCTTACCACAATGATGATGCTCGCCTTTTATGACTCACTACTCGAGAAAAATCCTCTCCAATCCCAACAGTTCGAACAGACGAAATGATGGCACGAAAATCGGCCGCCCAAAGGATATTAACACCCCTTTCGCTGGTGATTGTGCACTCACTCATCTCAGGGGCGGGGGGGCATCTGATACGGCTGACCGTTTCCTCTGGGGGGTATTATCTTTTGCATGATTTTCGGAAATAATGATGTGACAGCAAAACCCAGAAATGGAATTTTGGCTCCGGCCTCCAGCGACGGCCTTTGGCTCCGGCCTCCAGCGACGGCCTCCAGCTCCGGCCTTCGGCTTCGGCCTCCAGCGACGGCCTCCAGCTCCGGCCTTCGGCTTCGGCCTTCGGCTCCGGCCTCCAGCGACGGCCTCCAGCGACGGCCTTTGGCTTCGACCTCCAGCGACGGCCTCCAGCGACGGCCTTTGGCTCCGGCCTCCAGCTCTGGCCTTTGGCTCCGGCCTCCAACGATGGCCTCCAGCTCCGGCCTTTGGCTCCGGCCTCCAACGATGGCCCTTGGCTCCGGTCCTAACTTGGTGCCTTTCTCGCATGCATAATGTCCCGCCTCAGGCAACAGATCCCGAGATTCGAGGTCTATTGCCGTGTACCTCATTCACTGAAATCACGGGCAAGTGCTAGCACGCTCGGTAGTTACCACTATAAGCGGCCCTCATCCAGCAACGGCTTAACTACTCGTCGTTCGAAGAAACTTATCCCAACGAGGAAGATTCGACGGTTCCAACGGAACGAGGTAAACGGAACCCCCCAGACAGGTATAAGAGGAGGACCCGAGCTCAATGCGAGGAGATCTCTCTTTCTCTCTCCCTATCTATCGCTCTCTATCTTAACTCTTATCTCACTACTACAGAACTGAGCGACAAGTTTACTAACTTGAGCGTCGGAGGGTCCTTGCCGGGAACACCGGCCAGGGACTTCTTGCAGGGTTCCGAAGAAGGGAAACGCCCCCTTCATCCCACTTAGAAGCCCACAACAAATCTCAGCAGGCCCGTCGCTCAACACGATTAATTTGTCCGCATCAATGACCATCCGAATTTCAAGCTAAGAGCCACGGTAATCGCCGCATACTTATAAGGGAGTTTCATACAAATATCCCAAGCATTTCTCATAATATCATAACTCGGCATTATAAAATTTAATTTAAAAATTTCTTTAGTAATAAAAATATTTAGTTGCAAAACCATTGTTTTAAATTATTAAGTCTTAATAATAAAATATTTATTCTTCTTGCACATCTAAGTACCCTTTTAATAATATTCCCACAAAGTTACTAAGAAAAATCTTAAAAAAATAAAATAATTATAAGCATAATATTTCAATAAGTAATAATTAGCCATCTAGAATCATAACATAATATTAATATACAATTGCAATTTAACAGTGTAAAATAAATAATATGTAACATTCACATCTTAGTTTTTAGTATATTGTGCCATCTAATCTAACTATGCTCAAATCATTTTGTCACTGTTTCATCCCGATGGAGGGGGTATTGACCAATGTATATCCTCTAAGGTTCTATTACCAGCATTTAACCCTTGCTATTGGATTCTAACCAATGAATATCCCACATTACCATGGGTATTGACCAGCGTTTAACTCTTACTAGTGAGATTCAAAGTCATCTAGTATAGTCATGTTTAGAAGCTTAAATTCAGTTCATCATCTTTTAATTAATCTTATGCAATAAATCATCAATACAACATCTTTCATCAAATCAGTATGAATAATAAATAATTAATATCATAGTATAAATCATGGCAATATAGTCAACATGCATATCATGCAACAACATAAATTAAGCATCACAAGGATTATAAATATTTAATTATTTAAAACATGATAAATTTTAAAAGTGGCCCATTACTACTTATCTTCCTAATTAAAACTATTAGAAACTAATCCTTAATTTTTTAGGCTTAAGGGCTTCATCAATCGTCTTGATCCTTCAACCTTCATCTTCTTCATCTTTCTGAACTAATCCTTATTGGGCCTTATTTATAGAGAGATTTTCTAGAGACAAAATATTTTCACTCTTCATATAATACTAATCTTCTAAAGCTAATAAACTTCCTAGTTTTTTTTGTAAGATTTTGATTTTTCTATTAAATATTTTAAAACATATTTTAACTCAAAACTAACTTTTAACTCATCTAACATAATTTTAAAATATAAAATTTAAATAAAAACATCAAAAATCATCCTTATTTTCATTAATAGCATTTTGTAATTAATCTGAAATTCGTCAACAATGATATACATTCATTAAATTACTTCTAGCTTCCTCAATTGAACTATAAAGCAATTTAAGATGCATTAGAAAGCTAATTCAATATCGAACATTATAAATATATATTTAATAAAAAATTTTAATTATATTTTTTTATAAATTTTTAACCAATATAATTAAATTATATTTTAATAAAAAAATGAGCTAACCCAAAAGGACTGGGTCTCACAATTTAGCTGGAATAGAGTTATCTTGGTGGGAAAATGCTTCCCTTGCCACATGTCACTGATTGAACACTTATTGTTTACCACATCACTTACCCTTCTCTTGCTTGTCCAAGTTATAATATTGGCTCAAGTTAATAAAGTAGTCAGGTTAGCTATATTGACTCGGTTTTATAATCTGAGCTAAGTCTGAATCATTTGACTTAGTTAATCTATCTCTTTGGGGCCTTACATGAGTCCATGTTTAACTTTGTAGTCTTCTAGGCTAAGATGAGACATAAGATCATGCGTGGCTTTAATGGGCATTTTGAATTTCTAAACGATGTCTTGTTAACCATGTCTTGCCACCTAAGAAGCCTGTCAGAGCTTTGTAAAAGGAGATGCACTTTGACTATCATTTGTTTCATCTTAAGTTGATGGTTTAAATCGGTCATGGTTCCATTCCCTTTGTGCTTCAACCTTAGGTCAGCCTACTTCTAGCTGGTCTCTGTAGTTTTTTTTTCATAGCTTGTTTTTATGTTACATTCTTAGAATGAATAATACCGAACCACTTTTTGAGTCGACCTCCTGAAGCTTTGAGCTTTTTGACCCCGAAAATCTTGTCTTGGAGGTCTTCCAATCCTTCTCCCCATCCCATGGCCTCCACCAAGAAAGTCATAATTAAAATTAGTGTACACTCTTGAGTTCTACATCTTGAATGAGTTTGACCTTGAAAGGATCCATGGGTCATATTTGCTTCCCCCATAATCTCCTTTTAAGTTTCCTAGCACTTGGGAGAAGGCTTTGGACCAATGGCATCGACTCTACCTTTACGATAATACTCTTGAGGTAGGGTTGAGGTTCTCCCTTCGTCTTTTTATTTGCCAACTCCTAATACTTTATCAACTCGTCCTATCCCTACTCATCCTGAACTCATGGTTGCTCATCATAGGATTTATGCCCCAAGTCTACATGGGCTTGGGATGATTATTAACTTTTTCTGAGCTCTTTTCACTTGCAAGGAGTACCCCAAAGAGAACGATTGGTGGTATTTTAGTACTTAGAGGGGGAAAAGATTTCTTGAGGGTAGCCTCTTCTCAATTTATGGTTGGCCTTTTTTAACCATGCTGAAAAAAAATCAAAGGACCTCGGGCATCCAACATGGCCTAGGGCATCTTGACCGCAATTTGATCTTGATGAAGGGGACAAGCACATTTTATGTTTACCATGAAGGTTTGAGATTCATGCAGAGTTGTTGACCGAGTAGGACTTGATCAATGTTAGCCTAAGACTAACTTGACTTGACAGTATAAATTTTTCTTCTTTTTTTTATTTTTAAACTTTATCAAGCTAAACATACTTAAAATTTTTTTGTCTTTGCAGGACAACTATAGGCACTAAGCTAAACATCTTTACCTTGAGTGGAAGATATACCTAAGCAGGTACCCTCTTCTTTTGAGGCTAAGGCGAAAAATGTTTCATTTTTAATCGTCCTTTTCACCTTAATAGGGTTGAAATAAGGGAGGCCCCATGTCATACCTTAGATCTAGGATCAATCTAAAGTATAACAATTTGTTGTACACTTGAAAATAAATTCCTAACATGCAAGGCATTATATGCAGAGCAATTTTACATAATTGATTAAAATAAAAGATTAGCTTCTATTCAACTCTTGCTTATGTCTTAGTCTCAAAAATAAAAAAATAATAATAGAGTTTTTTGAGCCTTCGCTTAATAAGTAACATTAAGTATAAATTAGTGAATCAAACAAGTAAAGATTTATAAAACTTTTTATGAAACAATATATATTATTAATGAAAAATCAAAAACTTTAGTTCACAACTTCATATATTATTAATATGCTAATACTTATAAATTTCAAAGTATCTTTAACTAACACTCAAAACTTTTCATGTAATATCTTTCATGTCATCATATTCAAAATTTTTAAGTCATCAATAATTAATAATTTTCGTATATACCATCATTCATTAATCAATGTACATATCAATACTTGCCAATAGTGTCATGTCATCAATTTTTATGACTTCAGTTTGCATGTCATCATTGGTTTATTCTTCACGATTATAAACTACGGTCACATTTCTCCATGTAATGTATACATCCACATATATTTCTAGTGAAGATGGATCTTGATATCAGTCAGCAGTCATCAATCATTACATAGCGGACCGAGAGTTCAATCATATTCTAATTCTATATTTATTAATATTTACTTATTCATATAATAAAATTCTTGTAATAACAATAATTCTTCAGTACTTGCAATAAATAGCTATGCAAAAATTAAATGTATAATAGTAGGTATTAAAACATTAATACACAACAAAATAAAATAGTAATATTTAATTATTTATTTATAAATTCTTAAATAGATATTTATAGTCAAACAATTTACACAAATCTTCTAATTTATAATTAGCCTACTTATCTAGATTTGTAATAAATATGCTATATAGAATTTAAACCTTTAATAACTTTTTAGAAATAATTACAAAATCTCATTATTTCAATTCAACTAATTGTATAAAAGTTTAGCAATTATTTCAATTCAAATAATTATTCATTAACTAAATAATTTTTAGCAATCCTGTAATATTATAAAAATCTTAATTTATAGTTAAGTTACTTATTAAAGTTTGAAATCTTTTTAGTAATCATGAATAATTTATAAAATATTCTAATTTATGATTAGGTTACTTACGGAAGTTTGAAATCCCTTTTAACAAATATAAATAATTTTTAAAATATTCTAACTTATTATTAGATTACTTACTAAAGTTTAAAATTTCTTTTAATAAGCAAGAACAATTTATCAAATACTCTAACTTATGATTAGATTGCTTACTTCTTTAGATAAAATTACTAAAAGCTAATCCTCAATTTTTTATGCTTAAGTGCTCTATCAACCTTCTTAATCTTCTTGATCCTTTAACTTTCATCTTCTTCATTCTTCTTTATTATTAAAAGACCTCAGATGAGCCCTATTTATAGTGAGATTTCTTAGATTCCCACTCTTCATAGGATACTAATATCCTAAAACCAATAAATTTCTCATTACTTATAAAACATTGATTTCTTTAAGAAAACAAAAGAGATAAATATCTATTAAATATTTAAAAATAAATTCTTGATTTAAAACTAACTTCTAAGTCATTCAATATAATTTTAAAAAATAAAAATTCGAATAAGAGTATAAAAAATCATCCTTATCTCAATCAATAGTATTTTCATAATCTATTTAAAGTTCATTTGCAATAATATATGCTCATAAAGTTACTTCTAACTTCCTTAATTGACCTTTGATTTGAGTTTTTCAAGATACCTTACAAAGCTAATTCAATATCGAACATCATGAATATAGATTCAATATAATATTCTAATTATATTATTTTTTATAAATTTTTAATTTAATTTAGTTAAATTGCATCTTAATTTAAAGTAAAATATCCAAAAGGATGGAGTCTCACAATCTCTCTCTTAACTAGTTTGGACTTTGGAGTCATGACACCAGATTATCTGAGAGGGAAAACGTAAAATAAGATGGAGGTTGTAAGCAAGGTTTTGTAAACGTTTGTATTGAGTTGGGAGATAGCCTGATATTGATGTGGTAAATATGTGTTTCTGAGTTAGCCTTGATATTTTGATAGAGTATCCATCATATGGCTAACTGAAGAGAAGCCAGGCTCCAAGTAAATTGCTTGCATATAGATGATTTAAGTTGAATCTCAGCTGCTTTCCTGGGCATATATCTATTAACAGCGCAGACCTGAAAATATTTGGGATTCACTTGAAGGACAAATTCTGGTTAAGGATTTGATGACACTGTTGTATGAGTGAGATGTATAGCATCATAATCTTGTAAATGGCTCTAGTTTGCATGTTACTTTCATAAATTTGAGTGACCCAAAATGCTAGCTTGCTAACGAGTGAAGTTTGTTTTGCAGGAATCTGAGCATCTGTTCTTTGATATTGTTTGGTCAGGTTGTAGTTGAAGCTCTTGTTCTACCCTCTTGCTTCATCTGCTCTATAGCTTGATATATGCCACCTGTTGTGAAAGATCAAATAGCAATAGATATCCAAAACACAAAATCAAGAGCAATATTGTATTCATTACCAATAATCGCCACAAGAACAAGTTCCATCCTTAAAATGGTGGAAGCGGTTTCGGTCTCTTACAATTATCTCGCGGCCATACACCTTTGAGATCAATTTTGTAGCAAGATGGCAGTCCTCACATGCTCGAAGATTTTTCACCACTCTTATAGTCTTGTGAGGACCCGTATTAATCAGTCCAAATGCAATAGCCAGCTTCTCGCTATGATGACACAGTGCTCTTCTCTTATCCTCTTCACTGACGTCAAGCAAGACTTGGTTGGTTCTGGGCACAAAGCCCTCAGCCTTCAATCTCACAGATATGTCATCCAACATAGCATGGATCTCTTTAGCCTGATGATGTGCAGTGCACCCAACAGTAAACTCATGCAGCACATTGTTTATTTCAATCAAACTACAGCCTGGGGTCTTTACTACCCCTCTATCCTTCATGAATCTCCTCACCTTGACTGCATCGTCCCATCGTCCCTTAGAAGCATATATGTTGGACACTAGAACATAGTTCCCATCATTGAATGGCTCCAATTCGATAAGGCGTTCCATCACTGTTTCGGCCAGCTCAACGTTACGTTGAGCTGCACAACAATGAAGCAATGTCCCCCAGACCACTCCATTGGGTTCCATTGGCATTGTAAGGACAACATCATAAGCATCATTTAGAAGCCCTGCCTTTCCTAAAAGATCCACCAAGCAGCCGTAATGCTTGATGTTAGGTTTAATTCCAAACTCCCTCTCCATTGAATAGAAATAATCTTTACCCTTTTCAACCAAGCCTGAATGCACACAAGCTGACAGCACTGCGACGAGTGTTACATCATCCGGTTTCACTCCGATTCTTTGCATCTCTGAAAACCTCTCAAGAGCCTTCTCCCCCGAACCATGCATGGCGAGGCCACCGATCATCGCATTCCACGTAAAGACAACTCTTTCCGGCAAACTTCTGAACACCCGTGCTGCCTTTTCAATGTGCCCACACTTGGCAAACATGTCTACTAGAGCGGTACCGAGAGTGGGATTCATAACAATCCCATTCTTCTTGATAAGGTTGTGTACCCACTGACCCATCTCATAAGCCCCGAGATTGGCACAGGCTGATAGCACATTAACCAGCGTCATCTCGTTTGGTTCGACATCCGAAGCAAGCATTTGATGAAACAAAGCCAGTCCATCATCGTACCTCTCATGCTGCACGTAGCCGGTGACCATTGCGGTCCAGGAAACCACATTCCTCTCGGGCATTCTGTCGAAAGCCCGCCGAGCACATTCAAGCTCCCCAAAGCTGGAATAGAAAGTTACAAGTGAAGTTTGAGCATATACATTGGATCCCAAATAATCTCCAGTTTTGATGATGAGAGAGTGCACTCCCTTCCCTTCAGCAACGGAGGTGCAAGCCCTCAGGAGGAACGGATAGGTGAAGCTATCAGGCTCGGTGCCAAAATTCCGCATTTGGATGTAAGTATGGACCCCTTTCTGACCATCGCCGCTCAGGCTGTAACCTCTGATCATGGTATTGTAGACAAAAGTTGATGGCAAGGGCATTTCTTCGAAAATTTTACGGGCATAGTCCATGTGGGCCGAGTTCACTAGGGATTCGACCATTCTGGCAAGGGAGAAGCGGGTCTCAACAGATGGGAGTTTGATTATTTGGGCGTGGATTTGCCGGAATTCTTTCAGATGCGCGCATCTTTTGAGCAACGAAATATTTGGTGGTGGGCGATCCGAGGACCGGAGATTTGGAATTGGTGGGGATTTGATGGGATCGAGGACATGGGTTCTGGGATCTGCTGCTACGATGTTCATTTGTTACGAGGCGAATCAAGGCTGAAATCTTTGGTGAGAATAACGAATACGATGAGAAGCGTACGACTGCGGCGTGCATCCGCCGGATGGCCGTGAGCGGTCCGAGTCCGGGCATAAATGCTTTAGCCGAATCAGGTCGTTCAAATTTTGGATCGGACATGTGCTTCGAGAAAGTAGGCCCAACCTGTTTTAATCCGAAAAAAATATATATATATATATATATATATATATATATATATATATATATATATATAGATGAATGAGGTACCTTTTCATCTTTAGATTTTTACACGAATTTTTGAACCATCCCATCTTTTTAAGTTTTTATTTTATTTTTAGATCCATAAACTATATGGATCTTAGATAAAGAGGTGACCAGATTCAGCCTCAAATATAGCTAAATCTATATATATATATATATAACTTATTTAAATATATTATCTAAATATATATATTATATAAAAATATAAAAATAGATTTGACATTTAAATATAGCTAAGCCTGAATTTGATCATCTTTTTCATCCTTATATTAACATAGTTTATGAATTTTAAAAATAAAAAAAAATTAAAAAGATAAAATGGCTCCAAAATCCAAATGAATCTAAAGGTGTGAAAGATGATTGAATCCTTCGAATGAAACCAAATTTATCCCTATATATATACAAACTCAAATTCGAACACCTTTCTAACCTTTAATTCGCATAAATCTTAAAGCAAAAAAAGTCATTTATTAATTATCATTTATTGCATTTGTTCTATCTCTATAAATATGCTTCATTTTTTGTAATACATTATATATAAATAGTTTGTATTACACTAAGAATAGAAATATGAGCTGTGTCCTTACTTTTTTAATTAAAGAATATGGATACAAGTTTTGTCGCTATTATATAAATATACTTCACTAAAGAACATAGATACGAGACATATATCTTTTTTTTAATTAAAATTTTTTTATTTTTTAGCAAAGAAGTATATGAGTAATAGAATAAGGATATGGCTTATATGTTAAGGTTGTAAGATCGTATATGTGTAATCAGAATATCAAATAGCAATCAAATAAAATTTTATACCTGTTTGTGCCAAATTGTGCAAAGGCTACAAAGGTCCCGATAAACCTAGGTCTTTTTTTTTTCTCTCCTCCATTAGGCGATGTTTTGATGAAAAAACAATCGCGGATATGAGAAGAGATAAGGAAACATAATTTATTTATAATGAAACACTAGTGCGCCTTTCCATCATAGGATAATATTGGGCTTCAGGTGTACACCAACTGCCAATCACATTAGTCAATGAAGGTGTGCTCAAGCCCAAATGATATAAATCACTTTTTAATCAACAGTGACCTCATCCTGCTTATGTCATTGGAACAAATTTATTTAGCTAGTTTTATAAATTAAAATCACTAACAATTAATGATAGCCTACCGATGAAAAAATTTTAATACTATTCTACTTGGATAGCATTAATTGTACTTATTTAAGTTTAAAAACATTTATTTGTTTAAGTGTTGAAAACATATATTTATTTAAAGATATTCTTAGGCTGAATAATTAAACTTTTAATGTGGCCATAAAATTTTAAAAACATTTGATTCTTTGACACAATGTCTTAACAAACAATCTAGTCTTGTGAAAGCTACCAATACCTAATCATGATAATCGTTGTGCCTCTTATTGATATAGGACCAATTCATGGTTGTAAATACTAATAAATTTTACTAATATGAATCATGATGTGGTAGTATGGTAAAAAAATAGCACAACACATATAATCTTATAAGTGCTGCTCTCAATGTCGGTTACCCAATGATTTCTCATAAAACTTTACACTTCAATTGAAGCTTAAGAAATCTCTATGGCACTAGAATATATATGCCTAGCATGTCTTTAATAAAATACCTTGGGGTTTTTTTTATAGTGTCATCAATAGATATACATAACTAATACTCAAGATTAACACCAATTCTTAAATTTCAAAAGCATGACATGTCATATATCAACAATATGCATTTATAAATAAAAGTAATACAATATCAATAGAAATAGTAATAATCATTATATATCAAATAAATATACCTAAAAAATAAAATGGGTTCCATGATAATATATGCAATAAATAAACTCATGAGAGTTCAATAAATATAGTTCACTCCCACTAAGTACATCAGAAGACCCTACAATACCCATGTAATCAACATGTTTCATAAACACAATAAGGTCTTAGTCCTTTAATCAAAGGATTGGGAATCATACTTTCTATGTCAATGTGCTCAACTGTAATACTTCTTTTCGTTATTAGCTCTCTAACCATGAGATATTTATCTTCATATGTTTAAACGCATTAGCATTTTTATTATTTTGAAAAAGAACATAGCTGAACTATGACCATAGTAAATCCTCAATGGTATTGAGATAAAATTAATATCAAATCCTAAAATAAATTTTTTTAACCATATAGCCTATATTGCAGCTCTATAGCATACAATAAATTCAATCTGTATTGTACATGAAGTTGTAGCATTTGTTTAATACTTTTTCAGCATACAGCTCCTTTAGCTAACATAAAGATATAATTTGAAGTGGATTTCATATCATTTAAGCAACTAGTAAGATTCAAAACTAACTAGCTAAATATTTTAAGATTATCCACTTTTCTATGAACTAGTATAAAATCTTTTATCCTTTACAAATACCTTATAATTTCCTTAGCAGCTTTATAATATTCCAATTTGCACTCATAGCAAAAGCAATATTTGGTTTAGTACAGTCCTATACATACATGAAGCTGCCAATTATATTAGCATAAAGTATAATTTTTATAGATTTTCTCTGAAAATCATTTTTGGAACACCGATTCAAGCTAAATTTGTCACCTTTCAAAACAAGTACATTATCATAATTGTAAATTTATATGTTAAACCTACCTAACACACAATGAATATAGATTCTTTGAGAGAGTTTCAATATTCTATGGGATCTATTCAAGGGATCTCAATATCAAGAATAAAAAATTTCTCTCCAAGATCTTGCATATTAAATGTAGCAGATGACTGCTGGTAAGTAAAATGTCGTTCATATATGATACTAAACTTTGGAAGAAGACTTTTCAATTGGAGTTGAAACACTTTCAATGAGCATAACGAACTCAGCAGATTATTAAAACCATACACTTGGAAAATTGATCAGAAAACTTTGATTAGAATTATGTCCCGTAGCAACAACCTTTCATAGATACGAAGGACAATGGGCAGAGCATTTCCATACAAAAGCTTATGATAAAAAATATTCGCATCCTGACGTGAAACAGAAAAATCCTGATCGACGTGAAGAGAGAGATTTTACAAACAGTGGGGGCAGACGGCGACAAGTTGAAAAATCTATTTCAAAGTGGAAGCAGCCCGCAACAATTCGTCCATCCCACGAATAGGAAGGCTTGGCGCTGCAGCAGAAGCTGCACCTCCTCTTTGGCGCGCGCGCGCCACTGGGGGCGGTGCACAGCGCGAGGTGCAACAAAACTTTCCCTCCCACGAAACGTCTGACGATGCTTGATTTGTTCCCCACTTTCGTTAGAGCCATCTGCCTTTCCACAGAGCTCGAATGGATCCAGCACCAAAACACGGTCATCCACGAAAAATAATTTATTCTCAATTCTTTGCCTTGTAGTTTCAATAGATAACATAATACCCAAACTCAAATATAGGCCCTCGGGAAGGATTATAAAGCATTATTTTAAGAAATCCAGTAGACAACCGAGCCAGAAACATTACAAAGATAAACGCTCTCAAAATGCCCAGCTCCAAATGCATGGCTTATCAGATCGTAATTCGTAAGCCGAGTAAATAGAACAGATATTGAGAGTGGCGAAAGAAAAGATACAAGTCGCATTATCGGCACTGTAACTCGACCCGAACCATTTATTCCAATTGCCAAACTCATACAACATAAATCAACATAGCTCCAATCATGGCTCTTTACACCTCACTCCACACTCTAATCTGTCGTATCAAACCTCACCTTGTTAAAGCTTATCCATCACAATGGTTCTTCACCTTCCAATAAAATAAAATGAGAAAAATACTCGCATAATGGAGCAGAAATGCATATAGGATTGGAGGATTTAATTTCCATCGGTAAGAAGCTGCTTCACATAAGAGCATCAGATAACCACAAGTTCAAGAACCCAAGAGGCCAAATATAAAAATTATGGAAAATATGCAGACACCTGCACATCATCTCCATAAGCCTGATTTCTGAAATCAGGCACTTGAAAGCAATAACCAATAAGCTAGCGACATATGCGCTTATGCTTGTCTGTTCAGAAGTTGCACAGTGGTGACCTGACCTCACAGAACTTCAGACGATTTGACCAGTAGATACTAAAAGAATTCTCTGATATCTGATCATAATGAGTCCTGATGGTCAATCATTCTGAACTTCCCGAAATTACATAGTCCGTAAGGCTTCAGGATATAATTTACAATTAAAGTGACATGAATTATCAATGGTACACAGTTATGTAATGATTTTAAACCAGTTCACCGTAATGTCCTTGATCAGGCCAGGGTGCAAAATATGCTCCCAGGTTCGCCAATAACAAAAGCTCAAATGACAGTGAATGGCTAAAATAAGACAAGAGGCCAGTATGAATTAAAATTGATAATACGATACGCCAAGAGAGATTTACATGGTAGGTTGCGGAAGAACAAGATCTCCTTACCTTTCTTCAGGATATATGTACATTATATGTATATATATATATATATGAGAAAAGAGGCAAACAAATGTTGTGAATAAAAAGCACAGTAGAACCAAAACTGTAGCAACTAAAGCGGTTGCCTTGCCTCAAGCCTCCACAGCAACTGCCACCAATTAGGATAAAGATGGGGCTCACCATTCATATCCTATACTCCAATACCAGCCAGCCTGGCCCCACCTTTCAAAATGCTGTCCCAACCATGACTTTACCCCTCCACAAAAACCTGCACAGGTCAACAAGCAGACGAGGAATTCCGTGTCATTATTTTATAAGTGAAAATAAATAGAATGCTTCATATTAAGTGAAAGAACAATCCATTCCCATGGACTTATCATCATGCTCATCATCCTCATGAATAGAGAATCATCTGCAATGGAACTTTTTTTCGTTCAGAAAAAAATGAAGCTATCTGCCAATGCAATATCATGCTAAGAATTAAGATTAAGATTGCCTGCAAGAACCAATTATATCACAATTAAGACAGAAGCAGCTCATCTCTAACCCACCATTTCAGCAAAAAGTGAACTTAGCAAGGATACTGATTCAATTTAAATAAGCAGAGATTATACAAAACCATGGTTCTCTAATTTGCAACACATTTAGCTATCAACGTGGTTTCTCATTGATGACCTAATGAAAAAGACGACCATATATATAGCAACTCTATATGTTAAGAGAAGCGAAGCCACCCACGGTGCCAATTCCAGAGCTAGCAGCTATCTGGATGAGCTGAAGACGCAAGTGACTGGCCCTGTCTTTCTTTAGAAGTTGTTCTTTCCTCGGAAGAAGCTGGACTCTCTTGAAATCTGGAGCTCAGTGTTGCTGGATTCTTCCTCTGGACCTCCTCTCGTGTATAGATGAAAATCTTACGAACCATGCTGCAGAATTCACTGTTTGCGCACCAAAAGGTAAGTCAACTAGCAAATTTACAGCATCTACACAAATTCGGTTCACATCAGCAATGGCCAAAGGTACTTACTGCCAAGGATCATCGCCAACAAGCATCATATCACCCTCATTATCAGTATACACAACCTGCCAGTTTTTGTTGGGTGACATCAATTCACCCTCAAATTCAAACATCTGATCTAACTCAGCTAGCAGTTCATTGTAGTCATTGAACTTTGAAAGGTCCACCGATCTCCCAAGAGCAATTCCCTGCTTATGCACCTGAATCAAAAATACAAGTTGTCACCATATATTCTCACCCCAAGGGTTCTGTCACATTAAGTGAATCTCGAAGAAGTGAAAGCCGGCACAAATTTATGATCGAATGGTTGTACACAATTTTTCAGACATTCTATTTGATGTCAACAAGTAGATATATGGGAAAGGGGGGGGGGGGGGAACTACTAAACAGAACTGTTTCTAATGAAACTGGTCAAAATACATTAACAGATTTGATTCCTCAAAAATTAGCCTTTTAACCATTGGATTAGCGAAAATTGGAATCTTGTTTCACTAAAAGCAGTCATATTATGGGCAAACCAAAATATGTTTTGCAAACATAATTCTCAAAATAACCAACAAAAGTAGTTCGGCGCTGCTTTTGGGATCGCTTCTGACTTGAAAACTGAGAAATCCTATATATCAGAATACAATTTAACCATTCAGTAAAATTAAAACCAATGTCAGCAATTTGTTTTATGTTCAAAAGAATCAAATCATGTCAAACATCATTTTGATAATATGCTGTTCCCTTCCTAAAATGGAGAAGTTGCAAATCTTATCCCCATAAACCATTCATTTCTGGCTATGCTTAAAACCTCACCAATGGTTAATCATTCTAAATTTACAAAATTAAATATTTAGAATTGTAGTTGAAGTTGATTTAACTAAATCAAACAGAAACAAAGGGATGTAACAGCAACAGCTAAAAGGAACAGCACAATCAAGAAGCTTGCATAACAAAAACAAAGTACAAATAAGCAACCTTTGTGCAACTTCTTGTTGAACCACTGTGTTTGCTCTGCACATCTTTAGAAATCTGTGGGCAAGGCTGAAAATCTTTCTCCAACTCACCACATAATGGAGTAGGATCAGATGACTTCATAACTTTGGCTGGCTCAGAATATTTGTCAACCTCTATGGCCTGTGGCAAGTTCAATGATGTAGCTGCTTGACTGCATGGCTCTGGTTCATGAGTCAAAGCATTCATTTGTTGTGATTCTACTAGTTCAGATGGTGTCAGGTTGCCGTCAAGATGAAAACCAAAGATCTTGCAGTTGCCACTGACTTTGGATTTTACCAGATCACTTCGTGCTGCCCCCGAGGGTTGAGACTTCACCACCCTTGGTTGTGAGGAGTTCTCCATTCGTGACGTTGGCAGCAAATGCGCCAACCAGTTTGGAGAGTGTTGTTCAGTTCCTAGACCCTGTAGTGCAGAATAGGCTACCTGCCCAACATACCTCATATTTCCAGCTTTGTGACAAGATTGCTCATCAGACTGTGCAATCATCTTCAAGCTAGGCTCATTTGAACAAAGGACGAATTTGTAGGCATGAAAGACCATTGACCTGGAAGCACAATGTGACTGCATTCTGGATCTTGAAAATGACTCTTCAAAAGATGTGTGTCACCAGGATTATGTTCAAATAATTTTGAGTTGAATCCATGTGAATTATGAAGATGAAATCCTGACATTGTATCTGTATAAGTTGGTTCATGCCGCACCATTCGCATCCACTTTTCTGATCCCAATCTTTTGCGAACAGAATCTTCAGTTTTCTCTTCATCATGTGATGAAGACCACATAATGGGCTTCTTTGCAGTGTCTGACTTGTTATTATCAGCAAAACCACTTCTCAAGGTCATCACTTCTTGACCTTGCAAGACCCTTGGATTTCCATGTGAAAGGGAAGGGTCTATGTTGACTTTACAAGCAGCTGACAAAAAAATACATCACTGAGGAGCTCAGCATGAAAGAGACAATGATACCTTCAACTCTTTAAACAACAAATGCAGATAGTACCTTCTTTTGTAAAAGCAGATGAATCAGGTGAGCATGGCAACACATTTGATCGAGGCCTTTTTGGTCTTGGCATCGGAAGGGGGTTGATTGGAGGAGGGGTCAAAGCAGGTTCAATTTTCCAAGGAGAAACTCTCTCTGGACGAGAAATTGAAGAGGTCTCATCCCATCGCACCTGAAATAAAAAAATATGAAATACCATTAAATTGAACAGAAGAAATGCATGGAAAGGCAAAGCTTTGAGTAATACTACCTTAAGACATCTCCATTTTGATCCAGGCCACCTGTTAGGATCAGCGTCTCCTATGCCAACTATGGTTCCAGTGAACCTGACATAACCTCAAAGGCCACAGATTAAAGTAAGATATACATTATCCACAACTAACTGGACTTGGAATTGGTAAAATCATTTGCCTTAAAAGATGAGACGAAAAAGTGCTTATACCTCTGCTCCGGAGCCTCTTCACCTTCAAATCTCATTTTGAACCGCATTCCTACGGAGTGGTTGTTCTTAAGGGACTCCATATGTTGATCATAAGAAACAATGAATTCAGAAGGGCTTGTCCTGTTAAAAAATAACTCAGAATTAATAGACCACGATCAACAAAAATGTCAAGTACAACTCATGTGATCCCCTGCCCCTGTGTAGGTACATTCAGTCCATCAGACATTGGCAGAAATGCAACAAACTTGCTATCTTACTTGTGACATTATGTGTGAACTACAGAGCATCAGCCACAGACCTTGGTTTATAGTAGACTGTGAACATAGTCCCTGTGTTGACAGCATGCCATGCAGTTGCGATGACGCCTAGGTGCATACTGTGACTGGATATGACTGAAGAGGGAGCATTTATCTGCTGTCTCATAGCTCGTCTCACTCCAACGCGTAGTTCATCATTCTCACCTCTGCCAATGACACAACACTCGTGTCAATAATGAAAAAAAAAGATAATATCAGCATTGACCAAAGACAATGGAGTTTACGGACCTTAAGAAAATAAAAGCATCCCCAGCAACAAGCCTTTTGGAACTAACAAAGACGCTCCAACCACTCTGAAGCAGGTGTCTCCTTGGTTGGCCTATAGTTACAAAACCAGAGAAGGGATCACAACATACACATCTAAATGCAACTATGCTAGTGCTAATCAAGTACAGTTCCTAAATACTAACAACAGACAAGCATAGATGTAAAGAGGACCATTGCATCAGTGCAAAACTATCCACTCCCAAAAATAAAGAAAAATCAGCATGCCACCTACATATGGCACTTGGTATCTCTTAAAAGTGGATTCATGATCCATTATCATTGTGAAATGTCCGTTAAAAGTTAGTTAGAATGCACAAATTTGGCATTAGATGATCATTCAACTCATAATCTCTACAAGAAAGTCCCAAGCAAAAGGAAAATAAAACCTTGCATACAGCAATTGAAAGAAATCACCGATAATCCATACACATGGAGCAAAAATCCATGTCTACGAGAACACCCTTGAAAAAAAAAAAAAATCCATAAGTGTCCCTGAGCTACCGTAGAAATCATGCATGATTGAAGACATTCCTTTTATCACAGGACACTAAGATCAATAAAAAAATAATATCACGGGTTACCGCGAAAAATGTGACGGAAGCGCCACTCAACCCCATGCAAATCCTTTGCCGCCAGCTCTTGACTCGGTGGCTGCCGGCCCATATCCTGATCATACAAAAATAGATACCATATAATTACCCTTCCTCTCCAAAACCCAAAACTTCCATCAATAAGCGGTTGCAATCAAGCATCATAAAATCAAACAGGGTCGAAACCCTTACCAGGCGAGGGAGGCAGTCATCGGCGTGCCTTCTCAGCACTGAGAACCCGCCATGGGTGCTCGTATCCGATGCTGTAAGGGTCTTGCAAAAAGAGCGCACAAGAGGCCGTGGCGGTGGGGGAGGCAGCGTCTCCTTCTCCACAGCGTTCTCATCTTGCTGATACGGTTAAAACGCCAAAATCAATAGTTTCTTCTCAAAAATTCAGCAAATTTTGACCATTGATAATTCAAAGGGAGAGAGAGAGAGGACTCCTAGGTTTCCAAGCAGTACCTTTTCGGGGAGCAAAGTCACTTGGGCAAAAACCTCATCTGTGTCCGGCTCAGCCTATCAAACGACGGGAACCACAGGATAAGGGCGAGAAGTGATTAAAAAACCAAAATTCTCTCGAAACGAGAAATTTGAAGGATAACCTTCAACTGCACATTGATCACCCGACAAAGGATCTTGGGCGGAAGGCCGTAGACGGGCATCTGCTGATCCGCTAACTGATTCGTCGAAGCTTCGACCTAGAACACCAAAGAACCAGCAAAATCTAAGATTGGGGAAAGTCTACGAAAAACACCGCGGAACAAAATCAAGTACAAAAACCCAACCATGACAAAAGGAAAAGGAGTAAAACACAAAATTTCTAGAGCTTCTTCAAGTCGTGAGAAGGCTTACTTGTTCTATATGCCCCTGGGGGAAGTAGAAGACCCTCTCCCCCTCTCGGGGAATCGTCACCAGAGGCCCAGCACACGCATGCCAGAGCTCGATATACAACGCATCCTCAGACTCTGGAACAAAAATCAAACCAAAAAATCAGTACAGAGCCCCAGACGAACACCATGCCGGAGATCCAGCCGGATCCCACCTCTCCCAGCCGCCGGAGCAGCTACGAACCCCCGGCCTGCCTCCAACACCCCGCCGCCGCCCTCGTTGGGTTCGATGCACCCGGAGGAGAAGCTCTCCCCTCTACCATTACTCCCTTTCACCACCGACACCTCCGACGACGCCATCACAAACCTCCCCCAGGCCCCAGATCCGATCCACCCAAATCCCCAGATTAAAACCCAAAATCAAACTCCCTGCCGCCTCCAAAAACCCCAACTCCACCAAGATCGAAGCCGAAACGGAGCCCTGACTCCGATAAATCGCTTCAAACTCTTCACACAAACACTAGAATTATCTCCGACCGCTTTCAAGCGCCTTCCAATCGCCTCGATTTATCCACCCGCCTTCTGCTCATCTCTCCCTCTCGTCTTTTTGCCCTCTCTTCGGATAGGGGCGGGAGGGAGAGCGCGCGCTACAGAGACGAGCTCCCTGTGACCAAAGAGCGAGGGTGCAGCTGCCAGCGCAGGGTGGTACAGTCGTCGGACTGGTGGTGGGCAGGGCCTTAACCCGGATCAAAACCCCAATGCAATCATTTCAACCACGGTCAATCACCCTCCCGGTTCTCGACCAACCGTACCCCCTCACCGTTATCGACGCCGGGCAAACTTTCGGCGACTTCTCTCCGTCTACTATTAACGGCATTTATGACGATAAAATACCCCATGTTGAAACTACTTTTCATATGGCTTGGCCCTTGAATTTACTTCATTACTCCCCATCGTTATGTTCTCATTTAAAATACTCATTCATGTCAAAATACTTAGAGATGGGCAGCCCGGCCAGCACGAACCGGGCCATGCTAGAATCTACTTTTCGTATGGTTTGGCCCTTGAATTTACTTCGTTACTTTCCATCATTATGTTCTCATTTAAATACTCATTCATGTCAAATACTTAGAGGTGGATGGAGGCCGAAGCCAAAGGCCGGAGCTAGAGGCCGGAGCCGTATTAGCTCGAGCCCCGTATCGGAGCCAACCGGGCCGTGCCAGAGGCCGGAGTCTGCTACAGTATCCGATCAGGCACCAAGATATGATCCCATTAAATCATATTCATACTAGATTTGAAAATTTCGACCCAAGGCCTACATGGCCCTCATAAGGGCCTGATAAAAAAATTTAAGTAAAAATTTTTTTTAATATATTAAAATTTTATTAAGAATAAATAAATTTATTAATATGAAGCCACCTTAATGATGAAAAATTTGGCATAGACTCCTATCAGATTATTAATTTAAAATAAAAGGTACATGAAGGGATGGGGACTAGGCCTGACTTCCAGAATATAATAAGAAAGGAAAAAAAATAGAGACGACTTACATTAATAATTAAAAAAATAAAAATATATAATTATAAAAGTAGAGATAACTCACTCATCAGTAGTATTCGTGTCATCATCCTCTTCACTGGTTAAGTCATGTCCACCTTTATTTGAACCGTCGCCTCATCATGCAACCAATCTTTGAAGCAGAGAAGCATCTCAACTGTCTCACCAGTCATCCTATTTCTCTTTTCGTTCATACGCTGACCTGCACTAAAAGCAAATTTGACGCTACTATAACATCGGCATAGCTAAAATATCCCGTGCAATGGCAAACATAATAGGATATTGATTTCTAACACTCTTTCACCAAGCTAATACATATAGATTTTCTATTTGATCTTCATCATATGCAGAATGAAGATCATTTTGTAAATAAAATTATGATTCATTGCTTAAATGATGAATGAAGATCTAGAAGAAGCATGTGTATCTTCTTTGTGCAATGAATGAAAAAATAAATGATGAACGAGATTTAGAAGAAGAAGCAAAGCTTTGAGCATTTTCTAGATCCGCAAATTTTATTATTATATAAAGCATAAATATCATTAAGAAGTCATGTTACCTCATCTTTAGTAGGTTCAGGATCTTGATTCTTGTTTTCACAATATTCATCAATTAAAATTTTTGCATCATTTAATTTAACTCTAGGATCAAAAATAGCAAAATCAAAAGCACGAAAAGTAAGAATTCGTTTATTTACTTGCCAATAATTATCAATATAATGTACAGTAATAGCAATAAAATAATTACTACCTACATATACCGACTAAATATCAAGAGTCGAAGAAACTCTAGCATTTAAATTTGAGAGCATTTCAATTAATCTTTGTTTTATTGCTAAAAGTTTATCATAGCTACTCTTCTAAATGTATGCCTACTAGTTCTTCTATAAGCAGGTTGTAGGCCTAATTAAACATATTGTTCAAAATTATAAGATTTACATAAACTAAAAGGTAATTCATCCTGAACTATCCATCTTATAAGTAATTTCCTATGATTTTTATGGTTATATACAAAAGTACCTGCAAGTGATGCCCCTTATATATTAAGGGTACTTTGCAGATGAGAATCTTGCATCATATGAGTTTCTTAATGTTTTTTAAATGTCCTGTTCCTCAAGTACTACTACAACTATAAAGTTTTACATATTTTCTACATTTTGTTTTGAAGACTCCATCAACCATAATTCTATCAAAATCATAGAAGAGGTTTGACCTTTACTGATACTGGCCCTAAAGGGAACTTGGGGTTGGGGTTGGGAATTAGTTTCCTCATCCTCAGAAAAAGGGTGTATGCCAAAATAACTTTTGTCATAAGATGTCATATCTAAAATTTTAAATTAATGAATGCAAAAAAAATAAAAACCAACCACAAGAAGGAATTGAGAAGAGGAACAGAGGTGGAGGCGTGGAGCCAAGATTTGCGAGCTTCCTTTGTGCTCTTGCTTATCAATAAGAAGTGACCTCCTTTCTCTTATACTTTTCAACAAGAACCTCCTCTTGTGTAGCACATGAATACTTGTTAGAGCACTTGTCACTTGCGAGAACACTTGCAAACTAAAAATTAAATTGCCAAAGTATTTGCTAGAAGAGAGAAATAGCAGTAGTAGAGAAGGAGAGAAGAGTTAGTTTGGTGTAGTGAGAATGAGAGAAGAATGGGCTATTTATAGAAGTCTCAATTTTTTTTCGAAAATACCCTTCAATATACTGTTATATGGTTGTTGGATTAAAATGGTTAAAACCCTTTCATATGGCCATTTCTAGCGTTTTCAATGGCTGAAAATGGCTAAAAACGTCATAACTGCCAGCCTGTCTCAGTTAAGGCCGTTAGGAGCTGTGCCTGAGCCATACCTGGCATGATCTGAGCCGTGCTTAGCATGGCACGACCTAGGTCATGCGGGCTGAATTTTTAATTTTTTTTTCTGGACCGTGTCCAACGGCCTGATTTTTGGTGCGGCTCGCCCACTACCCAAGTCTACAAATACTTCAGAAATAGTAAGTCAAATAAAATCTTTCTTTTTATTTTTATATTTTATAATAATCATTGCAGCAATTATTTTCGATTAGATTACTGTATAAAGAATAAAAATAATTAGAAATCGATAATTGTTTTAAAATAATAAACAATAACTTCAATAGGTTTTATATTGTTTGATCAGAACAGTAGACATTAAATAATAGATAATATTTATTAACCTAGCACCTAGTACTAGTTAATAAATGATATTTTAATTTTTTTGATATTATTAATATTTTTTATTGTTTAAATAATGTTGAAAAATAAATCATAACGATGTTAAAATTGTTTATACATTAATAGTGCCACTACCATAGAAAGGTCTAGTTCTAAATCTCCATATTCATATCATTAGATCGTTGATTTATGAAAATCAAAATAAAAACTCTTAAACAATAAGTATAATATGTGAACCTGGCACTTATATACTAATTAATTAAATAATTAGTGGCATCCAAATTTCTCGTTTATAAAAAGGAACTAACGATGGAAATGTCATGCAGTTTCGCCCGTGTGACACCGCTCGGCCGCAGCTCGTTCCGGCAACAATCCCAAACGGAAGGCACGAAAACACGTTATAACGTCGCAACGTCCGTGAGCCAGACCTTGCTTTGGGGAATGGAACTGTTCACGGCGTCAATACGCAACCGTCAGTTTCTCGGGGAGGGCCTCTGTCGCTCCCTAAACAGGCAGGTTAATAGTTAATTTTGTATTTCTAAAATAGTTAATTCCTTACCAGTTAACCATGGTTACTTTTGCCTGCTGAGCCCGTCGTTACGTACTAGACGGTGACACGTGTCGGATACAATGGGAGTGAGCCCACCAAGCCGCCGTCGCCGAACGCGATTTTATGCATCCATATCCAAACTCCGAAACGGTTCCCGTCCGAGGGAACTCCTCCGGTTCGCTCACAGGGCAGGTTGCTTGTCCCGTACAAACAGCAAACAGAATTTCTTCACGACGTGTTAGTTTTTTATTCGCTAACTTAGACGTCCGTCTCTGAAACTGAAAGACCTCGCCTTTCCCTCGCCAAGACAGATGATCCAAGTCCGTTTTGCACCAACCTGACCGATGTGTATCACGTGCGAAGACACATGAGACATGCCTCGTTCTTGGCCTTCCACACCTGTGGAATCGCACATGCACAAACTATCACATAATGGGGCCACAGGTACACATTCAGGAATTGGGCTACGCGAAAAGTCGCAGTGGCGTCTCCACCATGTCTGCAGCTTTCTTTACCGTCTCAACGCCGTATCAACGAAGCAAACCACTGTAACGGAAACAATCCTCTCTAACCGTTTCTTAATGATGCCAAAATAACAGCTCTTTTTTCTTCCCTGCGTTACATCATAAAGTATTTCTGTTACTCAACATCCATTGCAACAAAAAGAACGTTAATTAGTTAAGAACCATCATGTAGATTTGAAGAATCCATGGCCGCTGCTATTAAAACGTTATATTGGCCGTTCCTTCGAGCAACGCACCGGAAAAGGCACCTCAGGTAAGGATATGATTCAAAGAACACCACAGTCTGACCCGCCGACATGGCGGTAGAGATCGACCGAATTGATGGTTGATACTCCCGCAGATCTGCGAGCCGAACATGAAGAGGGTGCAGCGAAACTGCGGGCGCTTCATATGACGTTTCTGTATTTTAGCCCTGAACACACTATCCTCGAAACTGGATAGTAGTTATACGTGTATTTTATTATTTTTTGATCCGTGCAGTCAGAGAGAGAGAGACAGACGAGGATCGCTAGTTGGGTGGGTGTGTGACTGGCGGTGAAAATCAAGGGATCGGATTTTGAGCATGGCTGTGGGACCCGGAAGGTTGTGGCTCGAGAAACCGACTCCCAAGGCGGGAGGGGCCGCAGGTGTCTCCTTCCCAGGCGACAACCACCGAGCGGGGGAGCGGGCCCCACCGGCCTATTGGACAAACCCGGCCCGGGCGGACAGAGGCCCTCAACTAACCCCTCTGACACCGCAACCGCAGACCGAAAGCAAGACCCAACCCGCTCAACTTTAGCACGCGACGCACCCTCCTCGCCGGACGCCAAACTTTTTTTAATTTTAGTTAAGCGGACTCCAGACCCACTCCAATCCACCTCACTCTCGCGATCTCGAGGTTGTCCACAGTGAATCCTACACGTGGCAGATTTTTTTGTAAAGCGGGACGGTTTCTGACCGCTAGGGAGCCCGCGTTAGGCACCTTGCAGGGAGCGACGCGCAGGTGACGTCATATTTGGTGTCTTTTTAAAAGACAAAAACGGAGGAGGCGAGGTCGCAACTGGTGTTCGGGTGAAGCAAAGCAGGGTGGATGATGGCTCCAAGCGGCTCCCGTAATGATGCGGTAATGATGGGAGATTTGCACGGGATTGGCGCCAGCGACAGAACACCAGCCGTCGGAACGATGAATCTAATCTTAATTGGAACCTATTAATCTAATCTTATTCTGATGGGATCAGGATAAGCGGCGGGGATAGTTTAGTTTAATGAGAGGAAAGAAACCAAAAACAGCGACAGCTCGAATTAATTTGACTATGTGCAATTAGAAATTAATTTTGATTTAATTAATTATGAAGATTATTTAGATCTCTTCGTGCGAGAAAGATGGCGGAGGGGACCGGCGAAATCGCGATCAGAAGGGCACGTGACTCCACGTGAAGGGTTCGGGGAAGGGTTGGGGATGTGTCCGGCGGCTGTTGTGCAGGATAAGTGGGGGACGGGTACACCGTAGCGGGACCACGGGAGTTTGAACCGATGGGGGATCGTGGACCATGCCTCGAAATAATTTCGGGTTGTGTTGATGATGATACTGATAGTACCAAATGCGGTCTTTCTCTGAGAACTCTTCTGAACTTCTGATCTTTCGCTGTCGCTGCGGTCGGATAATAAAACGGACAGGTTATCTCGATCCTGTCATGCGACCGGGGGGCTGGTCCTGGACGATGCAATTTGGGCTTCGGTTTGGGTTAGAGATGGTTAGTCTTGTTCTTCACCTGGATTCTAGATGTGAGGTTCGATAATTGATAATTTAGACCATGGTGATAAAGTTTTTTTAAGAGTTGAGCATCAATTTTTTTTTTCTCCTGTTTTCAGAAATTAGATTATAAAGTTTATGTAATCAAGTAAGCCAGGATGGTCTGACTTAGAATGGATTAGTTTATATCCGGATCAGTCCCGTCGGGGCAAGTGTGGTAACTCATGTTTCATTATGCTGTTGGAGTCTGGCTAGCTACAGAAAGGCGCTAGTTGACTGATCCTAATTTCATAATGGTTGAGGCATATTTCAGATCGTTATTATTCTAGCTAAACCTGAGCTAATCTGGACTGTTGCAGTATTATTGCTTTGAAGAATTCAACTTGTGTTGTTTGCTCGAAGCAATTTCATTGTTTCTTGTTCGGTGCTTGGGATTAGATTTGGCAATTGAATCGTCGCCTCCCCTAATTCGGTTAACCTTCTGGGAAACATGTGTCCTCTCTACTATTTGATGCTGAAATCTCAACCGTCCGATTAATCCAATCAAGCAAATAATTGACCAATCAGACACCGCCATGTCGTCGAAAAAAAAAAAAAAAGCTGCCACGTGATCGAGACCGCTGGACGAAAGCCGCACGCTTTGCTGCGTGTTCCTTCCCGCCACGCAAAAATTGTGAACGCGTCCTCCGTGACTCAAGGCCAAATAGTGGACAAAGGTGCACCCAGTTCGGGGTTCTAAAAGTTAAGGTCTCACCAATCCAACGGACTAGCTAGCCCCGTCGCCATGATATCGCGAGGTCGGGACCCCACGGACGGCTCGATTTTCACGGTGGGTCCCATTTTAGCAAACGATGCCGCTTTCTAGAGGAAATTTCTATTTGCACCACTGATTACTTAGTGCATTCTTAATTTTTTTTTAAAAAAAATTTAAACTATCCTTAGCATCCCCTTCTCTTTCTCCTCCCCTCTTAGGAACTAATACGTGAAGAGGAAGTGAAGCCAAGAAAAACGCTCGACTAGGACGTGAAGCGATCCATGGGAAGAGAGACGCCATAGAAAGAAGGTAAAGAGACGTTCGGTACTGACTTGAAATTTGTAAGTGCCGCTTTATCTCTCTCTCTTCTCGATCTCTTTCGTTCTCTCTCTCTCTCTAATTCCATGTGGGATTCTCAGGAACTGAAGACGTGAAGAGGATGTGAAGCCAAGGAAAATGCTCGGCCATGACGTGAAGAGGACGACATGAAGCGGATCCACGAGAAGGGTGATGCTATGGGAAGAAGGTGAAGAGACGCCATGGGAAGAAGGTGAAGTGGATCTCTTTAGTTTCATCTTGATCTCTCTCTCTTTAATATCATGTGGGGCTCTCTCTAATTCCACGTGGGATTCCTAGAAACTGAAGACATGAAGAGGATGTGAAGCCAAGGAAAATGCTCGGCCAGGACGTGAAGAGGACGACATGAAGCGGATCCATGAGAAGGGAGATGCTATGGGAAGAAGGTGAAGAGACGCCATGGGAAGAAGGTGAAGTAGATCTCTTTAGTTTCATCCTGATCTCTCTCTCTTTAATATCATGTGGGGGACGGTGTTGGGGACGAGAGGGGAGGAGACGGGGGAGGGGTAGGGGGCGATGCTAGAGAGGGGGGGAGGCGTCGGTGCCGAGGAAGGGAGGGAGGGAGGAGATGGGGTGCTAAGGATAGTTTAGGATTTTTTTTTAAAAAAAATTGAGGGGTATACTGAGCAATCCGAGCGGTGAAAATAGAAATCCCCTTTCTGGATGAGAGGGGAGAGGATATCTGCGAGACAAGAAGCTGATTTTGGGTGGAAGAACCGAGTCCTACCATCCGGCGGTCCGTGTTCGCCCTTGCCAGATAGGCAGATGCCGGTTTTCGGTGACCTTTGGACCGCAGCCAAGGTATAATTGCGCTGATCTAGCAATCCAATAACTCTTCCATCACCTTCAGTATGTATGGGTATATGTATGTATATATGTATACATATATATGTATGTATTATCGTCAAATCACTTTCCTCGAAAAGTAAGATGAGGAGTTTTTCGATACCTTAATCTCGGACTGGGATCTTGCAAAAAGTCCCCATAGGCCAATTGTTCCGATGGGGACCCTTCGATGCTCAATTGAGTGGTATAAAAAAATAGTAGTGTATCTCCCTCTTTTCGGGAGTTAGCTAAGGACTTAGAGAAATTTTTGAAGTTGGAGAAGTTGAACTTCCTCTCTCATTATGAGCGAGGGTTTTTATACCTGGTCAGGAGTCCTTACCCCTTTTTGGGCAGTTGTTGATTCCGAGATGCTTCATTCTGATATGGAACAGGAGGTAAGGCTAGCAGCGATAGATGGTGTGTGCCCCATGGCTTGTCAAAACTGACAGGTTACCTCTTTGTTTGATATGGACAGCTACAGCTAGTTGGTGGGCCACGTCCTGTCAGGTGCGGCGCGATAAACAGTTGGTAGGCCAGGTTTTATCAGGCTTGCGCTATAGCTGGTAGGTGGGATACGTGGGGCCGCAAGCGGATCACGTGGGATGATAGTGGGCCACGTGAAACCGCAGACGGTAGTGGGCCGTGTGGTGCTGAGGCCAACTCTAGGGTCGGTGCTGGGGCCTACGCTGGAGTCAGTCTAGGGACCGACACTGAAGTCGGTGCGGGGGCCAATGCTGGAGTCAGTGCTGGGAGCCAATGCTAGAGTCGGTCTTGAAACCGACACTGGAGTCGGAGCTGGGGTCGACTCTGGAATCGGTCTTGAGGCTGACTCTGGGATCAGTCTTGGGATCGATGCTGGAGTCGGTGCTGGGAACGACGCTAGAGTTGGTGCTAAGGGCCGATGCTGGGGCCGGTCTAAGGCCCGACTTTGGAGTCAGTCTTGAGGTCCGACTCTGGAGTCGGTGCTAAGGGTAGAGGTGACATGTCGGATCATGACGACTTTAATTATTTGATTTTACCTCCGTTAGTTAGCCTTTTCCATTAATTGTAACGTGGCTTGATCAGCCATATCATATGCCCCCCCCTCCTAAGCTCATGCGGTCGCCTTTCTCGCTGAGTGAAAGGGGCGTAGACTTTTAATGCCCTCGATCCTCGTCTTTGATTATAGCACGTGCCTCCTTGGAGGGTCAAATCCTTCTCATTTAAGGGAGCATGGGACGCTATACCGCCGCCGTGCAAGAGATTCTTTTCTTAAAACCAAAGAGATTTTTCTCAGAATTGAGGCCATCTCTATCAGATTAAGTGGAAACCATCATTGAAGTGACATTGTTGGCATCCCATCATTGGCCATAGATAATGCCTTTGCGCTCCTGATCGAGGCGTCTTGCCTCGGATGAATGAGATCGTGTGACGGTTGGGGTACGCCTTTAATGGAAAACCTCCATGTGGTGGACCGAATTGGGCGGGACGATTCGAACGACGAGCATAAAAGGGGGTCATCCTTGTCAAGGAGATTCTTGTGCATCCGAAGCCTTTCTGTCTTCTCCTGAAACCTGAGTGCTTGGGGCCCTCCTCCTTCGAAACCTTGTGCCCATTGTCTTCTTCCTCGGTCCAGGTTAGTCCTTTCTAGCCTCTTTTGTTTTCTTCCTCATGGGCCCCGATAGGAAGGGCAAGAAGCCCATAGTAGCCTCCCCATCCTTGTCCTCCTCCGAGGATAGGGTTCCATTGACATAGCTATGGGCTGCAGGAAGAATTCAATCCGGGACCGTTCGATAGCCGCAGCTCCACCGTCACTACCTGTAGCCCTACCACCACTTAGGACTAGTAGGGCATCCTCTCCGGTTGTTGCCCCACTCCGGCGGGTTCCGAGGAGGATCGCTTCCACCATTACCCCAGTAGACATAGAGTCTCTTAGGGCCACATATAGGATTCCCGGGGAAGTTCGACTGTCTGCCCCTAGACCTAGTGATAGGATGACCTCCGGTCCTTCCAGCAAGATTGCCCTATATGAGGAGTTCCTCAAGGCCGGCCTTCGTCTTCCCCTCCATCCCTTCATCGTCAGCCTACTCCATAGGTATGCATTGACAACGGTTGGTTCGAACTCCTTTCGGACCATCTGTGCCTTCATGGTGCTCTGCGGCTACTTGGGTGTAGTAGGCAGAGTATCCTTATTCCGCAGCCTGTACACCCTCCGATGCCACTCCAACACTGGGTGGTGGCTATTCACGCCCAGACCCGACCGAGCCCGTAAGCTTAACCTCCCCTCATCCATCAAAGGGTGAAAATCCGGTTCTTCTTTGCGCACATTGAGGAGGTGAGGCGGAGTTGGATGGACCCAAACTTAGAGCCAAATAAGGACTCGACAGTGATCCTAGGAGACCAAGAGGTATATGAGCAATTATTGTCCTCTCGGGTCCCCCTTTGTCGAGAGCTCCTATCGGACGGAGAACCTCTGCTACGCAGGTCTGGCCTTCGGCGATGGTGACCGCCCGCATTCCCTTATCTCTCTCTTTTTTTTTTTTTTTTTAACTGACTGGCTCTTGGCACATGCAAACATGAGGATATCCACCAACACCATGAAAGGGTGGTCAAGAAGAGAAAAGGGAATGCTGGTGGCGATGCTAGGAGGTCGAAGAAAAGGCCTTGCCCTCGGTCTCTGGCCTCTCCTCCATGTGAGAACTAGGCAGACCAAGACCCTCCTCTGCTGATCGACCTCACCACCGAGTCACCCTCGGAGGAGACGAGTGATGCAGGACCGATTCGCATGCAAGTAATTTTTTTTTTCTTTTTTTAATGATTAATAATTACAGTTGATTATTCTCTCAAAGTAATAGCCTAAGAGAGATTCAAAAAATTCACAGTAAATCCGCACGCGAAACAGTTCCTAAAAAATAAGGAAGAAGGACAGCCGAGGCTAAGAAGCCCCGTAGGGCTTGCTCTCCTACAATAAAGTTACTAGTAGATTAGAGGGGTGTACCTGGCAAGAGGGGAAGATCAAAGTGTTGAAGGGGTTGCTCTGATGCGGATGCCCTAAATGACCAAGCCTTGAGCCCACGGATATGCGGCCAAGTATCCGCTGACCTGGATGATGATCACCTTGAATCCTGGATTCGTAGCTACTGAGGGATCTGCAAGATTACCATACAAGGGTTAAAGAATAATAGAGAAAATTTAGAATAGAGGCAAAGAGACAAGGAAGGAGTAGAGAAAAGGGAAGGCCGGCCAAGGGCTTTTGGGCGTCCACTATTGGAAGACAAAGGTGGCGGCCAGGGTTTCTTCTGGAGATTTGGGATGTTGGCACGCGCAGGAGGAGGAAACAAGAGCACCAGAGAACCAATTAACAAAAATCACAATAACTCAAAACTTGGATTGATTGATTAATAATAAAAGATACATCATTCATACAAGAGGGTCTCTTTTATAGAGCAAGAGACTTGGGGCCCAAGAAAATACAGATATGAAAAGGAAAAAAAGAAAAAAAGGTGCCCTAATCAAATTTGGCATGAAATCTGCAGCGTCCAGATAAGGAAGGTGATTTTCTAGATGCAATCAGCGGCAGCTGGATTCGGCATGAAATCTGTAGCGTCCAGATGAGGCAGGTGATCTTCTAGATATGATTGAGATGCAATCAGCGGCAGCTTAATTTGGCATGAAATCTGCAGCGTCCAGATGAGGAAGGTGATCTTCTAGATGCAATCAGCGGCAGTTAGATTCAACATAAAATCTGTGGCGTCCAGATGAGGAAAATGATCATCCAGATCGAAAAGGTTGCTTGCTCTGCTAGGTGGCATGTGGGCTGCTTGAAGTAGGTGTGGCACCAACTTAAATTTAGCAGCTGCTCTGTCTGACTGTGATGGCCTTGATTCTGCTCCAATACTGATGTCTCTTGTAAGCTGATGAACTTACTACAAGACTCACATTAAAATAAACTGAACTGGATAGGACTCAATTTAGAATAAAATGAACTGGACGGGACTCAAAATAAACAAAACTTTATTTCCCAACTCAAGACTTGAATCATAACTAATCAGATATTCACAGAGGGTTAAAATCCTCTGCTTGATCCTGGTGCCCGCACCAATTCTCACGGGGTGGAAAAACTCGACCCCATCGAGTATGGGTCATTCTGGCTCTGGTATCTCTCTAGTAGGTCTGGGTCGAGGTGTTGCAAGTCCTCTCGAGTAATCCATGAATCGTCAGATTCAGGGCAACCCTACCATCGGACTAGGTAGCATTGATAACCGCGGTTCCGGGTCATAATGGCTTGATTATCTAGGATACGCTCGATCCGCTCTCCTCGCTCAGGTAAAATTGGTGGTGGACACTCTTGGGTAGGTTCGCTCATGAAAGGAGGGTTAGGTCCAAAGTACTCACTAGGAATCGCTGTCGGTTCCCTATATTCTACTAGTCTGCAATATTGAAGGTAGAGCTAATGCCCCAATCCAAGGGCAGATCTAGCACATAGGCATTGGGTCCTACCTTCTCTATTATTTTAAAGGGACCAGCTCCGCGAGCGTGAAGTTTCATAACAGTACCTGGTGGGAACCGTTCAGGCCTAAGCCTAACCATGACATAATCCCCTACACCGAACTCTTTGGCTCTTCTTCGGGAGTTAGACAGTCTTTTATAAGTTTCATTAGTTAGGTTTATTTTTGGCTAATGTCCTTATGTAAGTCTTTGATATGCTGTGCAAATGCTTATGTGGACTCTGAGACTCGTGTGTGGAGGATAAAGGAATTAGATCAAGTGGACGATTAGGCTTATACCCATGGACTATCTCAAATGGACTCTTGCCCGTGGACCTGTTCACTGAGCTATTGTAGGCGAACTCTGCACGAGGCAGTAATAAATCCCACATCCCTAGGTGTTCGCCTACAAGGCACCTAAGAAGGTTTCCTAGACTACTGTTCACCACTTCAGTTTGCCCATCCGTTTGGGGGTGAAAGGCTATGAAAAATTTAAGTTTGGTCCCTAATAGATGCCATAGCATTTTCCAAAAGTAGCTGGTGAACCTAACATTCCTATCAGAAACAATGGTCTTAGGTAGGCCATGGAGCTTGACCACGCTGTCTAAGAAAAGTCGGGCTACCCTAAACGCGTCAAAGGTTTGCGAACAAGGGATGAAATGAGCCATCTTAGAGAACCTATCGACCACTACAAAGATGGAGTCGTGCTTCTTCTGGGTTTTAGGTAATCCTAGAATGAAGTCCATACTGAGGTCTTGCCAAGGACAATCAGGCACTGGCAAAGGAGTATATAGACTGGCGTTCTGCTTATGCTGTTTTGCAACGGCATAAGTTCGACATCAGGCTATTATCAGGGCAACGAGCCTTTTTAATCCTAGCCAGTAAAATTGGTCCTCTATCGCTAGAATAGTCTTATCTCTTCCAAAATGACAAGCTAATCCCCCAGCATGCGTTTTTCAGACTAGGAATTCTCTAAGTGACGTCCTAGGGATACAAAGTCTATTGCCCCTAAAAAGGTAACCATCTTGGATGGTATAATCTCCACTGGTACTGGATGGCCCTAGCTGAAGGATCTTATAAATTTCACCAAAGTCATGACATGTCTCATACTCATCTTTTATCCGATCGAATCCTATAACTTCGGTGCTAACAGTACTCAACAACAAAGACTTACGGCTTAGAGCGTCTGCTACCTTATTTTCTATACCGGCACGGTATTTAGGGCAAAAGTATATGCCTGAATGTATTCAACCCATTTGTCGTGCCTAGAATTTAGCTTCTTTTGGGAGTTCAGAAATCGGAGTGTCTCATGATCAGAAATAAGACAAACTCCTACGGTAGTAAGTAATGTCTCAAATACTTAAGGGCTTGTACTACCGCATAGAATTCCTTATCATAGGTGGAATATCTAAGTTTAGCTTCATTTAGTTTTTCACTAAAGAAAGCTATGGGGTGATTTTCTTGGCTTAACACTCCACCTATGCCTACTCCCGACGCATCGCATGCAACCTCAAACACCTTAGAAAAGTCTGGAAAGTCTAAGTATGGGTGCATGAGTCATCCTATCCTTAAGCTCTAGGAAGGCCTTATTAACTGACTTAATCCACTCAAAATTATCCTTCTTAATACAATCAGTGATGGGTGCAACGATGGTGCTAAATCCCCTAATGAATTTCCTGTAAAAGGTTGCTAGGCCATGGAAGCTGCGGACATCATGGACGTTCATGGGTACCGGCCACTCTACGACTGACCTAACCTTTTTAGGATCCGCTGAAACACCTTCTGGGGTTACCACAAAACCTAGAAAGATAACCCTATGCGTCATGAAATCACACTTCTTAGGTTTGCTAAGGGTCTGACAGATTAATCTGAGATGGTTAAGATGGTCCTTTTGGTCTTGCTATAAATTAATATATCATCAAAATAGACCACTAAGAATTTTTCGTGTACTCTTTTAGGACCTGGGTCATGACTCTCATGAATGTGCTAGGTACGTTTAATAGCCCAAAAGGCATCACGACCCACTCAAACAGACCATCTCTAGTCTTAAATGCAGTCTTCCACTCATCCCCTAGTCTAATTCTAACCTGATGGTAGCCACTCTTAAGGTCTATTTTGGACAAGATAGTGGCACCCGCCATCATGTCCAACATGTCATCTAGTCTGGGGATAGGGAACCTATCTTGATAGTGATTTTGTTGATGGCCCTACTATCTATGCACATTCTTCAGGTACCATCCTTCTTAGGGGTTAAAGTGCAGAAACTGCACAAGGACTTAAGTTCTCCCTAATGAAACCTTTCCTAAGTAATTCTTCCACTTGTTTTTGTAGTTCTTGATGCTCAGTGGGGTTCATCCTATAATGGGAAAGGTTTGGGAGGGTGGATCATGGGATCAGGTCAATGGCATGTTGGATGTTTCTCAGGGATGGTAACTGATCAGGCAATTCTTCAGGGAAGACATCCTTAAACTCGTCTAGGATCTCAATTACTTCTGGGGTTGTTCCTTTTGGACTGATTGGTCAAAATCCAAACAGGATTACCCTCAGTAATGTCCTTTTCTAATTCTTAGCTTTAATCAGATTAACTCTTGGCTTGCTATCCTTAAGGTTGCAAGATCCTTTCTTGATTGGGTCCCTAGGTGGGTTGGATGTATCACATACTTGTTTCCATTGTGTTTAAAAGAGTAGATGTTGATCAACAAAACAAGGTGGCATCGTGATCGTAAAGCCAAGGTCGACCTAATATAATACTACTAACACCAATAGGAATTCCATCGCACCAGACCTTTTCCTCATAATTTTGCAATTTGATTAGTATTTGGCATATGGACTTGATTGGGATAGAGGTGGAATCTACCCATGAGACCTTATAGGGACTAGGATGGGGAACTGTGGTCAATCCTAATGACTTAACTATATTGGTAGAGACGGCATTGACACAACTCCGCTATCCACTATGATCTTGAGCACCTTATCCCCTATCTTAAAAAGTCTACAGGATGTTAGTCCTACGCCAATCTTTCTGGTCCTTAGTTTGAGTCTAGGTCAAGATACATCTAACCACTCCTAGTAGGTTTTCAGACTCAAATGTTTCCTCCTCTCCAACGTACTCATCTATCAGATGGGTATCAGCCTCATAGACCTCTCCCTCAGGCTCAACTAGGGACTCGGATTCAGTCTCAGGTAACTCATCTATATGAAGGGATCTGACTGGGCACTGGCTAATCATATGTCCCGGTTTGTTGCATCTAAAGCATTTGATCTGGGGGTTGGAATTTCTTTGGACCTCTACAGATTTGCCCTTATCCTCTCTCTGGGGTATAGGGATACTATTCTGGGGTTGACTCAACTAGTTCGGCTTGTACTGGGTCGGCTAGTGTTGGGTCAACTCGAAAAAGTTTGGCGGGGGCTTGAATACTGGGTAGGTCTGGGACGACTAGGATAGGCCTGGCTAGATCCTGGATATGGGCTAGGGCTCTTGGTAGCCTCTGATCTATGATAGGGTGGCCCTCTCTAAAAACATTCATAATCCCTAGCAACTTGGTAAGCTTCTTCTAAATCGTGTACCCTTCTTAGGTAGAGTTCTCTTTGAATATCTGCTCTTAGGCCATACCTAAACTTGGATAGGGTGACTTCCTCAGACTGAACGATATTACACCTCATGGTATACTCTTGTAATGTAGCAATGTATTCATTCACAGTTTTACTATCCTGAATTAATCCCTGCCACTGGTCCAATAGGCTCTGTTCATACGATGTGGGGACATAATTGGACCTAAGTGTAGCCTTCATGGTGTGCCAGGTGACTATGGGGTCTCTTCCCTTTAATAATTGCCTTCGCTCTAAAGTGGCCCAGTATAACCTAGCCTGTCGTACTAACTTGAGCTTGGCAAACTTAAACTTACGCTTTTCAGACATGTTGTACCAGTCAAAGTAATGGTCCATCCCTTCCTCCCAATCTAGGTAGTCCTTAGGGTCCATAGAGCCATCAAAAGTAGGTGCTTCAAGTCTGACACTTCTAAGGGCTCTTTCTTCTTGGTTTACTGCCTCATGATTGGGTCTCCTAGGGAGGACATCTAGGACTGAATCAGGTCGAAGTGGTATCCTAGGGTTTGGCCTTATGTAGAGGTCAGGCTATTGGGCTCTCCTAGGATGAGGTAGGGTCTCATGATCAGACTCAGTGTGGGGCTCACGGGCTTCTTCTAGGATGCCCAACCTAGTTTCGACTTGATCGAACCTGGACCCTAATCTAGCCTCAGATTGCTTGATGTCTTGGTTCATTGGGCTAGTTGTTCAGTGATGATCCTTAAGTGATCATCAATGCTTTGATTAGCCGTGGGTTCAGCCTGTAATGGAGGTGGTGACGGGCAAAAAGATGCTCCTGATCTAGTGCACATGCAAGCACAATCAAGCATACAAGACTCAGACTGACTTGGACTACGGTATGCTAGACCTAGTCATCCAGAGTAAAGGATTTGGCTTAATGCAAGCTAATCTAACAGTAACTCTTCAATTGGCCAGTTGGGACAGGTGGAAGGGGGGAGGCTCATCCTGCAAATTACAGGTGCCTAATTAGAATAACCCCAATACTCCGCTTAAGTCGTTTGACATTTGACCTCCCTTCTAGACACCAATTTCAGAGCACACATGCCAGAATGATTTATACTAGTCTCCTCAGTACACTAAACCAACTGTTGGTGTCCCTAGCCCTGTAGGGCAAATGTCAATTAAGTTGCTATTCAGTTTTAAATTAGAGGCTTGGGATCGGAATGTATGGGTGATTATTTTGGGCCAAGGAAGGGGTCTCAATCCCTCCCTTATCTGACATTAATGAAAGCCCTTAAGAGTAATTTAATGCAGATGAATGACATATAAAACACAAACCCTAATCCAAAAATATGTAAATAGCAATAAATCTCAGATTTTTTTTTCGCAGATGGAATTAAATCCTCAAAAATTAATAAAATCTCAAGAATTTTTATATTTTTTATGAGTAATCAGGCATGCAATTAATTCACAGATTGAATTAAATTCTCAAAAAATAATAAAAAATACTTTAAATTATAATGAATCTAGAAAAATAAATTTTGTAATTTTTTGATGTGTATGCAGGCAGAAACAATTTAATTAATAGATGATATACTGATAATAATGTGAATTAAAATTAAGCCCTAACTATGCTCTGATACCAAACTGATGTAGGACCGATTCGCATGCAAGTAATTTTTTTTTAATGATTAATAATTACAGTTGATTATTCTCTCAAAGTAATAGCCGAAGAGGGATTCAAAAAAATTCACAGTAAATACACACGCGAAACAGTTCCTAAAAAATAAGGAAGAAGACCGCCGAGGCTAAGAAGCCCCGATAGGGCTTGCTCTCCTACAATAAAGTTACTAGTAGATTAGAGGGGTGTACCTAGCAAGAGAAGAAAGATCAAAGTGTTGAAGGGGTTGCTCTACCTGACGGATGCGCCCTAGATGACCAAGCCTTAGCCCACGTGTCAGCTCCCCTCCTCTCTAAGGCCACCGACAGCACACCTGCACACTTGTGGTAATCGGATAGAGTTTTACTAGTCTTTATGTAGCGCTCATTAAAGAGCTAGAGAACCCCAACTAATTATCATAAGTGGCAGACACAC
>UESW01004182.1:779613-976128 GCA_900491605.1 Calamus simplicifolius
ATACTTTTATGTAACATTTCTAAGAAAAGACTTTACCAGCTTGAAGAACTCGATTTTAGAAATCCAACGGTTCAAACGGCATCCAAATCGGACTTGAAACGGATTAAATATGAATTTCTCAAGATTTAACTCAGAAAAACCTGCCGTCTTGGAGTCGGCTCGAACAGATTTGGAGTCGGCTCCAGCAGAAATAGGGGTCGACTCCAGAAAAGTAGGGGTCGACTCCAGCTCTGCAGGGGTCGACTCCAAAGCGTGCCGAAAGTTTAAAACCGTGCCAGAGTCGAGGGTCGACTCCAACCACTAAAAACATCATTTTAGGATAAAACTCAAACTAAACTTGATTTTTCTTGTGATTTAAACCCATTAAAACTTAAGTCTCTCAATTTCTTAAATCAAACTCATTAACATTCAGAAATATACTTATTTACTCCAAAATTTCTTCTCTTTACATTTATCAAAAGGCCAACACACCCATATTTCACTGAAACTTTCTGACTTTCATTTCAAATGAAAATGCCATAAATTACAAGGTTTTCAGGATGTTACAATTCTCCCCCTCTTAAGAAATTTCGTCCTCGAAATTTAGCTAGATATATTTTCAAATAGATGGGGGTACTTCAATCTCATCTCATCCTCTCGCTCCCATGTAGCCTCCTCTTTTTGATGATTTAACCATTGCACCTTAACTAATGGAATTCTTTTACTGCGGAGCTGCTTAATCTCCCTACTCAAGATCTTCACTGGTTCTGTTGCAAATGATAAATCCCCCTGTAACTCTATAGTCTCAGACTGAATCACATGAGAGGAATCCGGCACATACCTCCTAAGCATTGATACATGAAATACATTATGAATCTGAGATAACTCTGGAGGTAAAGCCAATCTATAAGCTAGTGTCCCAACTCTTTCCAGAATTTCATAGGGTCCAATATACCTGGGACTCAACTTGCCTTTCTTTCCAAATCTCATAATACCTCGCCAAGGAGATACCTTCAGAAAGACTCTATCTCCAACCTCAAACTTTACCTCTCTATGCTTTTTATCTGCATAGCTCTTCTGTCTATCCTGGGCTGCCTTTAATTTAGCTCTTATAATTTTAACTTGATCTGCTGTAAGCTGCACTAACTCAGGGCCTAACAGCCTTCTCTCTCCCTCCTCATCCCAACACACTGGAGTTCTACATTTTCTCCCATACAAGGCCTCATATGGTGCCATATCAATGCTAGAATGGTAGCTGTTATTGTAAGCAAACTCTATTAAAGGTAGATGATCATCCCAGCTACCAGAAAATTCCATGACACAAGCTCTCAGCATATCCTCCAGTGTCTGGATGGTTCTTTCTGACTGACCATCGGTTTGGGGATGAAATGCTGTACTGAACCTCAATTTAGTCCCCAAAGCTTTCTGTAATTCTGCCCAAAATTGAGATGTGAACCTTGGATCCCTATCTGATACTATCGATACTGGCACACCATGCCTACTCACAATTTCATGCACATATAATTCTGCTAATCTATCCAAGGTAAAGACAATCTTAATAGGCAGAAAATGAGCAGACTTAGTCAATCTATCAACTATCACCCATATAGCATCATTGCCCCTTCTGGTCTTTGGGAGTCCTACAACGAAATCCATAGTTATATGCTCCCACTTCCACTCTGGCACAAACAGAGGCTGAAGCTTTCCAGCTGGACACTGATGTTCAGCCTTAATCTGCTGACACACCAAACACTTAGATACATACTCAGCTATCTCCTTTTTCATACCATTCCACCAGTAATTCTGTTTGATAGTTCTATACATCTTAGTACTACCTGGATGCATTGAATAAGCTGAGCTATGTGCTTCCCTTAAAATCTGATCTTTCACTGATTCCACAGCTGGCACACAAACTCTGCCCTTGAATAATAACACTCCATCACCTCTAACAGAAAACTCTGACTGAGACCCACTCTGAATTAAATCTCTAGCTTTAAGCAAATGTAGATCTAGCAACTGAGCTTCTCTTATTTCTTCTAGCATTTGGGGTCTCACTCTGAAAGTAGCCAACAAGGCTCCTGATTCTTCTACAGCTAGCTCTGCATCTAACCTCCTTAACTCAATCATCAAGGGTAGCTGTACGGTTCTGATAGAAGCCAATGTGGCCATAGACTTTCGACTCAAGGCATCAGCCACAACATTAGCTTTCCCTGGGTGATACTCAATAGTGCAATCATAGTCTTTAATCAATTCAATCCATCTTCTCTGCCTTAAATTCAATTCCTTCTGGGTCAGAATATATTTCAAGCTCTTATGATCAGTAAATATCTGGCATCTTCTTCCATACAAGTAGTGCCTCCAAACCTTCAATGCAAATATAACAGCAGCTAACTCCAAATCATGGGTGGGGTAATTCTTTTCATGGGATCTCAACTGTCTAGATATATAAGCCACTACTTTCCCATTCTGCATTAAAACACACCCCAAACCCTTCAATGAGGCATCACTATAGATCACATAATCACTGGCACTATCAGGTAGTATTAGGATTGGGGCTGAGGTTAATCTCTTTTTCAATTCATCCATACTCTTCTGGCATTCATTAGACCAATCAAACTTGATATTCTTTCTAAGCAGCTTAGTCATAGGAGAAGCCAAAATCGAGAAATTTTCTATAAATCTTCTATAATATCCTGCTAGCCCCAAGAAACTCCTCACCTCAGTCTGATTGGTAGGTGATACCCAATTTACTATAGCTTCAATCTTTTGAGGATCTACCATAATACCTTGGCTGAAACTACATGTCCCAAGAACTTTACCTCATCCAGCCAAAATTCACTTTTACTAAACTTTGCATATAATTGCTTTTCTCTTAATATCTGCAAAACTGTCCTCAGATGCTGTTCATGCTCTTCACTACTTCTAGAATAAATCAAGATGTCATCAATGAATACTATCACAAATTTATCTAGATACTCTTGAAATACTTGATTCATCAGACCCATAAAAGCAGCTGGAGCATTTGTCAAGCCAAATGGCATTACCAAGAACTCATAATGACCATATCTGGTCCTGAAAGCAGTCTTAGATATATCCTCATTCTTTATTCTCAATTGATGATACCCAGATCTCAGATCAATCTTTGAAAACACTGCTGCCCCCTGCAGCTGATCAAACAAATCATCGATCCTTGGCAATGGATAATTGTTTCTAATGGTCACCTTGTTCAACTGTCTATAGTCTATACACAACCTCAAGGTACCATCCTTTTTCTTCACAAACAACACTGGTGCACCCCATGGTGATATACTGGGTCTAATAAACCCTTTATCCAATAATTCTTGTAACTGACTTTTCAATTCTTTCAATTCAACTGGAGCCATTCTATAAGGTGCCCTGGCTATTGGTCTGGTATCTGGGGCTAGATCTATACTGAAATCAAATCCTCTGTCAGGAGGTAACCCTGGCAGCTCCTCAGGAAATACATCTGAAAAATCCCTTACCACAGGGATATTCGTCAGCTCTAAACCATTGCCCTCTAGGCTTACTGCACAAGCTAAATAGGCTTCACATCTCTTTGCTAGCATTTTATTGGCTGACAGAGCTGAAATCACTCCTGAGGGTAACCCCCTCCTATCACCAACAAAACAGACCTCTCTATCATCAGAAGTTTGTAACATCACCTCCTTCCTTAAGCAATCTACTCTGGCTCTATGCACAGATAGCCAATCCATCCCCAAAATGGCATCAAACTCTTTCAACCTCAAAGGAATCAAATCTGCTGCTAATTTCTGACCCTCCACAGAAATATCACAACCTCTATACACTTGGTCTGCTATAAAAGGCCTCCCTACGGGCATAGATACTACCAACTGACTACCCAACTGGCCCACATCTCTAACTAGATGCTTAGCAAACTCACATGAGATAAATGAATGCGTAGATCCAGAATCAATTAAAATATAAGCATCATGATTATCGATGGGTAGCATACCTGTCACCACATCAGGATCAATCTGAGCCTCCTGCCTGGTCATGGCAAACACTCTGGCCTCGGCCTCGGAATACTGGATGACCCTCCTGGCTGATTAACATTAGGCCCCACCTGACTGGCTGAAGCCACAACACTACCATCACCCCTCCTACTAGGCTGTCCCCTTGGCATTACTGGCCCCTGAGGAAGCCCACCAGCCTGCTGCCCTCTCCTAGGGCAATCTCTCTTCAGGTGACCTAGATCACCACAAATATAACATCCCTTATTGCCCCTCCTACATTCTCCCAAATGAAGTTTTCCACATACATTACATGGAGGTATATTTCTCCCTCCACCAGAAGGACGACCCTGCTCCCCTACATCACCAGACACCCTGCTGGTGGCAACCTGAGGCACACCCCCATAAGGCTTTCTTTGAACTGGGCTAGATGCTGACACAGATACTGATCTTCTGCCCACATCACCAGGGGCTCTAAACCCAGAATAAAACTGTCCAGTCCTCTGGGGTTTCTTAAATGGCTGAGTCCCTCCCGGAGCAGAAGAATAACTAGGAGCACTTCTTTTCATTCTATCCTGCCTCCTACTCATATATTCTTTTTCAATCTCCTCGGCTTTGAGTGCTCCCTGCACCAACTCAGAGTAACTATTGTAGGTCTGCATACAGGTCTTGGCTTTAATAGGGAGATTCAATCCATCCTGGAATAGTCGACATCTCTCCCTCTCATCAGCCACCAAGGCCCTAGCAAACTGAGATAACTCCACAAAAGTGGCTTCATAATCTGCCACGGACATCCTCCCCTGAGTCAGACAAAGGAAATCCCTCCTCTTCTGATCCCTATAAATCTCAGAATAATATTGCTGATGAAATTCTCTTCTAAAATTTTCCCATGTCAACTCCACTCCCTGGGGCTGCCTGCCCTGAATAGATCTCCACCAACTCTGGGCTCTACCCTCCAGTAAAAAGGTGGCAATACTCAGCCTCTGCTCCTCAGAGCATCCCATCACATCAAATACTCTCTCGATCCTCTGCAGCCATGCCCCGGCCTGAATAGGATCAGTAGTTCCCTGGAACTCCAGAGCCCCTAACTTTCTGGCTCTTTCCACATTCCTCACAACCTCCGTATTTTTAGATGGAAGGCTAGAACTAGCACCCACAGCTGCTACCACAGCCTGAGTAATCATGCCTACCAACTCTGACATACTAGGCCCCTGAGTCTGTACTCGAGATGGGTCTACTGGCACAGGGGTAATAGACTGTGAAGAAGACTCTGGCATCTGCTCTGAAGACGCCCTCACTCTAGCCTCCTTAGATACTGGCTCGGTGGAATCACTAGAAGCCATTCTATCAATTTGACTTCTTCTAACTGACCTTCTGAGTCTACTTTGACCTTTGCTTCTATCCCTGCCTGAAGATTGCTCTGTCTCTCTAGATGCCTTTGTAGTAATCGTCCTACAAGACATTATTCATTACATCAGTTTCATCATTCAATAGCTATAATCATAAACATTCAATCATCCTAGACTCATACTCATACTTATTCCCCTAGGACCTAATAACCTAGGGCTCTGATACCAAAACTTGTCAGCTCCCCCTCCTCTCTGGGGCCACCGACAGCACACCTGCACACTTGTGGTAATCGGATAGAGTTTTACTAGTCTTTATGTAGCGCTCCATAAAGAGCTAGAGAACCCCAACTAATTATCATAAGTGGCAGACACACGAAAACACATCCTGTTAAAAACTTTTCATTTTCATCTCAATTATATACACAAATCACTCAATCAACACTAAGCATCAACCTGCTCAGATAATATTTTTCATGACATTCCTCAGGCAGTTTACAAGATCACATTCACAATCGACATCAAAATCCTAAGTGCACACATCATGCTCATAATTTTCTCCAAAACATAAGTCTCGTATTCATATCCAAAAAGGTCTAAAACATCATTACATCTCACTGTACACATACACATATACAAAATACAAATATCAAACCACACTCTCTCAATATACAAGGCTAGCATTTATACACTCTTGCATCCAAGCAAGCTTCACCAGCTAAGGGTTCTGTCCTGCTTATCTTGTGATCCTGGCAGAAATACTCACTGATCTGAAAGAACATTTAAATCATAGAGGGATGAGACCTAAGTCCCAGTGACTGGATAACCATCTAACTATGGAGAAATAGAGAACCATAACCTCTTATTTCAATCGTATGCTGATACTATTTAGCTTGTACAACTCAAAGTACATTTTTAACATGATATCAGATAAAATAAAATGTAGCTTATTCTTCAAATAACATATCAGTACTGAAATACTCTATAATAACTTTTCACTGAAAGATAACTCATTAAGATAAAAATCCATGCATTACAATATGAAGATATGCATTCTTTATCTACAACCCAGACTCCCATCGGATCTGCTTGCCCACTGGCATCTCAAGTAAGCTCTCCCTCTCGGGATAACTATTTGGCCCATTGGCCCTTTTTATATCACAACATATGCTTTTAGATCTCATGATGCTGGGCTGTGTGTGTAATGCCTCTGAGGTACCACCCTACAGTCGCCCTTCGTAGGTGTACTCTCATCGGGTGCGTGACTAGCAACAGGATCCCCGCACAAATAGCACCCCTTACCCGTGCGGTTCACCTGGCAAAGTGCTTTGTTCCTTAACCCTGGAACCTCGGGTTTTCTCTCTGCCCCCACGGGCTATATATAGTAATCAGCTCCACTGAGCTATGATTCATGCCCCCACGGGCTGCTCACAACCAGCCCCACTGGTCTGGTTAAGCGTGCACTCACCCCTGATTCTGGGGTTCATCGTACGATTTGTTCGCAAGGAGGTGCCGGCTCGATAGTAGTGTGCAATGCTCATGCTACAGTACAGTCTAAAGGGTGATCAGCCCCCTAGCTGCCTGATGCTCAGTATGATACATACATCATTTGTAAAGCTTTATCATGCAAATATGCCATGTATACATTAAAAATTCCCTCATCGAAACTCATGCTTATGTGTTTATGCTCAAAACTCATGCAAACTCATTATCAGAATATCATATACTAGGTTCTCATTTCTCATATTTAAAACATACATAATACTCTGCTAAACATAACATACCATAACTAGGTATTAATCTCATTATACTAGCTCAAATTAACTTCTCATTGCTAGATGAGAAACCCACTCACCTTAGTAGGTTACTCCTCGACTGGTACAACTGGTACTCAACTCTGGTATTCCGGCTCCCTGGAATAACCCTCTTGACCTACGTCAACATACAGATACGATAGCTATTAGGATTACCTCCACACGAGGTTTTCCCACGAACCATGCATGCATACATGATCTATCCTCTAATATCTCATTATTCTTCCACCCTTTCTCTACTCAAGATTACTTCTACTATTACCTCAAAATACTAATCTAAGAAAATCTAAAGTCATACAAGATCTAGGGAAGCTATAGCTTACCTGGAGTCGAGCACAAACCCCAAGCTTCCCTTTCCCTTTCTCTTTCTTCCTCCTTTTTCTTCTTCTTCTTCTCTTCCTCTCTTTTCTCCTCTTCTTTCTCTCTTTCTTTCTTTCTTTCTTTTCTCTGGCTGAACCCACGTTTCCCTTTTTCTCTAATGACTTGGGGACCAAGTCATTGGAAACTTAAGGGTTAAGGCATGCCAAATTCCCTTTTGCCCTCAAACACTCTTAACGCACGCTTTTTGGAAAACACGTGGCTCACTTATAACCATGATATTTTGCCCTTAGATTTTCTTTCCCAAGTTGCCCTTAACACAATTAGCAATTGACATCGGAGCCTTTTCCCATTTTGCCCCTGATATAGCATTTTTTTAATCGATTTATAGCCCAGATCATCATTTTTTACTTAAATCGATACTTTTATGTAACATTTCTAAGAAAAGACTTTACCAGCTTGAAGAACTCGATTTTAGAAATCCAACGGTTCAAACGGCATCCAAATCGGACTTGAAACGGATTAAATATGAATTCTCAAGATTTAACTCAGAAAAACCTGCCGTCTTGGAGTCGGCTCGAACAGATTTGGAGTCGGCTCCAGCAGAAATAGGGGTCGACTCCAGAAAAGTAGGGGTCGACTCCAGCTCTGCAGGGGTCGACTCCAAAGCGTGCCGAAAGTTTAAAACCGTGCCAGAGTCGACTCCACTCCAATTAGGGTCGACTCCAACCACTAAAAACATCATTTTAGGATAAAACTCAAACTAAACTTGATTTTTCTTGTGATTTAAACCCATTAAAACTTAAGTCTCTCAATTTCTTAAATCAAACTCATTAACATTCAGAAATATACTTATTTACTCCAAAATTTCTTCTCTTTACATTTATCAAAAGGCCAACACACCCATATTTCACTGAAACTTTCTGACTTTCATTTCAACTGAAAATGCCATAGATTACAAGGTTTTCAGGATGTTACAACACGGATCTATGGCCAAGTATCAGCTAACCTGGATGACGATCACCTTGAATCCTGGATTCGTGGCTACTGAGGGATCTGCAAGATCACCATACAAGGGTTAAAGAATAATAGAAAAAAATTAGAATAGAGGCAAAAAGACAAGAAAGGAGTAGAGAAAGGGGAGGCTAGCCAAGGGCTCTTGGGCGTCCACTATTGGAAGACAAAGGTGGCGGCCAGGGTTTCTCTTGGAGACTTAGGATGTTGGCACGCGCAGGAGGAGGGAAACAAGAGCACCAGAGAACCAATTAACAAAAATCACAATAACTCAAAACTTGGATTGATTGATTAATAATAAAAGATATATCATTCATAGAAGAGGGTCTTTTTTATAGAGCAAGAGACTTGGGGACCAAGAAATACAGATATGGAAAGAAAAAAAAGAAAAAAAGGCGCCCTAATCAAATTTGGCATGAAATTTGTAGCGTCCAGATGAGGAAGGTGATCTTCTAGATGCAATCAGTAGTAGCTGGATTCGGCATGAAATCTGTGGCATGCAGATGAGGCAGGTGATCTTCTAGATATAATTGAGATGCAATCAGCGGCAGCTTAATTTGGCATGAAATCTGCAGCGTCCAAATGAGGAAGGTGATCTTCTAGATGCAATCAGCAGCAGCTGGATTTGGCATGAAATATGTGGCGTCCAGATGAGAAAAATGATCATCCAGATCAAAGGTTGCTTGCTCTGCTAGGTGGCATATGGGCTTCTTGAAGTAGGTGTGGCACCAACTTGAATTTAGCAGTTCTGTCTGACTGTGATGGCCTTGTCTTCTGCTCCAATACTGATGTCTCCTCTTGTAAGCTGATGAACTTACTACAGGACTGACATTAAATAAACTGAATTGGATAGGACTCAATTTAGAATAAAATGAACTGGATGGGACTCAATAAACTAAACTTTATTTTTCAACTCAAGACTTGAATCATAACTAATCAGATATCCACAGAGGGTTAAGAATCCTCTGCTTGATCCTAGTGCCTGCACCACTGAGGGTCGAGGTGGTCCCCCTGCCAGTGGAGCCGGCCACTTTGGGTATGGAGCCGGCCTCCTCAGTGACCATGCCGACCCTAGAGGGAGGCTCAACAGTGGGAGAGCAGGCAGGTTTGGAGGATCTGGCGGCGATAGAGTCGGCGATGGAGGAGGCTATCGCCTAAGGAGGAGGCCATGAAGAGGTACTGCCTATCTATGGTTCTACACCCGCAACTTCGGTGTCGGCCAGACCACGGAGGTAAGTGGGATGAGGGCGATCCCATCATGGCCGTCCCTCATGAACCATGGCCGCATGGCAGAGTGGATGCTGGCCTAGGCATACCTTACGGAGTTTTGAGAAGAACTTCGTTGCTAGCGGGCCATAGACTTCTTCCGGGACGCATTCTCAGCTCTACTTTAGGTAAGTATCTCTTCGTCTTCATAGGGTTTCCTTGCCTTATTAAATGATGACAAGGGTTTTCTTCATGCAGTAGGTAAATTCCATGTTCGCCACTCGAGACGTCACCCTTCAAGCCAACGTTGTCCTCACCCTCACCCGACAGGATGCCTCAGCCGCTCATGCCTGAGCTGAGAGGGTAGAGGGTGCACTGGAAGCGGTCCGCACTGAGCGAGTAGAGAAGCTCGAGGAGGTGAAGCGTCAGGCGCTGACCAAGCTTGAGCTGCCCACATCACCAAAGCAAAGCTAGAGGATGTTGTGGCGAGGCTGAGCGTCTGTGACCTCCAATTCCACACGTGACCCTAGAGGTAAAGGTGGCCGAGCAGCGAGCCGACGACGCCGAGGCAATTGCCCGAATGGTCGACATCACAGAGGATATGCACGCGGTGATTGCGAGGGCAATGAAGATGGAGGTAGCGGTGCGAGTTGCCGAGGAGAGGGCCACGACGGTCGAGAGGAGGGCCGTAGAGGCGGTGGAGTGCTACCGGAGCTCTGCTGACTTCTAGGATGAGTTGGCGGAGGCCTCCATCGGGGTCTACCTACAGTTTCTGAGAGTGCAAGGAGAAGGTGGCCAGGGTCTTCGGCATCTGGGCCTTGACGACCTCTAGCTCGACGATGACGAGGAGCCAGATGGGCCATTTGCGATGGAGAGATCAACTGATGACAGGTTTGCACTAGCCGACGATGGACCGACACCTGCCGAGCCCTGAAGACCTTATCTTCTTCTTTTATTTTGTCTTTGTACCGAAATCCAACTTGAGTCAGTATTTTGTAAACTTTTTTATAGTTAATAAAAAACGAACTTTCTTTTGAGTCTTTGAGCACTTAGCTTTTATAGTATGTCCTATCGTTTCGCGCCTTGGACCTGTGCGACTTCGCAATGGGACTATGCCGACTATCGACCACATGCTCTGGATTGATGTTGAGGCCGACGCTGGAGCCGATCTTGAGGCTGACGCTGGAGTCAGTCTTGAGGTGGGATCAAGAGCCCTTTGGAACCCAAAGGGTGACTCGGTAGTCTTAGAGACCAAGCCTGAGAGCCTTTTGAATCCTGGAGGGCGACTTGGGAGTCTTAGAGACCAAGCCCGAGAGCCTTTTGAACCCCAGAGGGTTACTCATGAGTCTTAGAGACCAAGCCAAGAGCCTTTTGAACCCCATCTTGCAGTGCTGAGCGGATGAGAGGAAGGGATACTTAAACTTATCTTTATTTCGATTAGCAGAATGTGTACATCATTGATAGAACTGGTGGAGGTTGTCACCATTCCAGGTGCAGGGGATTGGCCTTCTGTCTAGTCTTTCAATCCGGTATGATCTTCAATGAAGTGCTTCGGTGATCCGATAGGGTCCCTATCAGTTTGAGGATAGTTTTCTTCCCTTTGTAGGCTTTGAGACTTTAGCTCACCTGAGGAATAAGTCCTTGAGGAGGAATGCCTTAGAGCAGACACGAGCATGATAGTACTTTGCAGCTCTTTGGTGATAGGCGGCCATCTTGAGTCGTGCCTAATCATGTGCCTTTTTGATGAAGTCAAAGTTGGCTTGTAGTTGATTAGGGTTATCCTCCTCGTCGTATGACTCCACTCGGGGGTTGGAGATGCCGATCTCCACGGGGATGACAGCCTCTGACCCGAATACGAGACTGAAGGGAGTCTTTCCAATGGGAGTCCTTAGCATCGTATGATACGTCCATAGCACGTTCGGGAGCTCCTCTATCTTCCTTTAAAGTCATTCAGCCGTATTTTGAGCCTCTAAAGGATGGTCTGATTTGTAACCTTGGCCGCCCCATTTGTCTGTGGATGGCTAACGGAAGTAAACTGCTGGCAGATGCCTACTCGATGCAGAATTCTTTGAAAGGAGCATTGTTGAACTGTCGATCATTGTCAGTAACTAGGGTGTGAGGTAGTCCAAACCGATAGATGATGGACTTCCAGAAGAAAGATCTCACCTTATTCTTAGTGATCTTTGCTAGTGCTTTGGCTTCTACCCACTTAGTGAAGTGGTCAATGGCGACGAGTAGGAACTTTCGCTGACCGAAGGCCAGGAGGAATGGCCCCAGGATGTCCATTCCCCATTGGACGAAGGGCAATGGAGCTGATAGAGGACTCAGTTGAAAAGTTGGTTGCCGCTGGATGTTGGCATGTCGTTAGCAGCTATCACACTTTTGAACTAACTCAGCAGCGTCTCCTGCTTGGTAATCTAATAGTACCACTGGCATAGGGCCTTATACGCTGGCGCTCTGCCCTCTAGGTGGTTCCCATAGACACCTTCATGAATATCAAAGGATGTAGTTGGCATCCGCAGGACCGACACACTTAAAGAGAGGATAGGAGAAGGACCTCCGATACAGTCTTCCATCCAACACTAGAAACTTGGAGGCTCTTCACTTGAGTAGCTTGGCCTCTGCATGATCAGTGAAAAGGGTGTCATCGGTGAGGTAGCAGACATATACATTCATCTAGGTGGGTTCTTGGTTGATCGACAGAGTTTCTTATATTACATCGATGCTTGGGGCTTCCAAATGCTCCACGTAGGTCCTCCCTAGGGCCTCATTCGCTGAGATGGCTAGGGGGGACAGGGCATCGGCCCTGGCATTCCTGTCCTCAAGGATGTAGCTGATGCTAAAATGAGTAAAGAATGATGTTTGTGATTGGACCTTACTCAGACATTGAAACATAGTGGGGTCCCAAGCCTCGTACTCTCTAGTGATTTGTTCGAAGATGAGCTGTGGGAGTTAGTGAAGGCTCTGAGGCGCTTTACTTCGAGCTCCCTAGCAAGCTTTATTCCCGCTAGCAAAGCTTCGCACTCGGCTTGGTTAGTAGTGGCTTTGAAGAGAAACCAAAGGGCATACTCCATAACCATCCCCTCCGAGCTCGTGTGGATGAGGCCTGCTCCGCTCCCTTGGGAATTCAATGCACCATCCACATGGAGAATCCAATCTTCTCCCGCCTCCTTAGGCATAGCATCTGAGGGTGTCATGTGAGGCTCTTCCAACTGCTCTCCGATCCAAGAGCACTTGAATAAGAAATTTGCCAAGACTTGGGACTTCATGATTGACCTCGATCGGAATGACAGATCAAACTCCTCTAACTTGATCGCCCACTTAGCTAGCTGACCGAAGGTGTGAGGATGGGACAAGATTGCCTTAAGAGGTTGGTCCGTGAGCACCACAATCAGATGTGCTTGAAAGTAAGGCCTGAAACGTTGGGCAAAGATTATTAGTGCAAAGATAATCTTCTCAATTTTGGAATACCTGATCTTAGTATCTGAAGCATTTTGCTGGTGTAGTAGATCGGCCTTTGTACCCTGTCAGGATCCACACGACTGGACAAGTACAAAACTGACTATCTCTGGGAAGGCAGTGAGTTAAAGGAAGAGATCTTCCCCCTCCATTGGCTTTGACAGCAGCGGTGGGGTAGACAAAAATTCTTTCAATTCCTTGAAAGCTTTCTAACACTCATTCATCCACTTGAAGCCGCTTATCTTTCACAACACCGTAAAAGAAGGGCAAACACCGCTCAACCAACTTCGACAAGAACCGGCTTAGAGCTACCACCCTTTCGGTAAGCCACGCATCTCCTTTTTGTTGGTCGATGGTCTCATATCGAGAATGGCTTGGATCTTCTCAGGGTTCGCCTTGATCCCTTGCTGGGTAACCAAAAACCCCAAGAACTTGCCTACCACGACCCCAAATGCATATTTGCAAGGATTCAGCCTCATCTGATAGCGATGAAGGTTGTCAAAGGTTTCTATCAAGTCGGCAATATGACTGGCGGTGCGAACGCTTTTGGTCAACATGTCATCTACGTACACCTTCATGTTGCGCCCGATTTGTCTTTCAAAAACCTTGTTCATCAGCCTCTGGTACGTGGTCCTCATATTCTTTAATCCGAAGGGCATTACCTTGTAGTAGTAGATGCCCTTTTAGTCATGAACGAAGTAGCTTCCTCATCCTTCAGGTCCATCTTTATCTAATTGTACCCCAGGAAGGCGTCCATGAAACTGAGAATCTCATGGCCGGATGTGGCATTCACCAACTGATCTATTTTGGGCAGTGGAAAGCTGTCTTTGGGGCACACCTTATTGAGGTTAGTGAAATCGATGCAGATCCTTCAGCTTCCATTGGCCTTACAGACCATCACCACATTGGCCAACCAGTCCGAATAGTGTGCCTCTCGGATATGGCCGGCAGCGATAAGCTTGTGGACCTCCTCGTCGATGGCCCTTTGCCGCTCAAGGGCAAAGCTCCTCTTCTTCTGCCGGACTGATCGACACTTTAGATTAATGTTGAGCTTATGAGTGATCACTTCTAGTGGTATGCCTAAAATATCTAATATCGACTAGGCCAAGACGTCTGAGTTAGCCCACAGGAAGGTAAGAAGTTGAACTTTTGCCTCCGCAGGAAGAAGTGCGCCGACTTAAACTGTCTTCGTCGGGTCTTCCCCTAGTAGGAAGGTTAGCAAGTGCTCGGTCAGCTCTCCCCTCCTTTTGGATTCTCTAAGGTCAAGTAGTTCTAGAGCCGATGGAATAACCGTCTCTTGAGGACTGAGAGCTATGTGATAATAGAGTGGCACCAAGTTTTGCTCCCCATGCATCTCTCCAATTCTTTCATTGGTGGGGAATCTAATGAGCAACTACTTTGTGGAGATGATGGCATCCAGGAAGTTTAGATCGAGTCATCCGAGGATGACATTGTAGGCCAAGGGGACTCGGACAACCATAAACTTCATAAGAACTGTGATTTGGCATGGCCGCATCCCTGCCATGACCAAGAGAGTGATCTCTTCCCTACCTTTACAGAATCTTCGGTAAAGTCTACCAAAGGCGTAGTCATAGGCCGAAGGGAGTCGGACGATAAATTCTTCTAAACAAAAGCGTTGTAAGTGAGAATGTCAGCCGAACTTTCACTATCGACAAGAATTCTCTTTATAGGGTGCTTAGCGATTGTCATGAACATGACAACACTATCATCATTAGGATTGTCTACCCCCACTAGGTCCCCTCTAGAAAAGGGGATTACAGTCACTACTCCCTTGTTTCCCTGTGGCCTTTTGGAAGCACCGCTTGCCCTCCAGGAGATCTGGCAATCGTCTTCTTGGTCAGGGCATTATCGATGTTGACTTGGGCGGCCAAAGGTGCCGCCTGGCTTGGAGAAGCCGGGTTTTCCTTCTGGATGAATTTCTCGAGGTAGCCTCGCTGGATGAGTTCCTTGATCGCCCTCTTCAAGTGATGACAATCCTCCGTGTTGTGGTCATGGTCCTAGTGGAAGTAACAGTAAATGTTCTTGTTACGGAAAGCTCCCAACTTCAGAGGAGCAGAATGCCGAAAGTATGGCTCACCCTTAATCTCCATTAGGTATGGGATCTTAAGGTGAGCAGGGGGGGTGAGGTGCTCCTCCTTTGGTGCAAAAGTCCAGGGCTGGTTATTCGGTCATCAAGGAGGCTCGAGCTTCTTGGGGTGAGGTCCGCTTGGCTCCGCATGGACCTGCCTTTTGCTGGATCCTTCGTTGGTCTCCCTTCGATTGGAATTGGCCTCATCGGTGCGGATATACTTCTGTGCATGACTCAGAAGATTGGCATATTAACAGGGGTTTTTTATCGAGGGAGTAGGTGAAGCGAGAGGGACGGAGCCCTCACTTCAAGGCCAGGGTGACCATAGAATCATCGAGGTAGTAGACCTTAAGGGCGGCTGCCTTGAAATGAGCCACGAAGTCCTTTAGTGACTTGTCATCCTTCTGCCAGATGGAGAACAAGCTGTCAGCCTTGGAGGGATCTTCCAGTAGGCATCGAAGTGCGCCAGAAAGGCCCTCTCTAGCTATGGAAAGGAGTTGATACTGCATAGCAGTAAGTAAGAGTACCAGGTGCGCACAACCTTCTAAAGGGTGGCTGAGAAGGTGATGCAGAGGAGGGCATCTATCGCTCCCTGGACTTGTATGATGATCTTGTAGCTTTTCTGGTGGTCCAGCGGATCGGTGGTGCCATCGTAAGGATCTAGCTGGAGGAGACGGAACCAGATCGAGATTTGTTCCTCCATGTTACGACGAGTCAATGGGGGGCGGCTGTTGTAGTTTGCCTCCGGTTGATTGGTGATCCTGCAGTTAAGCTCCTCTAATCGCTGATTGTACTCATCGAGTTGCTACTCCGCCCGATGGCCGATCCGACTGTCAAAGGGCCCCTTCCTGAAGATTCAGAGGATGAGTTGGGGGAGGGGTAGCGCTGGTGGTGGTATCCCCGCTCAGGCTCCTTTCCGTGTCATCGTCTGAGAAGGCTGTTAGAACAGTGGGTAGAAGATTGTGGCCTCTTGGGGGCCTTTCAGCGGTGAGACCTTGGTGAAGCACGGTGGTAGGGCTCTCGTGAAGGGAGTTTGCCATGGGTGGACTGCTGGCTGGCCTAGGGGCATGCTATCTGGGGTGAAGAAGGCTGAGGTTGTTACTGCATGGCTATAGAGTATTACTCTTGTAGCTCTCGGACCATAGCCACCAAGTCTTGAACTTGCTATGCAAAGGCAGCAAGCTGGTAGGGTTGATTGACCAGCAGCGGTGGTGGAGGCAGAGCAGGGAGGTTAACCTCCGGCTGCTCAGCCCGCGGAGGATGCCCTCCAGAATGGTTGGTGGAGGCCTCCTAAGCGCGTGTCATCGCCATATCCTTCTTGGAGGGGAATGAAGATCTGCTACCAGCTTTCTTGAGTATTTTACCTCTCGTCCTCCCTTCATGGCGTGCCAATCTGTTATCGCCAAATCACCTTTCTCGAAGCGTCAGGTGAGATCCGAAACCCGATAGCTGATGAGGAGTCTTTCGATGCCTTAATCTCGGACTGGGATCCTGCAAAAAAGTCCTCGTAGACTAGTTGTTCTGGCGGGCACCCTCCGACACTTAAGTGAGTGGTTTGGGAAAACAGTAGCATATCTTCCTCTTTTTAGGAGTTAGCTAAGGACTTAGAGAAATTCTTGAAGTTGGAGAAGTTGAAGTCCTTCTCTCATCATGAGCGAGGGTTCTTATACCTGATCGGAAGTTCCTCTTATCCCTTTTGGATAGTATTGATTTCGAGACGCTTTGTCCTGACATGGAACAGGCGGTAAGGCTAACAGTGATAGGTGATGTCTGCCCCATGGCTTGTCAAAACTGGTAGGCCATCTTTTTGTTTGATATGGTCAACTACAACCAGTTGGTGGGCCACATCTTGTCAGGCGTGATTTGGCAGACGATTAGTAGATCAAATTTTGTTGGCCGTGTGTTGCAGCTGGTAGGTGGGACACGTGAGGCCGCAGGTGGACCACGTGGATGATAGTGGGCCACGTAAAACTGCAGACAGTAGCGGGCCGTGTGATGATGAGGCCGACTCTGGGGTCAGTGTTGGGGCCAACAATGGAGTCGGTCTTGGGATCGACATTGGAGTCGATGTTAGGGCCGACTCTGGAATCGGTCTTGAGGCCGACTTTGGGGTCGGTCTTGGGACCGACACTGGAGTTGATGCTGGGACGGATGCTGGAGTTGATGCTAGGGGCCGGCTTTGGGGCCGGTCTTGAGGCCCAACTCTAGAGTCGGTCTTGAGGTCCGACTCTGGAGTCGGTGTTGAGGTCAGAGGTGACACGTCATATCATGACAACTTTAGTTGTTTGATTTTACCTTCATCACTTAGCCATTTTCGTTAACTGTAACTTGGCTTTGATCAGCCACATCAGTATGTATGCTCCACTGTAGGTGAGAACAAGAGTCCGACCCACTCTCTGTCGAAGGGTCTAAACTCAAAGAGAAGGCACTAACCGTATCATTCGGCTCCCCAGGATCCCATCAGCTTGATCAACGCACTTTCTGCAAGGGCAAATTATACCATGTTTATAGAGTATTTTTTGAAATTTTCTTTTTTTTCCACATGAACAAAATTTTGTAATCAATTTTTTTAATGAAAAAAATAAAAACTATATTTTAAAATTTTCTATATATACACTAAATTTTAGAAATATTTTTAAATTATTTTATTATTTCAGAATGAAATATTATTTTAATCATTATATCTTTACTACCTCTTTATCATACTGTTATCTTACCCGCTTATACCATGATAATCGTTATCATCATCTTTCATCAACCTTCACTATCGTCACTACTACCATTATCATACATTCATCACTCACCATTCATCACTATCTCTATCCTCACCATTCATCACTATCTCCACCACCTATCATCGCTATACTTACGCCGCTCATCGTCACTGCAACCTCTCTTTGTTACTCACCATTATTGCCATTGATGGGGCCAGTTGACCCCGCAAAAAATGAAATTTTTTAGACGGCCTCAAAGGCCCAGACTCTAACTCCAGCGACGGCCTCCAGCGTCGGCCTCCAGCGACAGGCCCCAGCGCCGGCCCCCGAGGCCGGCCCATCAAAGGCCAACACCCGCCAAGGCCGGCATCTCCAGGCTAGCCGGCCCCGGCATCTCCATGCCAGGCGGCCCCTACTTCTCCAGGCAAGTCGACCCCGGCGTCTCCAGTCCACCGAGTCGGCCAAGGCCATCCCAAGCAGGCCCGACTCGGCCCCGGCATCTCCAGTCCACCGAGTCGGCCAAGGCCATCCCAGGCAGGCCCGACTCGGCCCCGGCCTCTCCAGTCCGCCGAGTCGGCCAAGGCCATCCCAGGCATGCCCGACTCGGCACCGGCATTTCCAGTCCGCCGAGTCGGCCAAGGCCATCCCAGGCAGGCCCGACTCGGCCCCGGCATCTCCAGTCCACCGAGTCGGCCAAGGCCATCCCAGGCAGGCCCGACTCGGCCCCGCATCTCCAGTCCACCGAGTCGGCCAAGGCCATCCCAGGCAGGCCCGACTCGGCCCCGGCCTCTCCAGTCCGCCGAGTCGGCCAAGGCCATCCCAGCACGCCCGACTCGGCCCCGGCATCTCCAGTCCGCCGAGTCGGCCAAGGCCATCCCAGGCAGGCCCGACTCGGCCCCGGCGTCTCCAGTCCACCGAGTCGGTCAAGGCCATCCCAGGCAGGCCCGACTCGGCCCCGGCGTCTCCAGTCCACCGAGTCGGCCAAGGCCATCCCAGGCAGGCCCGACTCGGCCCTGACATCTTCAGTCCACCGAGTCGGCCAAGGCCATCCCAGGTAGGCCCGACTCGGCCCCGACGTCTCCAGTCCGCCGAGTCGGCCAAGGCCATCCCAGGCAGGCCCGACTCGGCCCCGGCATCTCCAGTCCATCGAGTCGGCCAAGGCCATCCCAGGCAGACCCGACTCGGTCCCGGCATCTCCAGTCCACCGAGTTGGCCAAGGCCATCCCAGGCAGGCCCGACTCGGCCCCGGCCTCTCCAGTCCGCCGAGTCAGCCAAGGCCGTCCCAGGCAGGCCCGACTCGGCCCCGGCGCCTCCAGTCCCTCCGAGTCGGCCGAGGCCATCCTCGGCTGGCCCCACTCAGCCCCGTTGTCTCCAAGTCCGCCGATTCGGCCCCACATCGGCACTGCCCTGCCGGCGAGGTAGGCCCCAGCCATCTCAGAACGATCCAGCTCAGCCCCAACAAAACGGGACCCCCGGTTCCCGCCAGATCAGCCCCAGCGATTCAAAAATCCGTTCCTCTGACACGCGCCGCCCGACAGCACCTGACGCGCGCTGCCCGACAGCACCGACGCGCGCCGCTGCGCCAATATGCGCTGCCCGACAGCGCCGATGCGCGCCACAGTGCCAACATGCGCCGCCTGATAGCGCCAGATCCGACAATTCAACGGTCCCGCCGGCTGATGTAACGCAGACCCACGTGATCATGCCAGTGTCAACCCCTATAAAAGGGTAAATTACATCGAAAATCGGGTACGCATATTTTTACGCACTTGATGCCCTAACTCTCAAAGGAACTATCTGATCCTTCTGAGATCTCTCCCTCCTCAAGAGCTCTCTCGAGCTCCTTCTCTGCTGTGACCTCTGTCACTAACTTGGGCGTCGGAGGGTCCCACCGGAGAACCCTCTCCGGTCCTAGGACTTCTTTGCAGGCGACCCGGTGAAGAAGAAGAGCCTCCGTTCCCGGCGTCCAGGAGGGATGATCGAGCGTCATCAGCCATCATACTTTCATTGTTCATCTTCACTATTGTCATATTTATTCTATCCACCATCTTTAATCATCCTTCTCCATCATCTAGTATCATACTTTTATCATCAAATGTCCTTCATATAACTCTTTTTTTTAAATTTTTTAAAATTTAAAAATAATTTATAATTTTTTCTAATTGCACGTTTTTTAATTTTTTTATAAAAATTAGAAACTGAGAAGAGAATTAAGAATAAAAAAAGAAAACATTTTTCACAGCCGCACAACACAAGTCCTTAAAGTTTTTATTTTGGATATTTTGAACGATCCGTCTGTAGGTTTAGGCGCAAGGACTGGACCGCGGCAGCGCCGTTGGCAACGTGACGTTGCCAAGTCCTACGGACCATAATGCAGATGGTATTCTCTTTGATCTTCCGGTTGACTTGCGAGTAATGAACAACAATTGGTAAGGTCACTGGGAGTTGGTAGGTTAACGATGGTTTGTTTGAGTTCCGTCTTCTTCCGGTAAGAACATGTGGGGCCTCGTGTCTGCCCCAAAAGGCTAAAAATGAAGCCCCGTTAGCCTTGCAGATAAAAGATGCTCGTCCATGCTTTTATAGTCCGTGGCAGTACGATGTTATTAATTTGATGGCATGCAGCATGTTTCTCTAATTCACTAGCCTGATTCGACAAAAGTCAAAAGCACGCTCCGCTATCGAGTGGGTCATGATCATTATTGCATTTGAATTTTGAGTTACTGGTTGTGAAGATGATTCCAATGGCCTTCTCGACAAGGAAATTAATGGGCATGAAGATCGTGCAATAATATGAACCCCAAGGTTATGTTCGAACTAATTCTTTGCCCCAGGGTGGAGAGCCATGAACTTTTTCATTGGCTAATTTGGAGTAACTAAGCTGCTCGGTTGCCTTCATTTACACGGAACGGAGTTATGACTGCTGATGTGTCAAGGATTTATTGGCCCGTAGTGGGCTCATGTGTCGCTCAGATGGAACCGTGTACTTTCCAAATTCATGATGGTCCGTCTCATCCGACTCTTTGATGCGCCCATGGATCGCGGAATTGGCCAGTTATCTTTGTTTTGTTTTGTTTTTTTTAAAAGCATTATTTTATGCCCTATTTGGATGAAGAAAAAATTAAAAGAAAAGAAAATTAAAAAGAGAGAAAAGTAAAAGGAAAGAAATTAAAGAAAAAATATTTTTTTCCTTCTGTTTGGATGAGTGAGAGAAAAATAGAGAGGAAAAAAAAGTTGATAGTTTACAATGACAATAATATCCTTATTATAGATGATTAAAAATGAAAGGGTCAATATTGGAATGAAAAAAAAAAAGAATATTTTTGAGTTTTCTCTCCAAAATCTCTTCGATCGAAGAGAAAACTTTTATGTGGATCCACTACTTTTTTTCCTCTATTTTTCCTCTAATTTTCTTTCCTCTTATTTTTCTCTCATTCAAACAAGATAAATTTTATTTTCTCTCATATTTTTTCTCCTAATTTTTTTTTCTTTCTAGTTTTCTTTTCGTTCAAACGTAGGGTTAAGATAAATTCAGAACAGGGACGGGTGTCGAATATTATATTCATCCAATAAATATGCGTTCTTGATCATGTGATGGGGGAAGCGTTGCCACAACATGCATCCAACTTGTTCGATTGGTAGATAGATATTAAGTTAAGTATTCCATAAAATCTTGGCACTGTGGACAAGAATATATATGGTTCACCATGGAAGACTCTGCAAGGTTGGTGGAGGACAGGATGGGCGAATCCATCCCAAGAGACTGCATCCCCCTCTTTTCTGATTTTTTTTTTTTAAATTCCTTTCTTTTCCTTTAGCATAATTTGCTGCTGTTCATAAATACTTTCTGGCCAACGTACGGGAAAAATTTATCCAACGCCAGCTGTAATTCCATCCCATCCAACAGATCCCTCTGACGGAATTGTTCTTCAAGTCGCGGACGACAGGTTTGTTAAAGATGGAAAAAGATGTTGCCAAAGTTACAACAATGGTCAAGCTTCTCGTAACGGAGGTAAGCTCTACAACAGTTCAAGGAACGCAAAGGGTCCACTGCTTGACCGAAGGTATAGGCATTTACCATCCTTGGCATGGTGGTATTACCGAAAGAGGCATATGGATTTTCTTATTTAAGCTATCTTGATGGAATATTGTGCTCAATGTTTCAGCTAAAGGATTTAACTTTATTACTGTTTCCTTTCGTTATACTTCTGGGAAGATTTCCTTTTGATGGAATATTGTGCTCAATTTTTTTTTTTTTCTATCTCTCTCTCCTTTTGCTTGGGAAACTGATGCTCTTCAGCTTCTCATATAAATAAAGATATATAGAAATCCAAGAAATACATTTATGGCTTCATCCATCATGCTATCATACAGATAGAAGGATGATAGAATTTACGCATCTCCTACTGATCGCACGGAACACCTGCTGTTTGCATTGCCATCGTTGGCTTTAGAACATAAAACTAAAACGAAGTACTTAAAATAATGATAATAATAAACTTACAGAGAATAAGAAATAAGAAATATTATTTATTACCAATTAATTTTTTTCTTAAATTTTTATGATCATATAATTTTATCTTATTAACAAATTATTTAAATGAGAAGATAGGCTTAGAGTTTTATAAATAAATAACAATCAATTTGAATATTAAGTTGTGGATAGAAAAGAAGCAAAACTAGTAGTGTTTGAAATAGAAAATAAAAGGAGATATCCTTATATCCTTCTTATTCCCAAAAGCCATAACTACGAAGGATATATAGGAATAAGTTAATCAGAAGGATAATCCATGGTTAACCAGGGTTATCCCCTCAATTTATTTCTTTAGAAAATGCAGGAATAACTAGTTATTCATCCAAATAATGGTAAAAAAAAGTTATCCTATGAATTTACCTTTTTACATGATCAATAAGATATCGAGGAGATATCTTAGGAATAATTAGAGGATAAACTTTATCCCATACACTTATCCAAAATAATATTTTTTTATCAAACACTATCTTAATGGATAAATAAAAAGAATTATTCATATGGTTGCGATAGAGATGATGATAAAGTTTCATTACGTTTTTTATAGCGTGAATCCAATTTCATGGTACCAATAATTTTAAACCTTAAAATGATAGATTCTAAATAAATTATAACATATGATAAAAATATTATATTATAAAAAATTATAATATTAAAAATATATTAAATAAAAAAATTAAAATACTAATAATTTTAATTTTTATTTATTATTTTTTTTTAATTTTAGAACCATACGATTTTATAAGAAAGGAACAAGAGCACCTGTGTCTCCATCTACCGCTTTGAAAGGGACAGGAAACAAGTGACTATGTTGTGGAAAGTGGAAACGGGAATCATTTGGAGAAAGGAACCAGGAAAGAAGTGGACTATCACAGCGACAAGCACAATCCCCCCAACCCATTCGCACTGCAGGTTCTGATGCCTGTGCCAAGGCTTTTAGTCCATGTCCATATTTTAAGTGAGGTATGATAAGAAAATATCCAACGTATCAAGCTTCCCTCGTAGAACTTATTTACTATATGATTTTCTGAATTTAACTCAACATTTGTTATTTGCTAGCAAACAAATACTTGATAATTTATTGGGATCCAATATAAAAGAAACTTGAATTTCAACCGAAATTTATGATAACTATTGACCGTTGGCCTGGCATGGAATGTTAGGCCATACGTTTATGGTATAAGAGCATGCCTCCCATCAAGGTATGATAGAACTAAGGAACCTCTATCCTTTGGTGTAGATAAGAAGAGAGGAGAGCTAAGCTCCTCTCTCTTATGAAGTGGCATGGCATTTTTTCCTGACTTTGGATCTCATCGTGCAATATAGCGTGGGGCATGGAAGTGCGGAAAACTTTGATATATATAGCTGCCTTACTTCTTGGCGATTCAACTAATCAACAATGAAGTACGTTGTCGCTATGTCCTTTCCTCTGTTTCCCTTCCTCTACCATTACTAGTATCAGAGCCATGAGGCCAGGCTTTCTTGCCCCCTAGTAAAATAGCTGCTGAAGGAGATGAAGGAAAAGGTTGTGCTACCCGCCGGCCTCCTCTTTGTGAGCTGCCATGATGGCTGCTTTGGCCCTCCTCAGACAAAGGGGAGGTGTGCAGGCCGAGAATGAACGTTGGATCCTTATTCTTTAGCTATTAGAGAGGCCAGGAGAGGCTTTTCCTAGTTGTTGAAGGCCGAAAAAACCCCCTCCAAACCACCATACGAGCGGTGATCTCGGGCCTTCGCTTAAAAATACAAATAACACGCATTCATAAATTCAGTGAAGGTTAGGGGCTATTATATATTATTGGGTAATGGGTCAATAGGGCTTGAATACCTAAATGGGCCTTGAAAGTCCATTACCTTCTTATATGTATGAATAAGAAATTGAGAGAACTTTTAGTCCCATATTGGAAGCATTAAGAAATGAAGGTTCACTTATATGGAAACCTTTTCCTTCATGCTTAAGTTCCTTAGGCTCATCATAAGTAGAGAGCTTAAGGGTGATACAAATAACACGCGTGTGTGCAAAGAACACAATGGACGCTTTGTAGGCGCACTTTGCACTTAAACTCTAGACTCAGTCTTAATCAAGTAGCAATTTGCACCAACAATCTTAAGATAATTTTTTTTGCTTTCTATCACGGAAGTGCTGCTGTAGATGGCTACAATGACTGCACCTGTTTAAGTCGAGAAACTGAAGAAGTTCTCCAAAACTGACTTCAAGAGATGGCAATAGAAGATGCTGTTCTACCTCATCACTCTGAATCTGGTCAGAGTACTGAATGAAGATCCACCAGTATTGAATGAAAGAGAGACCAACAAGTAAGTGATTGCTGTGGTTTGGATAATACTTTGTACAATATGTACAGTAGTATTGCTATTGTCAAGGAGTTATGGGCATCCTTGGATAAAAAGTATAAGATAGAGGATGTTGGACAAAAAAAATTTGTGATCGAAAAGTTTTTAGACTACAAAATGATCGATCACAAAACTGTTATGGAGCAAGTATAAGAGCTCCAGATCATCCTATATGAGATACATGCAAAAAGAATGTCTTTTAGTAGTCATTCCAGATAGCTGCCATCATAGAGAAGCTACCGCCATCATGAAAGAACTTCAAGAACTATCTGAAGCATAAGCAGAAGGAGATGGAACTTGAAAATTTAATTGTTCGCCTGAGAATCGAGGAAGACAATAAGAGCCATGATAAGAAGACAGGAGGATAACCTGTTGAGCTTAAGACCAACCTCATAGAAGGGAAGAAGAAATGTAAGTTTCTTGGTGAAGGCTTTAAACAGAAGAAAGACAATCCAAAGAAATTTAAGTTCAAGGGCAAGTGCTTTGTTTGTAGAAAGCAAGGACACAAATCTAAGGACTGCCATTTCAAGAAGAAAGAAAAGAAAAAGGTCAACATTACTGATACTCTATCCCAAGAAGTATCCGATATGATGCTGTCAGCTATTGTGTTTGAAGCGAACATGGTTGACAAAGCTAATGAGTGGTATATCGACACTGGAGCTATCAGACACGTCTAATAGAAAGGCAGCCAGCAGTCCATGGCTAGCTGATATATCACGGTTTCTCATCATATACTCCTATCAATAGTAGAAATCTGGTTATAAAAAATTTTGCTACATCCAAGATAGAAGAACTTGGCCGTATAGTACTCAAGATGACATCTGAAAAGAAACTTCTATTGAATGTTGTACTTCATATTCCAGATATTCAAAAGAATCTGGTGTCAGGCTCCCTCCTAAGCAAACATGGCTTTCGGATGATTTTTGAGTCTAGCAAATTTGTACTCATTAATGGAAGGATATTTATTGGAAGGGATTACTTGAATAATGGATTATTTAAGGTAAATGTAATGACTGTACACCGTAACCTTGAAATGAATAAAAATTCTTGTAAATGTAATGACTGTACACCGTAACCTTGAAATGAATAAAAATTCTTCTTCTGCTTATATGCTTGACTCTTCTTGTTTATGGCATGATAGATTAGAACATGTGAATTTTAATTCATTACAAAATTAATGATATTAGAATTATTTCTTAATCATAAAATTGATCCACATTACAAGTGCAAAGTGTATGTTGAAGTTAAGTTAGCAAAAATACCATTTCCTTCATTAGAAAGAAATACTGAACCTCTTGACCTAATTCACAATGATTTATGTGATTTAAAGTCAGTTCAAACTCGAGAAAGTAAAAAATATTTGATAATATTTATTTATGATTCAACAAGATATTGCTATGTGTATCTACTAAAGTCTAAAGATGAGGCTTTAAAAATATTTAAATGTTGTAAGAATGAAGTTGAAAATCAACTTGGTAAAAACATTAAGGCTATAAGGAGTGATAGAGATGGAGAATACGATGCACCTTTTGACGAATTCTGTCAAGAGCATGTCATTATTCATCAAACTATGGCTCCTTATTCACCTCAATCTAATGAAATTACGGAATACAAAAACTACACATTGAAAGAAATGATGAATGCTATGTTGATAAATTCTGATACACCACAGAATTTATGAAAAAAGCAATTCTCTCAGCAAATCATATTCTTAACAAGATATCCCTTAAGAAGAAGGATGTTATTCCATATGAGTTATGAAAAGAAAGAAAGCCTTTTTACAATTACTTAAGAGTGTGGGGGTATCTCACTAAAGTAGCTATTTTGGATTCAAAAAGGTCAAAATAGGACCTAAAACTGTTGATTATATTTTATCAGTTATGCACAAAGTAGTAGTGTATATCGCTTTCTTGTATATAAATCAGATATATTTGATATACAAAAAAATACAATCATGGAATCAAGGAATGCATCATTCTTTGAAGATATATTTCCAAGCAAAGAAAAATTAGAAATAAGTTCAAATAAAAGAACTTATGATAATACTACTAGTAGTAGTCATCAAAAAAATATCCTGAAAATGAACCCAGACGCAGTAAGAGACCAAAAGCTACAAAGTCTTTTGGTCCTGATTATGTAACTTATATATTACAAAGTGAATCTTAGATATTCAAGGAGATAATGTCTACCCCATAAGCATCCTTTTGGAAAGAAGCTATTAATAGTGAAATTGAGTCCATCATGCACAATCATACCTGGAAGTTGGTAGACTTACCATCTGGTATGTAACCTCTAGAATGCAAGTAGATTTTTAAGAAAAAACTAAAGGCTGATGAATCAATTAACAAGTATAAAGCCAGATTAGTGGCTAAGGGCTTCAAACAAAAAGAAGGAATATATTTCTTTAATACCTATTCAGCAGTAAGTAGAATAACATTTATAAGAATGTTAATCGCTTTTGCAGCCATTAATAATCTTAAAATTCATCAAATGGATGTTAAAACTGCTTTTCTAAACGATGAATTAGATGAAGAATATATATGGAACAACCCGAGGGATTTGTTGTTCCTGGGCAAGAAAAGAAGGCGTGTAGACTTGTTAAATCCTTATATGGATTAAAACAAGCTCTTAAGCAATGGCATATAAAATTTGGTAATATCATATTATCAAATAGATTCAAAATAAGAATGTGATAAATGTATATATGCCAAACTCTGCCTGAAGAGTATGTGATAATCTGCTTATACGTAGATGATCTGTTAATCATCGGTAGTAATGAAATGATTAAACAAACAAAGAAAATGTTGATCAAATATTTTGTTATGAAAAATATGGGTATTGTAAATGTTATACTAGGGATTCGAATTACTAGAACATGTGAAGAAATAATATTATCTCAATCTCTTTATATTGAGAAAATATTAAATAAGTTTAACAAGTATGATACTAGCCCGGTGAAAATACCTGTAGATGTTAATCTATATTTGGCTAAGTATACTGGAGAACCCATATCTCAGTTGGGATATTCACGTATAATTGATAGTTTATTTTATGTCATGAATTGCACTTGTCCTGACATAGCATATGTTATCAATAAGTTGAGTAGATTCACTAGTAATCCAGGTCCAAGTCATTGGATAGCTCTAATAAGGGTATTAAGATATTTGCGATATACCCTAAGTTATGAATTACATTATTCAAGATATCTAGTTGTACTAGAAGGACACAGTGATGCAAATTGGATATCTTACATAGAAAACAAAAAATTCACTAGTGGATATGTATTCACCTTAGGAGGAGATGTTGTATCATGAAAATCTTCTAAGCAAACATGTATAGCTCAATCCACTATGCAATCTTTTATTGCTTTAGAAAAGATTGCTGAAGAAGTAGAATAGCTTCGAAACCTTTTAGAAGATATTTTATGTTGGCCAAAGCCTGTGTCTGCAATATGCATACATTGTGATAATCAATCGGCGATTTGCAGAGCACAGAATAAAATGTATAATGGTAAGTCTAGACATATACATCGTAGACATAATACCATTAAGCTGTTACTTGAAATTGATGTAATTTTCATTGACTATATTCAGTCAAGGAAAAACATAGCAGATTCATTGTCAAAGGGGTTACCAAGAGATCAAGTAAACTGTTTATTGAGAGGAATGGGTTTAAAGCCTATAACAGAAAAATCTTCATAGTGGATACCCAACCTAGCTGACTTGAGATCTCAAGATCTAGATTCGAAAGGGACAACTAAATTATGAAGAGATTTGCATAGCACTAAGGATGTTCATACTCATTCCTATGATAATTAGTGCTACCTGCTAAAGGTACTAGGATAAGCATTGCTTTTAATGATTCTTATGACATAAACATTTATATAGGGTATAACAGGATACTCTTAATAAGAATCACATATATGAGTGTGAACTAGGCCAATTCTATGAGAATTTTTAAGGTTTTAATTCTTTAAAACACTCATAAAATCAGAAGGTGTTTAGGGCCAAAATGAACACAACCATAAGAACCAAAAGAATGCTCGAGAAGAAGTTGTGTGATTGCTATTATTTTGGTTTACATAAAAAGCTGAAAAGTTCAAGACTTCATGTTCACTTTTTAGCATGTAAACTCAATAACAACTCACTAAGGAAGGTTCAAAGTCACAAGCTACCTATCATGATACAACTTCATTCCATTATTCTCTCCAAAGTGTCTGCATATTCATTTACATTAAAATCACTTATTGTGGGAGGATAAATCTTTGATGATCTTTGATCAAATTCTAATTTTTATTCATATGGAGGATTATTGGGTAATGGGCCAATAGGCCTTGAATATCCAAATGGGCCTTGAAAGCCCATTACCTCCTTATGTATATGAATGAAAAATTAAGAGAACTTTTAGTCCTACATCAAAAGTATTAAGAAAGGAATGTTCACTTATATGGAAACCTCTTCCTTCATACTTAAGTTCCTTAGGCTCATCATAAGTAGAGAGCTTAAGGATGATGCGTAGCATCACTTTCGCGCATACGCATGTGCGAAGGGCACAATGAGCGATTTGTAGACGAACTTTGCACTTCGTACGTGCGCATCGTCATGAGGAGCCTTAAATTTTTTCTTAATCATGAGGATCCGGCGGTAGAGACTGATCGAATTAAGATGAGGGGTTGAGATCAAACAATGGATCGATGACTTGGATGATCATGATTGATCAAAGCGGTGTTGATCGGCTAATCATGGCTTGGATTGATCCCAACCATCGGTGATAAGTTCGTTGAACGGTTGATCATCAGTTGATTGATCAACAATTGACCACCATAGATCGACAAGACCGTTGATGATAAGATGCCCATTCCTGATCATGCCATTGGTGATAAGATGATCATTCCAATCATGAAACATCATATCAAAGCCGTGCAATGACTTACCAGATCACATGATCATCAGATCATGATGATGAAATGATGTATCGGAACATGGATCGTCTTATGAGATCGAGTGATCATTATATCACGATTGTGAAAGGATGAATCAAAGGCTGATAAGACCCTCCATTCGCTTTCTTTGATCATATCCGATCAAATCAATTCAAATTAAAATTAAACCCACAAGGATGCTTTCAAAAGGCACCTAAAGTCTATAAACAGGATTCATTACTTGCATTTCATTCAATCAATCAAATCTCTTTCTTCTCTTAGGCATTTGTACACTCTCCTAAAGGAAGTATAGCTATAGTGCATAGAAAAAGAGAGAAAAGCATTTTTGATTCAAATTTTTGATGAATTGTATGCTGCTTTCATCAGAAGAAGACCGTTGTATTCTATGAGATAATAGTCACAAACCATAAGCACCTGTGCGGAATCAAATTATCTTAAGAATATAGAGTTAAACTCTAGACTCGGTCTTAATCAAGTAGCAATCTGTGCCAACATATATAACTCTTTTTTTAGCAACAAAAGGATAGTACGAACGGAGTAGCCATGCTAGCTAAGTGATGGCATTGTTGCCAAATAGTTGCTTATAGAGCACCTATATAATAGCCACATGGGCTACATTACTATGTTATACCTAATGTGGCATGCTATACAGCTGCGAACATGGCATCACGTGGTTGTGGACCATGTTAACATGGCATGCCACGCCTTTTTTTTTTCCGTGAAAAGGAGACTTTGGAATAATTTTATAAGCCCTAGTACTATTAGTTTTGTTATGTAAAGTATTATTGAATTATTTTATTTAATAACAGAGGCTTTTTGTTAATTTTTTCTTAAAACATTAACCATTAGTCCTTTTTTTATAGAAAAGGATTTTTTTATAGTTTTAATTTTTAAAAATTTACAAAAATATAAAAAAAATCATAAAAATATGAAAAATTACAAAAAAATTTGCATAAAAATCTAGAACATTTATCATAAATTTTTTTATCAAATCATTATAAGAATATTTAGTTTTAGCGATGCCCATTAACGATGCCACAAAATATCATCGCTAAATAATGACGTAATAGCGATGCAAAAAAATTTAGCGATAAATTAACGATAAATTAGCGATGCAAATTTCATCGTTAAATAGTTACTAATTAGCGATGCCCAAAATATGCATCGTTATTTAGCGATACGATGATAGTATCGCTAATTAGCGATGCGCGCAGATGCGTTGCTGATCAACGATGCACCGCACATGTCATAGGCGTATGTGCATCTCAATGATGCACACACACCGAATTATCGATGTGCGCATTTCAAAATTTTTGAGAACAAAAAAACCTAATAGATTAATAGATTATATTTTACTTCAATGATAGAAAATATTTTCTTTTATTTCAATAATTATTGAAAGTTTTGAATAGCTTTATTTTCTTTTAACACATTTTGGTCACATATTTTTTTGCTTTCTTTTAATTTACTGAAAGAATTATTAGGAGGGACAAAATTATTATATTTTTAGACAAAAAAATGCAATTAACATGTACACAAACAAGATGGACTTCAATTATATCCTTAAGGCAAATTTATATATAAATATTTTTTCGTTATATGTCACCCTCCATACCACTAGCAATTGCAGTCATCATTGCTACTATCATAATCTCTCTCCTACGGTTAGGCAATTTTTTTGAGACAAAACTAAACTAAATCAGCTACAGATGCGGTGGAAACAAAAATGTATCATGGAGGATATGATACATTTTAGAAGCATTGAATAATTGGTATGGCTAAATAAGCGTATCGTTCATGGTACCGTGGGAACATTGGGATCAACAATGGAGACAGGGGTATTGATGGATAAATGATTTTTTTGAAAATAACGTGAATGATATTGCATTAAAATAGTCTTAGATTACGTTTGATGTATGAATGGTAATATAAATTATCTATAAGATAGATTAATATTTGATAGATTATTAAAAATATTATTGTATTTGATATGATAAATAGATTACCAGTCATATAACATCAAATTCTTAAAATACTTCTAAATTAAATTTATTAAAAAATTATAAATTATTTATATTTTTTAAAAAAATTATATTTATAAATAATATGTTAAAAAATTATATTTATAAATGCTATTCGAATGAGGATGCCGAAAGCCATCGATCTATCGAAAGAAGTTTCGCGGTGTCTGAAGACGGTCATGGGGCCATTGCCACGGAGATTCGCGGTCCGACTTCGCGAAACGGAGGTTCCAGCGAGATCAGTAGAGAAAGGTACGAGTAGAGAGCGAAAAGAAAGGATAATTTTGTCAAAAAATAAATTATCTAACGTGAATAATCATCCTCCATATTATCTCATGAGAAGTAATACAAATTACCATTATATAGTTATCTAGTGGTCCCTTTTAAATTATCGGTAATCTGTATAGATTACCAACTACCAAACTTTCCCTTAGGTAGTGTTTGATAGCCCAAAAGCTATCCCTAGATAAATGTACAGGATAGCATTTATCTAAGGGATAGCTGAGGGAATAAGCTCCTTTTAAAATTACAAGTCTGCCATCAAGGGATAACTTTAGTTATTCATGGGTTATCTTAGGGATGGGATAAGTTTAGGAGATACTACCAATGGTTAAACATGGGTTATCCCCTCTAGTTAAACTTTTTCAGGCCTATCCCCTTTAGCTATAGCATTTGGGAATAAGGGATATCCAAGGATATTCTCCCTTATCCCCCATATCAAAACTCCCTTAGAGTTTTTGAAACATACATTTCACTCCGCATATGGTGCTAAACAACAAACAAGTTGACTTATCATTTTTTTTTTGTACAGACGAGCGATCATACCACTCGGGTATGAGTCAAACCCATGATATCGGAAAGTAAAATCAAACGTAAAACATAAGGACATGAATCTCCAATGGTCTAAGACCAGATTTTCGTATGATAGATAACGGATGAAACACCCAATTAGCAGCAGAATTGGCTTGTTTATAAACAAATTGACTTATCATTGGCCAAAGAAGTGTGTTTAGTTATGAGAATTGTAATTGTATCAATTTTAGATGTCTATGGTCCGAGTGAAGGTCTCAAGATTGCTGATGATTTCTAGTGTTGGTGAAGTTTTGATTTAATTAAGTTTCGCCTGCCGACTTTGAATAAAAGTCGGGCCAACTTCATATAAATTTTGACTGTCTCAATTCAAACCATGAAACCGAAATCCGACTTCAGTCTAGTGAATTCTTGATTGAGTCGCCTTTCAAAATAGGGATGAAGATGAGTCAGGTTTAATAGATTTTAAGCTCAAATTAAAAACCTATATAATCAAGGTCGATTTCAGAATTTTGAATTCCAAACTAAACAACTCTTATCCACTCAATTTGTGTACAACCTTTTTATTTATTAGCTCTATTTTTTTTAATTTTTTTATCATTGTTACTTTATAAAAAGTTCTTCCCTCACTTATAAAAGTTAGATGAAAAGCTAAAGTTATCATAAAAATACTTAAAAAAATAATATTAATAAATATTATAATTTTTTTCATACTTATCTAACATGCAATAGTAATTTTTTTTTCAGTTTTGTTAACTAAAAAGATATATAATATTATTGATTAATTTAATATTAAATATGGATATGATAAATGGTTATATATATATATATTAAAATTTTAATTTGATTTTTAAAATATTTTATTTTTTTAAATACTAAGGTTAAAAAATTATTGCTCCTCTCGGTCGGATTATGGAGCTTCTGTTTACACACAAAAATTGCTCCCCACACCTCCTGATTTTTATTTATTTTAAAATTTTAAACTATCCTTAAATCCTTCCCCAAATATTTCTATTCATACCCCTACCTGAACAAACCCCCCTTCCCCTCCTCCTCCCACGTTCCTTCGTTTGGCCTATCAGGAGCAATCTTGAAAGATCAAATAAAAGCCTTTTATCTAGCCTATCAAGGTTGAACAGAGAGCAGGAAAAACCGAAGGTTAGGAAAGAGAGTCGGTGCCGAAGGAAGGGGGCCGAGTGGTTGAGATGGAGAAAGGGAGCAGGGGCTAGGGGGTCCGAGATGAGGCGTTCGATCAACGAGAGCCGTCGCATTTGTTCACTGCCATTGCCGCTGTACTCGTCATCGCTGCTGCTATGGTGCTGTACTGCCGTCGTTCATTATTGCTGGTGAAGAAGGAGAAGAAAAGAGAAGATGAGGGTGTTGGTTGGGAGCGAGGGAAAGGGGCGTCGAGAGAAAAAAATTGGATGTTAAAGGGATTTAAGGGTAATTTAGAGATTTAATTTTTTTAAAAATATAGGGGTGTGGACTGTGGAGAGTAATTTTTGCGGTGTAAGTAGAAGCTCCGCCGGATTGGTATCGGTTCCTGGGCTCCCTAATTCTCTCTCCGGTTCAATCTAAATTGAGCAAGATCGTTAAACTTTAAATGCTTCCGTTCATCGATGACTTCCCTTTCTTCCCTGCCACGCCCAGACCCCTCTCCATCCAATCCAGAGAAATCGAAACCTCTCAGAAAAATCCCTCCTTTCTTCACTAAAATCCCCTCTTGGTTCTCCCTAAATTCCTCCGCCTCCTCCTCCTCCTCCTGCTCTCTTTCCATCCAGACAAACAAGAACAAAAAGGGCTTCGTTGAAAACCTCCACCTACTCTCTCTCTACAAGCAGGGGAAGTTTCATGATGCTCGCCACTGTGCCCATCCAACTCTCCCTCTAAGTGGGCATCCAGAAGTCTACTTTTTCCATTTGGCCCATATGAAAACGGGTAGGATTTGGGTCAGGGGCAAGGGTCTAGAGCTTGGGATTCGATACCAAGAGATAAGAGTAGAGGGAGGCATGTTATCCCCTGCTTGGGGTTCAGGGATGGTTGGAGAAAGCTTGGATGGCATTCCTTCTGTATAGAAAGGATTTCAAGCGATGGTGGATTCAGAGTGGAGCCGGTCGAGGGAACAAAGGAATGAGAGTCCATTGGCTTGAATCGAGAGGAGAGGAATGACAGAAAGGGGTTTCCATGGCTGGGCTCACCCGCCTTTGTAGCTCCCACTGGAGGGTTCAGAGAGGCATTTGATCCAGGAGCCTCTTCGCTGGTACTTCCTTTCGAGGGTCATATGCAGCTACAGCAGGTTCTGGTACTTCTGAGCCCGAAGTGCATTGCCTTAAGGCTGAGGGATGGTTGAGATAAGCTTCACTCTTTAGTTGATAGCTTCGATCCAGTGAATGAAGGTTGAGGGAGAAAGATCTCTTCGCTAGAAGATGGAGATATGGGCTAATGCATTGGAATCTGGATATGGACTTGAAGAGCGAGAAGTTGCAGCTCTTTCATTCGTTCCTGATGCCATTAGGTTACCTCCCTTTGCTCTGGGTCGAGGGAAGAGGAATGGGAAATCAGTAGTTGGGATATTATTCCGGGGGTTGAATCCAAGGCTTTAGATATGGCTAGTCGGAGCTTCCTTCTTATCGGACGCTGGTTGAGCCTGTAGGATCTTCCTATCTTCTAGTAGTTGTCAGCGAGAGGGCTTCTGCCTAGCTCATGTTCTAGTTCCTGGGTGATTGTAGAGAAGGAAGATGGGTAACATCAGGCTAAGAGAGGGCTATCAGAAGACCTAATCCCATAGAGATGGCTAATCCAGCATAGATCAAAACGAGAAGGCTAATGCGGGAAGCCCATCGCATCACCTATACACCAAGGACCGGGACCGAAACCCATAACCCCCAGCTCCATGGCGCTACTTTGCGGCTCCTCAAGTAGTTTTGGCCCTTATAAAGGGAGGCGAGGCGGGGGATTAGGACTAGAAGCATGCTAGTTTTTGCAAGACGGGTTACTTCACCAATAAAAGGGGGTGTGGGCCATGACGATGGAAGTTTTGATTCAACAACTGATATATAACCCTGAACGGCAAACAAACTCGAACTGAATAAAAGTACTAGGTTGACTTACGATAAAAAACGAAAGGAGTCGCTCTTTTTAGAGCGGGAGATAGCTTGACTTTTGGTCCCGTTTGGTTCCGGTCCGATTTTCAAAACATTGGCTCTAGAGGCACATTGCATATATCTTATTGATAGTTTGATACTTCCGAATCGGAAGCCAGTGCCAGCTAATGACGTCCATACAGTGGATGCTGGAGTCCGTTTTCTTCTCTGCCATAATTTTGGGAATTGGGCTTGTATTCTGATCGTGCCCAATGAAAACGGGTAGGATGGATGAACCATCTGGAACTCAATCCAGCGATTCTCTGACTCTTTAACAGGAAACTCTGGCGAGAAACGCAGCCCTAAAAGTTTTCCCGACAGAGTGCCTGGCCACTTCCCATACGTTGCATCTATCTCGCCTTCGGAGAAAACCACCGCATCGGAGAAACGTTTCTCCGAACAGGCCTCCTCCTCTTCTGCTGTCTTCTGAGTTTCCCACTTATACCACTTCCCTCCTTGTATCATCTTCACCCAATATTTCTTACCGGAATCAGTGCCATTGGCGATCTTTCCCTTGATCTTCAGAGGTTCCATATCCGCTGGCCCCCTGACACGGAGTCGGTTTCTTTCTACGATCACTTATCATAGATTTTGCCGGCCGACTATCAACCGGATCGTTGCCACCATGCTCCTTTGCAGCTGTTAATCTGATGGAAAAGAATTCTTATACGAACAAATATAGCAGATCATAATGTGTAGTGAAATAATAAATAAAATATATAAATTACACAATCATAAAAACAATAAGATTTATGTGAAAAATTCATTCAAGATAAAAAAAAAAAATCACATGTAAGCAAGAAAGAAGATCTACTATAAAATAATAAATATTTAAATCTCAAAGTCCCTTGCATGGACTTGAGAAACAATCATAAGAGAATAATAGGGATATAAGGATTACGTCACCAAAAATACGGTCTCATACGTTACCTCCTTATTTTCTTCCCTTCTCTTCTTCTTCTTCTCTTATTTTTTTTCTTTTTCTTCTATAATACCTTCACCTGATTCCTGGAGTGAAAGTCTTCCCATATAGCCAAGCACCGGCCGTAGCCTTCCTTCTCTCCGCTCCCAGCACCACCGCAACCCTTTTTCCTTTTTCTCCTAGCAATCCACGCTCTCAGAAAGAAGAAAAAAATTACCACAATGCTTCTCCCATGGCTCACCCTTTTTATTCCTGGCAGCTGCTAGCTTTAAAAGGAATAATAAAAAGGGCCTAAGAAAGGGAACGACGCTCCCTTTTGCCTAAATGGGTTGAACAAATTTGGGCCATGGGCCCAACAACCTCCCCTTCAGCCCATAAAGGAGGCTGTCTTATGCTTTCTTAGTGTGAAATCATGCCGATCAACTGTCAGCATATCTCTTGCCTTTCTTTTGACAAGGTCTTTGTTAACATGTCTGCCCCATTTTCATCTGTTTGAATTTTCTGAAGTTGCAACTACTTCTCTTCAAATACATTTCGAATCCAGTGGTATCTGACATCTATATGCTTTGACTTTGAATGAAAAGTTGGATTCTTGTACAAGTGGATAGCGCTCTGGCTATCACAATGTACCACATAATTTTTTTGTTTCAGCCCCAATTCATGTAAGAATTCTTTCATCCACAGCATCTTCTTATAGACCTCGATAGCAGTAATGTATTCTGCCTCTGTGGTGGAGAGAGCTACACACCTTTATAATCTGGATTGCCATAACATAGCTCCCCCTGCAAAAGTAAGTATGAAACATGATGTGAACTTCCTTGTATCAATATCTCTTGCATATCTGCATCTGTGTAACCAATCAGCACAGGTGGACCAACTCCAAAGCTTAAACAAACTTTGGAGCTTCCTCTGAGATATCTGAAGATCCACTTCACTGCTGCCCAATGCTCATTTTCTAGATTTGCAAGAAATCTGCTAGCAACACCCATTGCATATGCGATGTCTGGCCTCGTACATAGCATCGCGTACATCAAACTTTTGACTGCTGAAGTGTAAGGAACCTTCTTCATTTTCTTCTTCTCCTTGTCACTTGAAGGACTCTACTCCGAGCACAACCTGAAGTGACCTGCAAGAGGAGAACCAACTGGCTTTGCATTGCTCATACTAAACCTATCCAATACCTTCTCAATATACTTTTCCTATGACAACCATATTTTCTTGGTTCTTCTATTATAAAAAATCTGCATGCTCAGTATTTACTTTGCTGGTCCCATATCCTTCATTGCAAATGAATTGCTCAGCTCCTTCTTCAACCTATCAATCATAGACATATCTTTCCCAAGAATAAGCATATCATCAACATAAAGTAGACGTATGACAAAATCCTCACTATACCATTTGATATACACACAATGATCTGAAGCCATTCTTTTATATCCATTTTCAGTCATAAATGAATCAAATTTCTTGTACCACTGCCTTGGAGCTTGCTTCAGCCCATACAAGCTTTTTTTTAATCTGCAGACAAGATTTTCTTTACCTTTGATTTTGAAGCCTTCTGGTTGCTCCATATAGATTTTCTCCTCCAAATTACCATGAAGAAAAGCTGTCTTCACATCTAACTGCTCAACCTCCAAGTCTATACTAGCAGCAATACCTAGAGCAACATGAATTGAAGACATTTTAACAATAGAAGAAAAAATCTCTTCAAAGTCAACACCTTTGTTTTGACCAAAGCCTTTCACAACCAGTCTGGCCTTGTACTTTGGTTGAGAACACCGCTGTTGAGTCTTTAACCTGAAAACCCACTTGTTATTTAAAGCCTTCCTTCCTTTTAGTAGTTCCACTAAATCATATGTGTGGTTCTTCTGTAAGGCATCCATTTCTTTCTGCTTACCTACTAACTACTCTTTTTTTGCTCACTTTTAACTGCCTCCTGATAATATTCTGGTTCACCTGCATCAGTAAGCATTATATATTCATCTGTAGAATACCTTTTGGAAGGTTGATGTTGTCTGATAGATCTTCTCAGTAGAGGCTCTATAGGAGGTTGCTCCTGATCTCCTTCCTGCTCAACATGTTCTACAGGTGAATTAATATCTGCTCCTGCACTATTTTCTTGCACATCTCCCCCATTACCCTGACATACTGGAGGAGTAACTGGATCACAGTCTGCCAATCCTCCTGCAGAAGACTTGACTGGCACCTCCTTCTTAAAGTCTTGAAAGGTTTGATCTTCAAAAATTACCACATCTCTACTTCTGAACATCATCTGCTTTTCTGGATCTCAAAGTCTATAACCAAACTCATCATGTGAGTAACCAAGTAAAGCACATTCTTTTGTCTTACCATCCAGCTTGGACCTCTCAATGTCTGAAACATGTGTAAATGCACGATAACCAAACACTCTTAAGTGCTTGTAAGAGATATTTTTTCCTGACCATACATGCTCTGCAACATCACCATCTAGAGCTGTACATGGTGACAAGTTTATTACATCAACTGCTATCTTTAATGCCTCACCCCAAAATCTTTTAAGTAACTTGGACTGTGAAAGCATACATCTGATGTTTCCATGATGGTGTGATTCATCCTCTCTGCAATTGCATTATGCTGAGAAGTACCAAGTACTGCCATCTCATGCTGAATGCCATGTGACCTGCAATAATTATCAAATAACCCTGTGTACTCACCACCATTATCTAGCCTTATGCACTTCAATTTCTTTCTTGTCTCTCTTTCAACTCTGGCATGAAACTCTTTGAAGACATCAATAACCTGATCTTTGTTCTTCAAACCATAGACCCAAACTGTCCTGAAAAAATTATCTATAAAAGTGACAAAATAAAGTACAGATACATGAAACATTAACAAATCCACCAGGAGTTTTGTCCTCAGAGGACCATAAACATCTGTATAGATAGGATCCAAAACATGAATTTTTCTAAACAAAGCAGGACTAGCAAAAGAAACTCTATGTTGCTTGCCAACCAAACAATCAACACATGGGTTCAGATGTATACCTTTGAAGTCTAGTAGAACTTCTCCCTTGAAAAGAACTTGCAGCCCCTTCTTACTCATGTATCCCAGTCGTTTATGCTACAACTCCATGCTGAAGTCTTTCTCTATAGCATTCAACTGTTCACAATAAGTTTTAGCCTGCAACCTGTACAAAGTATGACATTTCTTTCCACTGGCTATAACAAGTGAACCTTTACTGAGCTTCTATTGCCCTTTATGAAATCTGTTATCAAAGTCTTCATCATCAAGTCTTTCAACTGAGATTAAATTTAGCCTCAAGTCAGCCACATGCCTTACATCCTTGAGCATTAACTTAAAGCCAAGATTGGTCTTCATGTGGATGTCACCCATGCCAATGATGTCTGTCGTGCCTTGATTTTTCATCTTGACAACACCAAAATTTTTAGTCCTATAGGTAGAAAAAAACTCCCTCCGTGGTGTAGCATGATAAGAAGCACCTGTGTCAATCATCCACTCATGATTTTGACACTCACATGAGAAGATACCATCAGAAGTAGATAAAATCAATAATCATCACTCTACATTGTAGCTGTGATATTCTCCTTTGACTCTATATCCTCTACTTCTTTTGACTTTTTCTTGCTCTTCTTAGGCTTCTTACACTGATTCTTGTAAGGCTCTTTCTCACCACAGTTGTAACAAGTAATATCTTTTCTTGACCTTGATTTGCTTCTACCCTTGTATGAATTATCTCTATTTCTAGACTTTGATCGTCCTCTATTTTCTGAGACAAGTGCTTATGAATCAATTTAAAAAGTTGCTAAATTCTTCCTTCTCAACTCCTCGTTCAACAAACTGCCTGTTACTTGATACATGGTAACAACATCGTCTGGTACATAATTACTGAGGGAGACCACCAGTGTCTCCCAACTTTCTGACAATAAACTAAGAAGTAACAATGCTTGCAACTCATCATCAAGAGACATTTTCATAGAAGATAACTGGTTATGAATACTCTACATTTCATTCAAATGCTCAGCAAGAGAAGCACCCTCTTTATATTTCAGATTCACTAGTTTTCTGATCAAGAAAGCCTTGCTGCCAGCTGTTTTTCTCTTATAGAGACTTTCTAACTTTTTTCAAAGAGAGTTTGCAGAAGTCTCAGTGGAAACATGGTGAAAGACACTATCATCCAACCACTGCCGAATAAAACCGACTACTTTCCGATCTAACATGATCCAAGCATCATCTATCATTGTAACGGGCTTTGCTTTGACCCTTTCCAAAGGTCCATATAGATCATTGCAATACAAGAGGTCCTCCATCCTCGATTTTCATGTCATCCAATTATTTCCGTTTAGACTGATCATGCGGGAAACATTATCGGCCTCCATGCTCGTACACAAAAATTCATAGGCTCTGATACCAGTTGATGGGAGAGAATCCGTATACGAGCAAATACTAGCAGACCGTAATATGCAGCGGAATAATAAATAAAATGCACAAATCACACAATCACAGAAACACTAAGATTTACGTGGAAAATCCCTCCAAGATAAAGGAAAAAAACCATGAGCAAGCCAGAGAAGAAGATCCACTATAAAATAATAAATATCCAAATCTCAAAGTCCCTTGCCTGGACTTGAGAAATAATCACAAGAGAATAATAGGGATATAAGGATTACATCATCGAAAAATATGGTCTCCTGCGTTACCTTCTTATTTTCTTTCTTTCTTTTCTTCTTCTTTTTCTCTTATTTTTCTTTTGCAGCACCTTCACATGATTCCTAGAGTAAAAGTCCTCCCACATAGTCAAGTACCGACCGAAGCCTTCTTTCTCTCTGCTCCTAGCACCAGCCGTAGCCCTTTCTTCTTTTTCTTCTAACAATCCATGCTCTCAGAAAGAAAAAAAAAATTGCCAAAATGCTTCTTCCACTGCTTATCCTTTTTATTCATGATGGCTGCTGACTTTAAAAGGAATTAAAAAAAAAGCTTGAGAAAGGAAGCCGCGCTTCCTTTTGCCATAATGGGCTGAAACAAATTTGGGCCATAGGCCCAACATAATCTTCACGAGGTCTGCCATTCTTCGTGACACACCGCGCCCCTAAGCTTATCATGACATACATCATCGCTTCACATTCGAACCTGTTGATGCCGGATCACCAGATTTTTTGTTTAGGGTTTTCAGGATCTCTTTTTTTGAAGGAAGAAACCGCCCCCTTCCCCCTCTCCTTCCTCCCTTTTATCCTTTTTTTTCTTGTACGTGTTATTATTATTATTTTCTTTTGTTGTTTTAATTTTGGAGGTCCACGTGTAGGATAAGTGTTCATCTTGCATTACGTGGTCATTCAGTGATAATACTTAATAAGGATATTGAGAAACTTGCTCATGAAGACATCCTTTTTCATGATGATCTTGATTATCCCAAAGGAATGTCAGGGATAGTGGAGACGTCAGAGTGAGGGAAAAGGGATCTGGCTCTAAAATAGAGGTTCAATGTCTCCTTTTGGTGTTTGTCTTATGCGAACCATTTAAGGCGTGATGATGTTTAGCATTTCTTGATTTCTGTTCCGAATATGACGGCTTATCTCGTTTAATGGTTCTGACGTGGGGATTATTCTTAAACCGGGGGATCGCCTGAGGCTGGGGGCCGCCTAGAACCGGAGGCCGCCTAGACTCTGGAGGCCACCCAAGACTGGGGGCCGCCCGGGACTGGGGGCCGTCCAGACTCTAGGGGCCGCCTAGACTCTGGAGGCCGCCCAAGACTGGGGGCCGCCCAGGACTGGGGACCGTCCAGACTCTGGGGGCCGCCTAGGATCGGAGGCCGCCCAAGACTGGGGGCCGCCCAGGACTGGGGACCGTCCGGACTCTAGGGGCCGCCTAGGACCGAAGGCCGCCTAGACTCTGGAGGCCGCCCAGGACTGGGGGCCGCCTAGGACTGGGGGCCGTCCGGACTCTAGGGGCCGCCTAGGACCGGAGGCCGCCTAGACTCTGGAGGCCGTCCAAGACTGGGGGCCGCCCAGGACTGGGGGCCGTCCAGACTCTAGGGGCCGCCTAGGACCGGAGGCCGCCTAGACTCTGGAGGCCGCCCAAGACTGGGGGCCGCCCAGGACTGGGGGCCGTCCAGACTCTAGGGGCCGCCTAGGACCGAAGGCCGCCTAGACTCTGGAGGCCGCCCAAGACTGGGGGCCGCCCAGGACTGGGGGCCGCCCAGGATTGGGGGCCGTCCAAGCTGCCTTTTATTTATTTAGTTTAACTATTTTGCTCATTATCCATATCATATGCCCCCTCGCCCATCTTCCTTGTATATGTGTGTGGCACGCACATGCAAGGGAGAAGGGCGGAAAAATTTGAATTTCGAAAGTTCAGTACGTGATAAGTGATACTTTGGGAAAAAGGAAAAAGGAGGGGAGGCGCGCATCTCTAAGAGGATGGCATCTTTTCACTTGTCCGGCTATACTGACGGACCATCATGTATCCTTGCGGTGCCCGAAGCGTCATGTCTGGCATCCATATATATTAAAAAAGATCATCCCTTTCCTTTAGTTTTCGATTTTGTGTATCTTCCTCCATTTTTTTATCTTCTCAAGCCCAGGTTAGTTGGCTTTTTCTTCTTCCTCTTCCTTTTTCTTTATGGATCCTTCCATAGATAGAAAAGGTAAGGGTCCCATGAAAGAGCCCTCCTGAGAGGAGATTCTCCGAGCACGTCGACAGGCCTTGGGAGGGGTAATCATCTGCGGGGACCAACCCGCTGCCCAATCCATTCAACCCGTGTCTAGGTCATTACCTCAGTCTCTTAGGGTTCCTTGCTCGTCCGCCGGTCATGAGGTAGAGCCTCCTGCGGTTGTCTCTAAACTGGCTGGACCGGCGGACATTGCTTCCGTAATGTCTTCACAGGACCTTAGAAATCTTAGGGCTCAATTTGGAGTTCCTGATGACATTCAGCTTTCTGTCCCTCTTCCAGAGGATAGGGTCAGTCGAGGGCAACCAGGTAAGATCGCTCTATACGAAGAGTTTTTTAAGAGTGGTCTACGATTGCCGTTTCACTCTTTTTTTATAAATTTGTTAAATCGATACCACCTTATCCCGGCACAGCTCACTCCCAATTCTATCCGTATTGTATTTTCATTTTAGTTCTCTGCTCTTTTCATGGAGCCTCTGCTAGACTTTCCTTGTTTAGGTCCCTGTATAGAATCCGAAACCCAGTTAGGGATGGGTGGTGGAGTTTTGCCTCAAGACCTAAAAGGGTTCTAAAACTCAACCTCCCATCTAAGATCAAAGGGTGGAAGTCTCGGTTTTTTTATGCGCATTTGGAGGGGTTAGATGTGGATTGGGGTATTCCAGATACTAGCTCAAACCAGAACGCGAGTATTGAAGAAAGAGACCGCGAGTTATTTAATACTTTAATTTCTACAATTATTCCCCCTAGTAGGGAGTTGCTATCGGAGGATAATCTCCGGGAGGCTGCGTTCGTGCCGGTGTCGCTGGCTGCAGCGCCCGGTGAGCTTCGAAGAATTTATCTTTTCCTTTTTCTTTTTCCTTTTTTAGCTAACCCTATGTTCGTCATTTTGTAGCAATGAAGTTCTCTCGAGATTTCTTGGTATCAAAGCTTCGAAAAGGGAGAGAAGTGAGCGTGATGCGCCAGCGGGGGGCGAACCTAAAAGATCCCGTCAATTAGGATCGGACAGTCAGGTCCAACCTCCAGCGGTTATCCCTGAGGCGACCTTAGTAGAAGATAGTGAAGGGGAAATGAGTCCTCCGACGGGGTCCCTATAGGAGACCCCGTCGAGAGGGAGCCTCCAGAGACCATTCCATCTCCCGCCAGAGCGTTGGGGAGTCTACAAGGGATGTAGAAGCAGCTAAAGCTGACTTGCCAGGTCCTTCATTATCGACGGAAGTGGATGTTCCTGTTCCCGCCTCACCAGGTACTTTAAGGACTCCGCCCTCAGCTCCCCAACCACCTAGCGAGAATGTTGGATACAAGAGTTGTCTATCAGAGACAATCCTTAAACTCGCGATCTTGCCCAGATTTCAAGACAAACTGAGGAAGGCAACACAGGCAGAGGCATTCGACACTATGTTTACCGCTGCACTGCAGGTAAAGTCCGATTTTTGTTCCCTTTCTGATCATCAAACTTGGACACTGACTGAGTGTATTTTGCAGACGGCTAATGGTCTCTTCGTGCTACGCGAAGACTTAGACAAGGCCAAGTCTCGGAATGCTAGCCTAGATAAAGAGTTGGTGGATACAAGGGCCCGAGAATCAAAAGCATTGCATGACCTTCGGGTCATGCGGGAAGATTATCGGACTTGGAGAGGGAGGGCAGAAAAGGAACTGCAGAGTTTAGATGCCCAGCTGTGTGAGGTCCGGGCAAGGTTGCTGCCAACGGAAGAAAAGTTAAAAGAAACTTCCCTCAGGCTGGAACACATGGAGAATCGAGCAGATAGCGCGGAGGCCACCGCTCGTGATGCCATGGAGAAACTGGTTTTAGCTGAGAAGGACACCAAAAATGCTCTCGATAAAGTTGCAGCAGCAATGGTGGAGGCTCAGAAGAAGATGGCTACGATCGAGACCGAAGCTCGGGAAAAGATAGCTGTGGCTGAGGCCAAAGCTCAGGAAAAAGTGGCCATAGCTGAAGCTAAAGCCAGGGACGCTATCAAGGAATACAAGGGCTCCCCAGATTTTGAAGCGGAGTTCCAGGAGCTGCCCTAGATGCTTTCGTTGAAGGCTTTGAGAAATGCAAGCGGATATTGGCCCGACAGTTCGACTTAAAGGACCTCGAACGTTTTCGACCCGTGGATGACGAAGGAGTTTCCGATATGGAGGTCGAAGACGTGGTGAGTGGAGCAGTGGCGACTAAGACTCTTGCTGTAGAAAAGCCTCTTGCCGAGGAGCCGGCTGTCAATCCTGATGCAGAGAAAGAGCATTCAAAGAACTGATCAAGGGTGTTGAGCTTTATTTTGATTTTAATTTTAGATTCGGTCCCATTTAAGGACCTTTTTGTTGTGAAAATCTGTCTGCTGACAAGATTTCGCAAGGTTTCGCAGCAGATTAACTTTAAATGAATGAATGTTACTCTTTATTGATTTAGTATTATTTAATATTTCCTCTGCTTAATTCTTGGCTCCTATTTGCGGATTAGGACAATGGTGCTACTTGGTTTAGATGGCTCGCCAGTACTCAATTATCCTCGAAGTACAACTCAAAGCTATCCTAACCAAGGATTTATACTTTCTTAGGAATGAGTTATACTTGGACCGTAGGGCCATCGAGCCGTCCAGACTCTAGGGGCTTCCTAGGATCGGAGGCCGCCTAGACTCTGGAGGCCGCCCAAGATTGGGGGCCGTCTATCTCAGTTCGAGGCCGCTTGAGTGAAGGACTTGAACCTCCTCAGGGGTGAGTTACACCGGCCTGGGGGTGTCCTTTGGACCATAGGGCCGTCGAGCCGTCCATCTGAGTTCGAGGCCGCTTGAGTGAAGGACTTGAACCTCCTCAGGGGTGAGTTACACCGGCCTGGGGGTGTCCTTTGGACCATAGGGCCGTCGAGCCGTCCATCTGAGTTCGAGGCCGCTTGAGTCAAGGACTTGAACCTCCTCAGGGGTGAGTTACACCGGCCTGGGGGTGTCCTTTGGACCGTAGGGCCGTCGAGCCGTCCATCTGAGTTCGAGGCCGCTTGAGTCAAGGACTTGAACCTCCTCAGGGGTGAGTTACACCGGCCTGGGGGTGTCCTTTGGACCGTAGGGCCATCGAGCCATCCATCTGAGTTCGAGGCCGCTTGAGTCAAGGACTTGAACCTCCTCAGGGGTGAGTTACACCGGTCTGGGGGTGTCCTTTGGACCGTAGGGCCGTCGAGCGTCCATCTCAGTTCGAGGCCGCTTGAGTCAAGGACTTGAACCTCCTCAGGGGTGAGTTACACCGGCCTGGGGGTGTCCTTTGGACCGTAGGGCCGTCGAGCTGTCCATCTCAGTTCGAGGCCACTTGAGTCAAGGACTTGAACCTCCTCAGGGGTGAGTTACACCGGCCTGGGGGTGTCCTTTGGACCGTAGGGCCATCGAGCCGTCCATCTGAGTTCGAGGCCGCTTGAGTCAAGGACTTGAACCTCCTCAGGGGTGAGTTACACCGGCCTGGGGGTGTCCTTTGGACCGTAGGGCCGTCGAGCCGTCCATCTGAGTTCGAGGCCGCTTGAGTCAAGGACTTGAACCTCCTCAGGGGTGAGTTACACCGGCCTGGGGGTATCCTTTGGACCGTAGGGCCGTCGAGCTGTCCATCTCAGTTCGAGACCGCTTGAGTCAAGGACTTGAACCTCCTCAGGGGTGAGTTACACCGGCCTGGGGGTGTCCTTTGGACCGTAGGGCCGTCGAGCTGTCCATCTCAGTTCGAGGCCGCTTGAGTCAAGGACTTGAACCTCCTCAGGGGTGAGTTACACCGGCCTGGGGGTGTCCTTTGGACCGTAGGGCCATCGCAAAGAATTATCTGAAAATTCGCATTCAAATGCATAGGATCATCTAATATTTGAATAAAAACATTACATTACTGGTAATACGGCCGAAGGTTGTCTGCATTCCATGTTCAAGGGATTAGCTGTCCGCTTAAGTCTTCAAGCCGGTAGGCTCCACGGTGAAGGACTTCTCCTACCCGATAGGGCCCTTCCCAGTTTGGAGACAATTTGCCCCCTTCCGCTGGTTTGGATACCGAAGCTTTTCTCAGAACTAAATCTCCTTGACGGAAACTCTTCGAGCGGACGCGGGAATTATAGTACCTCGCCACTTGTTGCTGGTATGCCGCCATTTTAATTCGAGCCCGATCTCTTGCTTCGTCGATGAGGTCAAGATTGGCCCTCAGATTAGGAAGGTTGTCCGCTTCGTTGTAAGTTTCCACTCGGCTACTTGGTAGGCCAATTTCCACGGGAATAACGGCTTCGGAACCAAAGACCAAATTGAAGGGTGTCTCTCCCGTCGGTGTTCTGGGAGTTGTGTGATACGCCCAAAGTACATTCGGGAGCTCTTCTACCCACCTTCCTTTGGACGTATCTAATTTGGTCCTTAACCCCCGCAATATCATGCGATTTGTAACTTCAGCTTCTCCGTTAGATTGTGGATGGCCGATGGAGGTGAATCGTTGCACGATACCGAGATCAGTACAGAAAGTCCGAAAGGCGTTGTTGTCAAACTGTCGGTCATTGTCAGTGATAAGGGTGTGCGGAATGCCGTATCGACAAATAATGGCTTTCCAGAAAAAGGTTTTGACCTTGGCCTCAGTGATTTTGGCAAGTGCTTCAGCTTCGACCCATTTAGTAAAATAATCAATGGCCACTAGTAGAAATTTGCGCTGTCCTGTCGCAGGGGGGAAAGGGCCGAGGATATCCATACCCCACTGAGCGAAGGGCCAGGGAGAAGAAAGAGAATTTAGCTGAGAAGACGGTTGCCGTTGAATGTTGGCGTACCGTTGGCATGAATCACATCTTTTTACTAATTCTGTTGCATCCTCTTGCATGGTGAGCCAGTAGTATCCTTGTCGGAGAGCCTTGCGTGCTAAAGATCGCCCTCCAGAATGATTCCCACAGATGCCTTCATGAATTTCCCTAAGGACATAATCTGCATCTACCGAACTAACACATTTGAGGAGGGGCTGAGAGAAGGATTTTTTATAAAGTTGGCCTTCTAGTAGCACAAATTTGGAAGCCCTCCGTTTAAGCAGCTTAGCTTCTTCACGATCAACTGGAAGAACGCCGTCTTTTAGATACCGGATATAAGATTCCATCCAGGCTTCTTTTTGGATAATGGGCAGAGCTTCTTCAGTAGCTTCGATGCTAGGTGTCTCCAGATACTCGATGTAGGTCTTACCCATAGCACTATCCATCGAGGTAGCTAGTCGGGCTAACATGTCGGCCCTAGCATTTTCACCTCTGGGTATATAACTAATAGCAAAGTGATCCAATAAGGGAATTAATGATCTAACTTTATTCAGATATTGAAACATGATAGGGTCACGAGCCTCATACTCTCCTGATACTTGGGCGGAAATGAGCTGTGAGTCGGTGAAGACTCGAAGACTTCTGATTCCCATTCCATGTGCTAGTTTGATTCCGGTCAGCAAAGCCTCATATTCAGCTTGATTATTGATGGCTTCAAAGAGGAAACGAAGAGCATATTCTAGTACCGTGCCCTCCGGGCTAGCGAGAATGAGCCCAGCTCCGCTACCTTGTGAATTAGAGGCTCCATCAACATGGAGGACCCATGCTTCATGATCCGTCTTCTCATTATCTGACAGAATTCGGGGAAGTTCTTCTTGAGGCTGTTCAGACCAGGTGCATTCTACTAGAAAATCAGCCAAAACCTGAGATTTCAAAGATGCTCTAGGTTGAAATGATAAGTCGAATTCTGCTAACTTGATCGCCCATTTGGCTAACCGGCCAGAAGTGTCTGGTCGTGATAAAATAGCTCTGAGAGGTTGATCAGTGAGAACGACTATGGGATGAGCTTGGAAGTAGGGTCTGAGTCGGCGAGCAGAAACAAATAAAGCGAAGATGACCTTCTCCGTTTTAGAATACCTTTCTTCTGCACCGTGAAGCACCTTGCTGGTATAATATATAGGTCGTTGAACGGCGTGATCGCCGATACGCACCAGGACAGAACTAACGGCCTCCGAAGAAGTCGCAAGATATAGAAAGAGCTTTTCCCCTTGCTCCGGTTTGGATAACAGGGGAGGTGTGGACAAGAACTCCTTAAGCTCTTCAAAAGCTTGTTGACAGTCTTCTGTCCACTCGAAGTCATCCGCCTTACGTAAGACTTTAAAGAAAGGTAAACATCTCTCGGCTGATCTGGATAAGAATCGGCTTAACGCTGCTATCTTTCCAGTGAGTTGTTGTACTTCTTTCTTACACATAGGCCGTCTCATATTGAGGATGGCTTGAATTTTCTCTGGGTTTGCCTCAATCCCTAGCCGTGTGACTAAGAAACCCAAGAATTTTCCTGCAGTGACTCCAAATGCACATTTGCATGGGTTGAGTTTTATTCTATGGAGTCGAGGTTGTGGAAAGTTTCCCGCAAATCAGCGACATGGCCAGTGATGTGGGTGCTTTTTGTCAGCATATCATCTACATATACCTCCATGTTGCGACCGAGCTGATCCTTGAAGACTTTGTTCATCAGCCTTTGATATGTAGCTCCTGCATTCTTCAACCCGAAGGGCATTGCCTTGTAACAATAAATACCTTTCTCGGTGATGAAAGAAGTATGCTCTTCATCTGAGAGGTCTAATTTTATCTGATTGTACCCTGAGAAAGCATCCATGAAACTAAGAAGTTCATAGCCAGCAGTTGAATCTACTAACTGGTCGATCCGGGGGAGCGGAAAACTGTCTTTAGGACAAGCTTTGTTCAGATCAGTGTAATCAATGCATATTCTCCATCCTCCGCTGGCTTTCGGACCATAACTACATTGGCCAACCAATCGGGATATCGGGCTTCTCGGATATGACCGGCCATAAGCAATTTGTCTACCTCTTCGTCAATAGCCCTCTGCCGCTCAGGAGCAAAGCTTCGTTTCTTCTAGCGAACAGGACGGCAGTTCGGGTTAATATTGAGCTGATGAGTAATCACCTCTGGAGGGATCCCGATCATATCCGTTACCTTCCAAGCGAAGACATCTGCATTCATTGATAAGAAAGCTAGGAGCTGGTCCCGGACCTCAGGGAGAGGAGTTCACCAATATGCACGATCTTAGTGTGATCATCCCCCAGGGGATAAGGTATTAGAAGTTCCGCCGGTTTTCCTCTCCGCTCAACTTCTCTGGGGTCAAACGACTCGGCGACTGGAGGAATGTTGGCCATTTGAGGACTAGGAGCTAGATGATAGCAGGGTCTGACCGAATTCACCTCTCCGTGCATTACACCGATTCCTTGCTTGGCGGGGAACTGCACCAATAAGCGTTTAGTAGATATGACTGCATCTAACATGTTCAAGCCCGGGCGGCCGAGAATGGCGTTGTAAGCCAGAGGGACCCGAACCACCAGAAAATCCAGCATGACCGTGCTTTGACACGGCGGCGATCCCGCTGTAGCTGGCAACGTAACCTCGCCCTCCACTCGGATGGAATCTCTAGTGAAGCCAACTAGAGGAGCGGCTACGGGCCGAAGAGAATCCAGAGAAAGATTCATCCGAAGAAATGCATCATAAGTAAGTACAGTAGCGGAGCTCCCACTATCGATTAAGATTCTTTTTACAGGATGCCTAGCAATCGTCATTGAGACGATGACGCTATCATCTTTTACAATATTATTGCCCACTATATCTCCCCCAGAAGGGATTACATCATCTAACCCCTCACCCCCTCTCAATCTCTTAGAAGATGAAACTTCTCCGCGAGAAATCATACCTACCATCCTCTTCGTTGGGGGATTATCGATGCTGGCCTGAACGGGAGGAGGCCCCATCAAAGCTGGTACAGGAGGAGCTTCTTTCTTCTGGATGTATTGCCCAAGGTATCCTTTCTGAATTAGCTCTTCAATGGCCTGCTTCAAGTTCCGACATTCTTCAGTGTCATGGCCATAATCCCTATGGAAACGGCAATAGCGGCTTCTATCGCGGGCAGTGCCCTTCTTCAATGGAGGCGGACGCCGTAAATAGGGCTCGTTTTCGATTTCCATAAGGATATGAGTTCAAGGTGCTAAGAGGGGTGTAAGATGGTCCTCCCTGGGAGCTTGATTCTTGCGGCGATCAGTTGGTCGGCGCAAAGGTTCTGGCTTCTTGGAAGGAGGTTCGTCCAACTCCAGTCGAGTAGATTTCTTGCTAGTTCTTCCTTGTGTACCTCTCCTGGATGAGTCAGCTTCGTCGGCGCGGATGTACTTCTGCGCTCGACTTAGGAGATCAGCATAAGAAGAAGGAGGTCTTTTGTCTAAAGAGTAAGTAAAACGAGAGGGTCGGAGCCCCCGTTTTAGAGCCAAAGTGGCTATAGCATCTTCAAGATGATAGACTTCTAGGGCCGCTACTTTGAAGCGGGTTATAAAATCTTTTAAAGATTCTCCCTCTTACTGCTGCACGGAGAATAAACTGTCTGCTACTCGCGGAATTTTTCGACAAGCATCGAAATGAGCCAGAAAAGATCTCTCCAATTGCCGGAAAGAGTCAATACTGCGTGAGGGCAGACGAGAATACCAGACCCGGGCCACCTTTCGAAGGGTGGCCGGAAAGGCCACACATAAAAGAGCATCCGGCGCCCCCTGGACTTGCATGATGGCCTTATAGCTCTCCAAATGATCTAGGGGATCGGTGGTGCCATCATAAGGGTCCAGCTGAGGAAATCGGAACCTCCTTGGAATGGGTTCCTCCATAATCCGTCGAGTGAGAGGGGGGCGAGTATCATAGTCCGACCCCGGCTGATTATTGATTCTTTGACTGAGCTCCTCTAACCTGCGATCTTGCTCTTTCAGACGCTTTTGCATTCTGTCAACTATACGTCCTCCTGTTGGTTCAGGAGAACTGGAAGGAGACTGGCGGCGCCACCGACGATGATCCGCATATGGCTCCTTCCCCCGTCGTCGCCCAGCAGGTGGGCTGCTAGGGGAACAGGAGACAGAACGTGAACCATCCTCAGAGCCTTCAGAGCATCGCCTTCCAAGAGAATAAGAGTGAAGAGGCTTTGCCGGAGGAGATCTTCTTCAAGCCGATTGTCGGCTAACAGGAGTAGCTGACCTAGGTAACAGAGGTGGCTCAGGCCGCAGGTGGGCTCCTCGAGAGTGACGCTCTTGCATCTGTCGAACTATCCCGATGAGAGTTTGAACTTGTTGGGTGAGGACCGATAATGGATCATGAGGAATAGCCGGAACCGGTGACGGTGGGGAAAGAACCGGAGAGCTTGGTTTTGCCGGCTGAGAAGGGCTAAGGGCTGCGAAATCATGGTTAGGAGGCGAAAGATGCCCCCCAGACCAATCAACGGGGTCTTCTTCTAGAGATCTGGAACTCATGTTCGTGGAATCGTAGAACAGGTATGCCTCACCGCTCCGACGATGCCCTCTTCCTGGCGCGCCAATCTGGTGATCCGGCATCAACAGAACCTTTACTGGTTTCTTTCACCAAACGTTTCATAGGTCTTCTTTGCCACAGACTAAAGACAACGTCGCTGAATAATGCCCCAGATGAAATTTTTTTCTTATTTTTCCCCAAGGGAAAAGTGAGGAAGGAAGGTTCCACCAATTTATTAAGCCAGAAAGGGTTACAAAACTGAAGAGTTAATGGGGTAGAACGGAGGAGATTACATATAGGCCATCGAGAGAATCTCTCAATTTGTTGGGGCAGAGGTTGCCCTACAAATTGAAGCTAAAGATGGCACGGTAGAAAACCGATGTTTGGGAGTTTTTTTTTTTTTTTTCTTAGAGAAATCCTGAAGTTCATCTCACACCACATATACCACGTAAATGCTAAAATTAATTGGTCCAACCATTCCTCCATTTCGACCATTATCCAGTGATGATGCCAGGCGGCCATCTCAGCCCAAGATTTTTGGCAAAGGCCAATGCACATCCGGTAAATTAAAAGCTGTCGAAGAAATTTTTTAAAACCCTGCTGGTTCTTACGTATTCCGACCAGCAAGGCATTCACTCCACGCTTATTGTAGGGGTTGAGTTTTGGAGGGATCTTGTCAAATGTTTCTTATAGATATTGGTTCTCTTTGGCATTCTCAGATTAATTCAGTGAATCCTTTCTACGGAAGAAGGTTTGCAAATCATCAAACGAAACGAAATAAAGATTTGCAGAGGGCTTCTCCTTTCCTTCTCCTCTAACCCTTTCTTCTTCCCTTCAGAGGAATGGTAAGGGTCTTCCACTTGCATTTCCTTAGTCCAACTAGAATTTTGAAATCCTCCAGCTCTCAATGTAGCTCGATCGGTTGGTGTACCGGTGGTGAACCATGTTCCATCCTTACGTCCTATGGGTTAACCGTGCATCATGCAGGAAGCTCATGTTGAAATCCACTTGACGTATTTCTGATGGATCATAGGTGGTACCTAATGCTCCTCGGAGACCAACATTTACCCCCTTGCAAGATGGGCCTGTACTCCCAATAATGACATGGACTAAAACTAGATCAGCATGAGGGCTCCTAGGATGCAAAATGTTTTATGCCATGAGTATATGCTTTTCTAGCACATGCACCAAAAGGAATAGCTAATTTCTTTTAGCATGTCAAAGAGATCAGACATCATAGCATCTTAAAGAAAGGCAAGGATTAGAGAGAGAGAGAGAGAGAGAGAGAGAAAAGGGCAAGGTTCTGCCAAATTCTCTAGCGCTTTTTAAGTATCTTTCACCGTTTAGACTTAGACCAAACGCAGATATAAAATATTCCTTGTTAAAACCACTGAAAAAAAGGTTCATGGTCCAAACAAATGCATATCTATACATTTAAACCCTCAAACGACTAGACATAATGAAAGACCTACTCAAACAAAAGAACCCAGTAGTGACCTTACTTAGAAAATTTCAGGAGGTCAGCCTCGGAGCCAAGATACTGCAGTGGGAGCCTCTGAACTGATGAACCCATGTCCATGAGCTGAGACGATGGGTTGCATTTGCTGTGGATAAGTTGGTCCAGGTTCTGGTGGGACGCAAGGAGCTTGTCCAAGATTGACCAGTCTCCAGTGAACCTCTCGTGTGTGAGAAGCCCTCCACCATTGCCTGACGTTAGCTTCATGAGATTCTGGGAGCACTCGAGGTCGAGAGAGTTCATGGAGACTGGAGGCATGAGAGGAGGGAAGGCGGATTCAGAGCTCAGCAGCTGTGGAAGATGCATGTTGTTGTTGAAGGAGAAGTCGCACGGCAGCTGGAAGTTCTGCTTCGGGTCCATGGAAGCACACCCGTTTCCCCTCAAATGATCAAGTTGGTCATCTTCGAGTATGGCTTCAGGAGGGATGCCCCGCTGATGGTTCTTCTTCTTGAATACCCTACAAACAACCCATCCATCTTCCTGCAGTGCAGACATAGAAGAAACAATTAATTTCATGAAACTTTAGCAAAGGGTTAGTATGGAAAAAGGAAAGAAATCATTTACTTTTGAGTGAATACAAGCAATGCTGCTGCAGATTCTTTTTAAGGATTGAAATAATAAATTTAAGGGGAAACGTGCATAGAATCTCCACCTTCACCCAAGATGACTACCGTTTAAGAGTAGAGATCAACTTCAGGAAGATGATGCAATCAAAAGATGCAGCTCATAGAGCAAAAGAACAAAGATAGAGAACTCCTAGAAAACAATATAAATGAGCATAGCAAAAAGCACCAAAACAAGATCTAAGACCACAAACTACCGTACCAAGAAGGCCAACGGGGTCGCATAACTTTCAGTTATAAACAGTACCAAACTTTTCAAATAAACAACATCGGATAAATAGTATATCTTTTCGCACTATATGTTCTTACGACTACTCTGATCAAAAGGCGAGGGAGGAAGGGAAAAGTAGAATGATAACCAGAGAGTAACATCTTCAACGCACCATGTTGTGTAAATCTATGGAATACTGTTGTTGAATGCCAACAATAGTTATATATCCTGTATTTTAGTTTATTACCATTATCGGACCTCAGTAAGTGGTCCCTCAGTAAGAGAGTCATACTCCTATATTTAAGTCCTTTAGGTAAGGTTGCATCAAGAAAGTAGTGAATGTTTTCCAGCTCCCCTTATTTCGGCCCCCACCCTAAACCCTAAATGACAAAAAAGACGAGAGAAAAACACAAGGAATAGATTGCCTTTGCTAGGCTTCGAAGAACCTATTTATGGTACCTGAACCTCTGTGCTTTCATCATCAAGGCGGTACTCATGCATGATCCAGTCAGTCTTCTGGCCATGAGGGGCTCTTCCGGTGTAGAAGACTAGGGTTTTCCTCATGCCGATCCTCCTGGAGTTGTTGAGGTGGATAGCTTTATCCCTCCCTGTTGCTTTCCAGAAACCGGCCGTTGTCGCCCTGTTGGTTCGTGTTCCGGTTGGGTACTTCTTGTCTTTGTGGCTGAAGAAGTACCACTCATTTTGGGGCCCGGATCCAATCCTACACTTGTCTGCATGACATCAAGAACCATTTAGCTTCAGCCGTGATCATGGGAGTGAACAATAATAGCTCCACAAATTCATATTATAAGGTTTTGCCTTCTAAGAATTTTAGAGGTATCCAATCAACCATCAATATAAGTTTACCCTCCCTTGTACAGCTAAAATGGGAAGAAACTGACACTTTGGGTAACAGCTATTAATCTTTATACAAATCATCCTCAACCCCCACCCCAACACACACACACACACACAGATAGAACTTTATATAGATCATATTACAGCAGGAGAAATTAAGGAGGAAGGGCCAAGTATCGAACCTTTAAGATCCCATGGTTCGAGTTTGTTAAGATCCACATCTCTTATAACATCAAGATCGATAGCTTCATAGGCCACTTTCTTCCGCAAGTAATAGTATAGGAGTTCCTCATCCGTTGGGTGGAATCTGAAGCCCGGAGGCACCGTAGGCTGCCCGTTGCCTGTAATCATCCTTTCTTACTCTATGATCTGAAAGCACAAGTAAAGGTAACCATAAAAAATGGAGAGATGAGCTAGAATATGCCATCAGAAAACTAGTTAACTAATTTTTCTAGCTGTTAAAGTAGGAAGGAAGGTAGAGATGACTACGTTTTCCACCACATCACTTATTGCTTAGCTATTAGTCATGAAGAATAACCTACTTTTTATGTTCTCGCCATGTAGAACTCACAGAACAAAAAAGATGAACTCAGACAGAAGGAAAACAAACCTTGAAATTAGAAGAGAAGGGTTCCTCCACCTCTTGACAGCAGCAGCAGCAGCAGCAGCAGTAGCAAAGGACGACCAAGAAAGCCAAGAGGCAAAGGAAGCTCTTGGCTTGAGGTGCAAGGAGATTGATTTTAAGGGAGAGGAGGTAGGCTTAAGATAATCCCACAACCCAGCTTGAAAAACAAATAGAATATAATTAAAGCAGAAGAAGGTGAGTTTGCTAGCTGCAATTATTTATGGTTATAGGGCTACAGTCACAAGGCATGGGGGTTGGATTCTTTTGGGAGTCAAGGGGGAGTTGTCCGTTGAATAGGGAACCTGCCCGAAAATCGCCTCATAAGGGGTAAGAGCATGTCCCGACCTGACGAGGGAAAAAGAGCATCCAAATCAATCATGCAGTGGCCTTTTCATGTGGCATGGTCAGAGGGAATGAGGGAATTAAAACTCTCATTCCATATTCCCTTTCTATTCTCTATCCCTCTTCTATTCCCATCCATGCACCCTATTTTATTCATAATTTTCTTCTCTTAAACGGTCCTGACATTTCCACTTATTTTTGGTTCTTCCAAGGAAAGGATCCAAAGAAATTTCAAATGTGCCGACCCCGGCGTGGCCCTTTGCCTGAAGGCTAGTACCTTGAAAAGTACTGAAATTACAGTCTTATCCTCTCCTTGTTTTCGCTCCTTCAATCGTGGTCCAGTTTGAACTAGTTTTAAAGCTGAGCTTTAGGCCTAGACCCAACCTAATTATTTATGGCCAAATTAAGAGTCTCTTTAATGTTGGGACTAGGTCTGAGTCCAAGTTTAAGTTGTTACTCCTGGTATTTTAAACTAGCTCTCTTCGGTTCAACTGGATTAATTATCTTTGTCCAATCAAGTAATGTCTTGTACAGTAGATTTTGTTATGGTTCTTTATGTCCGACTTAACCAAAAATTTACCTCTCAAATTGAGTTGCTATTCTAATTTTGGTCCACCTTTATTTCATGAATTATGCATATTATAACAATCATCATACACATGTTGTGAATAATAATTAATATTATAACAACAATATATAGTGGTCACAACCATCATATATAATCTACCATTGTAATGCCAAGTTTTGTTTTGCATGTGCCGCATAGTTTGATATTTGTATAACAAATTGCTACATGTGACTTGTGGCATGTAACATGTAACATTGGTATTAAATCAATGTTTGAATTATATTAAAAGCTAGGTCCTTGCGGTGTTTTGCTTGACTATGAAAGCAGCCAATGTGATGCCTATCCTGGATTGAGACATGAGAATATGACATTTCTTTGCCCTATCTAAGAAAGAAGAACAGGAGCTGGAAGAGAGACTTGGTGGTTGATAGATGGCAGCAGGCCAGAAGGGTGTTTTGGTAATGCAGTTGAGGCTCTGCAGGGCCATCAAGTTGTGGGGGCAAGAAAAGAGCCACCAGTAACCAGTGCACGTGAACCGAGGGGAAGGGGGTGGTGGCCAAAAACTCGAACCCGGACTGAAGGCAGAACCCTAAAAGTCCGTGGGAGGTGCACGTGCAAGGATCCCGCAGCAGCACTCCTCCGCGCCCTGAGTTCGAGGGCACATCGAATCCCTTAAACTAATGGCCTTTATTGCTGACCAAACGGATTCTTACGCTATCTGCTCTCACTTCCACCAGCTGGTCAAACAGGGAGATGGGTACGCTACGCCTCTTCCTATTGGAAGAAGAGAGATGATATATGGGTGTTAGTTTAAGATCACAGAAGGCGTAGAAGTCCTATTTGATTTTTACTAATATATCCTTGTGATGGTGAAGGACTCCTATTTTGTTGTCGTGTTTGGAGTCCATGAGCTGTCTGTCACTCACGAACCACCAGTGGGTCCTTTTTCATGGATCCAATGCCAGAACTGTTTATGTGACTCACGAACCACCAGTGGGTCCTTTTTCATGGATCCAATGTTGGAATCGTTCAACTGCATATAGATCAGAATTAAGTTCATCGTTTGAAGACATTTTCAACCATGTATCGTCTGTTTTTGTGGAAAAATGGTAACATCGACAAATGTCACAACTAATCTGAATAACGACCAATAGAGTGAACAAGTCTCAACCAATCTAATAACGACCATTATTAGAGTGATGATCATGATGATTAAGGTAAGTGAGCCTACTTCATGTTGCTTGTCGCCTTATAATTGATTAAAACATTTGTTCTATTTGTGTTTTTTAGATTAAAATGCTTCCAATCTTATTACCTTTCGGTGCACAAGAAGAAGGAAACACAGGACTACTTGCTTCGGCGGCTTACGTGATTTTGAAGCACTGTAGTTATACTAAAGTCCATGCAACTATTTTGATGTCATAATATCATTATCTTTAAGTTAGTTTATGGAGTGGTTTAGGCTGGTCATTTGATGAGGTTGGCGTGGGCTTGGATGGCCCGATGGCAAGGTGCCCATGCGTAGGCATTGGACTTCGCGAGTGTAGGAGATTTTTTTAATTTGTGGCCTCGGAGCGTGAGAGGGAGAATACAAAGGGGAAGCAAGAGAAGAGGGGATATGGAAGTTGACTTTCCTCCTTCTTCGCCTACATTTCTGTGCTCTGTCCCTTCCATCCCTTGGGACAAGCGGCGTGACTGACTTCTTTCTCCTTTTATTTTCTCGATTACCTAATATATCCTCTCACATTTACTCTCGTTATTTTATGTATCTACTAAGTTATCACATGTATCTCCAGGAAGAAGCCAAAAAAACGCATTTTTACTCCGGGTAGTTGCCAAAGTGAACTCTCTTGTGACAGCTTCTCTCCACCAATGACATCCGCTTTCTCCTATTATCTATATGTCTAGTGTTTGACCATATCATGTCTCACGGCTGAGGGTTGAAGGCTAGGGTTTTTGGGATTAACTTAACTTGAATTGTTCTGATAGGACCATGCCAACCGGATGGTGATTAACTGCCTCTCGGTTGTAGCTGAAGCTCATGTGGTTTGTGCATCCATGGGTTCATATCAAGGTGTGTGTTCCTTTCCTTCAAAGCAAAGATTCTTCAGATACTTGCCTAGAATTCCCAAGAGTGCTACGTTCTTTTGACTCAAATGTGTGCTCTGATGAAATTTGGTGGCTGCAAGCATTAATCATTGCTAATTTGAATGCTGTAGGGCAAATCGAGACCTATGAGCGTTTTTTCTCCCGGTTCTAATTACACATGAAAGCATGAAGTGCATTGCTAACAGAGAGCTAATATTAGATCATGTTAAACAAGCTTTGCTAAATATTGATAAGCTTAAAGATAATATCCTGAAAAAAATCCAAATTTCAAATCAGGCCACAAGGAATAACTCAGAGATTACACATATATAGCCAATATCGTGTCTTGTTGGTAAAGAACGGACTAAAACAAGTAATAACGTCACCTTGCTATATGTTAACTTATTAGACCAATTGCAAGAAGCATGTAATAATTTGTGAGGCTAGGGTTTAGATCCGATTATTTTGGACTCCCTTGAGACATGGTTTGTACGAAGTACGTACTAATTTCCAAGTGTTAAACTTGCAAGCATTTTGCTAACGCCAAGTTAGGGTTGGTCCATGACTGGGTCTCATATATCGCACATTCCAACAGCTCATGCTAATGGCCATTCCTTAGGGTGTAGTTGAAGCTAATGCATTGTTTCATGGCTGTGCATTCCCTTTGTCTATGGTTTCGCATCGAGGTCTGTGTTCCATTACTTAACAGCAAAGGTTCCTTTGATCCTTTCTGAGAATTTCGAAGTGTGCAGTATCTTTTAATTAGTCAGGCCCAAACATGTACTTCTTGCTTTGGAAGTTGGTAGCTGAACAATGCAACATTGTAAATTTGAATGCCTTGAGATAAATAAGCAGTGTGCAAATAGTCCATTCTTAAGTTACACTTAAGCATTTAGATATCATATGCTATGGGCTCACTTGTAGACTTAAATGAACAAGCTAAGCTAAATATAAGCATGTGGGTAGATAGAATTCTGAAGCTTTCAATTGAGAACTTTCTTATGCTAGGACAGAACTGCCTTGCAACTAGACTGATTCAATATTATGTCTTGTTCATGAAGATAAGGATCAAATAAAACACACTTAACAAGTAAAAAAGATCAAGGAAAACCACTAATAACATAACCATCTCATTTGCGCATTGACTTTTTCAAATCTAGATGCAATGAGAAACATAAAATTTATGAGCCCAAGATTAGGTCAGGTTACTTTTTTAAATTTCTTGTTGACAGGCTAAACGTGATTCATTCATGTCGAAGCACTGAACATGGCAGTGCTTTGATGATCGAGAACAAGGTAACATGCGATTGCTTTGCGCACACGAAGCACAAAATTTCAATGATCACCTCCTAAATTATAGTCTATGAGGACATTGTCAGAGATTATCTTGAGCAGGAAGCAAACTAAATTTTTCATCAAATTCCTGATATTCACTGAACCACATCAAGAGTTGGTGAAATTGAACCAGATATACTTGAAACTATTGGTGGAGGGGTAAACATTTACATCCATGATTTTGTACAAGATGCCCTATGAGCATAACTAATGTGTGTGTGTGAGAGAGAGAGAGAGAGAGAGAGAGAGAGAGAGAGATGAATCATTGATTTTAATTTCCTCTTTGCAACAAGGAGTTTCAAGCAAATGTTGAAGCAAAAGCTTTGAACTACTGATGCTTGTAGTTTAGTTGGTTCTTTAAGACAGCAGAAAAAAGTGTGTGGTGTGAAGCTATCAGATTGAGAAGCTGAAGCAAGTGTGCTTTGTGCCTTTGTGACTGGCTAGCGGTTCCATCAAAAACAGAATGGCGAGTGGTTAGAGAATAATGGAGAAGCGTTGGAAAAACCATACAACTATGTTTAATTAATTCTCTTCAGTCCCTTGTAGGAGAAGGTGTTTCGAGTGTGGTTAGTCTCCTCCATGTGGATTGTGGTCATTTAACGAACAGCCTTCGGAATAGTTCTGCGTGCTCTAGGGAGAAAAGTATCAGATATGGCAATAACATCTCACTCAAAAAAGGTATAGCTATAACATGATCACAGCTGCAGAAGGGACATGCCACATTCTTTCCAGTTAATTATAGTGTCTCGCGTGAACTGAAATCCAAGTTTCTTAGCAGATGAGCTCTTGAAAGCATGGACGCATCCCTGAGCTACATTTAAAACCTTCCTGTTTATACTTTGGATGTTAATTTTCCTTTCACCCAGGGAAGCTGGTGGAGAAAAGACTCGTGGCTCTTGTATTCGTTGATTTTGTTTGCTTAAGGATCCTCCTATAATGCAAAGTCTCTGCATCACATCGTCTATACTGTGTAAGAATTGTGGCTACACTGGAAGGTCGTCAGGTGCAATTGAAATATTTTGTCTCTAGTGTTGAATCTTATTGTGGCTGCAAGTTCTCAATGGCTCCGGGAGTTGATCTTAGGTGGGACGTGACTGGCCACGTAAATATAGTATAAATGAAATCCTAGCCCCTGCTCACTCAATTATATGAATCCAATTGGATTAACCAATAATAAGCAATGGATATAAGTTTGGATTACAAAATGGAGTTTCCCATATTGAATTCAGGGACGTATAAATCTTCTCTTCATCTTCGTGCGAAAATACTCACTTTGTGATTGCAAATACTGCGTAAGTAGAGATGCTTATGGGCTGTTAGCGGGAATAAGCCTTAATATTTGCCCTTTGTTTTCTTTTCTTTTTAGGTTTTTCCTAATATTTATAGTTAGTTCAGAATTTTATTTGGGATCAATTGATTCCAGAAAAGCATGATGGTACCAATCTAAGTGTTGACGCCAAGTCACATTCCTTCAACGCCAGGAGACGGAGGACCTCCTCTCCCAAGGCTCTGCAAGAAAGTCCCCAGAGACCGGATGCTCCAGCGGGGATCCTCCGACGCTCAAGTAAGTCACTTAGGAATAGACAGAAAAACTAGCAGAATGATAGTTAGAGAACTTGAGTTCAGGATCCCTTCCTTGTTGTGAGTGTGGGCCTTTTATACTGTCTGAGGGTCCCTTTTTTCGCTTCCAGAAGGTTGATGATTTCGAGGTATCGTTATCCGGTAGTGGACGGATAGCTAGGCTGACAGTGACAGATCGCAACTGACATTGAGCATGTCAGAGGTGTCTTGCCCCGTCAGCCACCTGCCAGGCATGGCGCTATAGGTGGCAGGAGGGCCTGATCGTGTTAGGCGTGCGCCGCTACGGAACGTGGCCACGCGCTATTGCAGGGAGTAGTGGGCCACATGGTTCGAGGTGGCGGGACATGAGGTCCAAGGCCGAGGGAACACCAGGTCCGAGGTCGAGGCCGAGGGGATGCCGGGTCTAAGGCCGAGGGGATATGGAGGCCGAAGGGGCCTCGGAGGCTGAAGCCGCCTCGTGGGGCCGAGGCGGGAGCATCCGTTATCTTCATTGTTAATTCCAACGATGTTAGATCAGCCACATCAGATGCCCCTCGTCCCTGAGACGAAGCGGACCCACCTCTGCAAGGCGAAAGGGGTGTTACCTCTCGAGTGGCTGATCCCTGCATGCCGCCAATCGCTGAAGAGCACGTGTCTATGGGCGCATCGATGCCTTTGCGTGGGTGATTGGGGGGTTACAGCTGTACCGCCCAACGCCATCCATTTGATCCACGGAGATCAGCTTCGGAGCGGAAGCGTCCTCTCGGGGCTTACGAAAAGCCACTGCCATCATTGCCATCATGACGTTGACGTCAGCGGTGCCCCGCTATTGGTTGAAGGCAGATTGTCCCACGCGCCGGGGCCTGCCAAGGCGACCCAGCCTATGGCGGGAGTTCGCATGGCCGGGTAGGTGAGGCAGGACGATTCAAAACTGAAACTGATAGTCAGGCGGAAGGCTGGATTTGTCACTTTCTTGAGATTGTCTTCTTCCTCCAGCTCCCAACCTCGTCTTCCCCCTGCGACCCTGCTCCCACTGCATCCCGTTCCAGGTTAGCTTCCTGACCTTCCCAGTCCTCCTAGCTTCTTCCATAGCTCTCTCAATGTCTTCTTCTTCTCCATCCTGGCCTTCGTCTGAGTCCCCTGCGGACCAGATTTCGTCATCGAGGCTTCGTGCCTCTCCGTCTCCTATTATCCAATGGCGAGCCATCGGCAGGGCTCCGGTGAGGAGTTGCCCGGCAACTGCTGGCACCTCATCGAGGGTGGGGTAGAATTCCCATGGAGACCGCCTCCATAATAACGGGCCAGGATTTGGCCAACATCAGGGCCCATTACCAAATCCCTAGGAAAGTAGGGCTCCTCAGACCGACCCCGACAGGGTAGTGTCCTTCTGACCCGGTAGGATAGCCGTGTATGAAATCACCCTGAAGTTGGGTCTCCATCTGCCTTTTCATCCCTTCTTTGTCAACCTCCTCGACTATTATTCCTTGACACCTACCTAGCTGGTCCCGAACTCCCTCTGAACCATTTGCGCCTTCATCGTCCTCTGCCATTTCCACTGCATCATACCCAGACTTTCCCTCTTCGATGTTTCTACACCCTTCGACAGCAGGCGGGTTGGTGGCTATTCCAGCCTCGGCCCGGCCGAGTCCTAAAATTTATCTCCCCTCTTTCGTTAAGGGCTGGAAGTCCCAATTTTTCTTTGCCGACCTTGATGGGGTTAAGCCTAGGTGGGGAGACCCAGACCTTAGGCCCAATGCAAACTCATCCATACTCCCGTGGGATAGGGAAGCGTTGGGGCAGCTTTGACGGCCGACATCTCCAAGTGCAACCAGCTCCTGTCAGAGGACAATCTCGACTTGCGGGGGTCTCCACTTAGAGCGGTGAGTAGCAGCCGACCCAACACTTGGCCAATTTTCCCTTTGTTCCTTCTCTCTCTCTCTCTTTTTTGGTACTAACTCTGACCGATGGCTGACCGATGGTGTGCAGTGATGAAGCTCCTGACCCTCAAGCTCAGGAGGGCCACCGCCAAGAGGAAGAGGGCCCTGGAGGGGCCGAGCGAGGGGCAACAGGCTCCGGCCCTTAAGCATCCAGCGACATGAGATTCCCCGCCACCCAAGCGCCGAGAGCCCACGGTCGCACTGGAGGTGGACCTGACAATAGACACCCCTCCGAAAGGGTGAGGGTTGAAGGGGCAATAGCGGTGGAGCTCTAGGTCCCAACCGAACCGACCTTGGCGGAGGCGGAGCGAAGCTGGGTCGACGGGTCATTGGCAGCAGCAAGTCCGCCCTCGGAGGAGGTACCGGTGGGCAGCCCCGTGCACCCCGTGCTCGAGCCTGCCAAGACCACCGAGGGAGTCTGGGCCGAGCCAATGCCCCACAGGTTCTCCCTCATGGACAATGGGAACCTAGCGGAGAAGCTCATCTCCCAGGTAATCATGCCTGAGTTCCAGGAGGAGCTCAGGCACCTGGGGGCGTCAACGTTCTTCCGAGAGGCCTTCGTGGCTCTCATTCGGGTAAGTAGCCCTGTGACCCTTGGCTTTAAATACTCGACTGTTTTTGGGTACTGACATGTGTTCTGAATGCATTCGGCAAACTTTCTGGTGGCCACAAGGGAGGTCATTAATGATGGTGAGGTCATCGTCCGCCAGGCCTGGCGGGACGCCGAGGAGGCCCAGGCCCAAGCCGAGGTTGCTGAAAGGGCCTTAGAGGCGGCGAGGACCGACCGAGCTGCTGAGATAGCGGAGGCCATAAGGCGGGCAGAGACTTAAGCCATCTGAGCTCGGGCGGCGCTGAACCAGCTCAAGAAGGCTGAGGGTGCCATCTCCACCAGGGATCGGCACATCACCGAGTTGGACTCCTCCATCCGAATGGCCGAGGCTAGTTGGAGTGCGCCGAGGAGAGGGCAGAGCGCACTGAAGAGGTGGAGAGGAAGGCCGCCTCCCTGGCCGAGAAGAAGGAAGTTTGGGCCCGAGAGGTAGAGGTTGCCGCCGAGGCCAGGGCCAGTGAGGCAGAGGCTGCGGCTGAGGCTAGAGTCGTAGTGGCCGTGGAGGAGTTCAGGGCATCAGAACACTTCGCGGATGAGTTAGCTGAAACCTCTGCGGACGCTTATCTTCAAGGGTTCTAGTATGGTAAGGAGAAGGTGGCCCGGGACCTGAACTTCCCCGAGCCTTGGAGGTTGAACCGGACCGCATGTCTGAGGTGGCCTCGTCCGATGATGAGCCCGCAGCGGTCGATCCGTAGACTTTTGTACTTCTCTTTCCTTCTTTTTGTACTAACACCCAACCCAGTCGGCATCTTGTAAGCACCTTTTTGGTAATGAAAATATTTTGGTTCCTTAGAAATGTTTTGAACTTTTAATCCTCCTCAGCGTGCCGACGTAGGACCCCTAGGGGCTGCGTCGGCATTGAGGAGCAGCGTCTGCCTGCTTGTCATGAGCGAGTCCACGACTTAGATGCTACGCAGGGCCGGATTTGAGAGAGAGCACTGAGGTTGGACTTGGGGTTGGGTCTGCCTCGGACTGCTGAGTACCGATGGAACATCGGCTTTGGAACACCGAGATGGACTCGGGCTTCTGAGTTCCGATGAAACATCGGCCTTGGAATGCCAAGGTGGACTCGGGCTTCTAAGTACCAATGGAACATCAGCCTTGGAATGCGGAGGTGGACTCGGGCTTCTGAGTACCGATGGAACATCGGCCTTGAAATGCCGAGGTGGACTTGGGCTTATGAGTACCGACGGAACATCGGCCTTGGAATGCTGAGGTGGACTCGGGCTTATGAGTACCGATGGAACATCGGCCTTGGAATGCCGAGGTGGAATCGGGCTTCTGAGTACCGATGGAATATTGGCCCTGGAATGCCGAGGTGGATTCGAGCTTCTTGGTGCTGATGGTACACCGGTATTCAGTGCCGATGGTAGATCGGTCTTGAAGTGCCGAGTTGGCCTCGGGCTTTTTGGTGTTGGTGGTACACCGATCTTCAGTGCCAATGGTACATCAGTCTTGAAGTGCCAAGCTAGCCTCGGGCTTTTTGGTGCTGATGGTACACCGGTCTTTAGTGCCGATGGTACATCGGTCTTGATGTACCGAGCTGGCCTTGGGCTTTTTGGTGCCGGTGGTATACTGGTCTTCAGTACCGATGGTACATCGGTCCTGAAGTGCCGAGCTGGCCTCGAGCTTTTTGGTGTCGGTGGTAGACCGATCTTTAGTGCCGATGGTACATCGGTCCTGAAGTGCCGAGTTGGCCTCAGGCATTTTGGTGCTGGTGGTACATCGATCTTCAGTGCCGATGGTACATCAGTCCTGAAGTGCCGAGCTGGCCTCAGGAATTTTGGTGCTGGTGGTACACTGGTCTTCAGTGCCGATGGTACATCGGTCCTGAAGTGCCGAGCTAGCCTCGGGCTTTTTGGTGCGATGGTACATCGGTCTTCAGTGCCGATGGTACATTGGTCTTGAAGTACCGAGCTGGCCTTGGGCTTTTTGATGCTAGTGGTACATCAGTCTTCAGTGTCGATGGTACATCGGTCTTGAAGTGCCAAGCTGGCCTCGGGCTTTTTGGTGCCGATGGTACATCGGTCTTCAGTACCGATGGTACATCGATCCTGAAGTGCCGAGCTGACCTCAGGCTTTTTGGTGCCGATGGTACACCGGTCTTTAGTGCAGATGGTACATCGGTCCTGAAGTGTCGAGCTGGCCTTGGGCTTTTTGATGCCGATGGTACACCGATCTTCAATATCGATGGTACATTGGTCTTGAAGTGCCGAGCTGGCCTCGAGCTTTTTGGTACCGATGGTACACCGGTCTTCAGTGCCGATGGTACATCGATCTTGAAGTGCCGAGATGACCTCGGGCTTTTTGGTGCCGATGGTATACTAGTCTTCAGTGCCGATGGTACATCGGTCTTGAAGTGCCGAGCTGGCCTTGAGCTTTTTGGTGCCGATGGTACACTGGTCTTCAGTACTGATGGTACATCAGTCCTGAAGTGCCGAGCTGGCCTCGAGCTTTTTGGTATCGGTGGTACACCGGTCTTCAGTGCCGATGGTACATCGGTCTTGAAGTGCCGAGCTGACCTCAGGCTTTTTGGTGCCGGTGGTACACTAATCTTCAGTGTCGATGGTACATTGGTCTTGAAGTGCCGAGTTAGTGTCAGCTCCACCTCCTCTCTGGGGCCACCGACAGCACACCTGCACACTTGTGGTAATCGGATAGAGTTTTACTAGTCTTTATGTAGCGCTCCATAAAGAGCTAGAGAACCCCAACTAATTATCATAAGTGGCAGACACACGAAAACACATCCTGTTAAAAACTTTTCATTTTCATCTCAATTATATACACAAATCACTCAATCAACACTAAGCATCAACCTGCTCAGATAATATTTTTCATGACATTCCTCAGGCAGTTTACAAGATCACATTCACAATCGACATCAAAATCATAAGTGCACACATCATGCTCATAATTTTCTCCAAAACATAAGTCTCATATTCATATCCAAAAAGGTCTAAAACATCATTACATCTCACTGTACACATACACATATACAATATACAAATATCAAACCACACTCTCTCAATATACAAGGCTAGCATCTATACACCCTTGCATCCAAGCAAGCTTCACCAGCTAAGGGTTCTGTCCTGCTTATCTTGTGATCCTGGCAGAAATACTCACTGATCTGAAAGAACATTTAAATCATAGAGGGATGAGACCTAAGTCCCAGTGACTGGATAACCATCTAACTATGGAGAAATAGAGAACCATAACCTCTTTTTCAATCGTATGCTGATACTATTTAGCTTGTACAACTCAAAGTACATTTTTAACATGATATCAGATAAAATAAAATGTAGCTTATTCTTCAAATAACATATCAGTACTGAAATACTCTATAATAACTTTTCACTGAAAGATAACTCATTAAGATAAAAATCCATGCATTACAATATAAAATATGCATTCTTTATCTACAACCCAGACTCCCACCGGAATCTGCTTGCCCACTGGCATCTCAAGTAAACTCTCCCTCTCGGGATAACTACTTGGCCCACTGGCCCTTTTTATATCACAACATATGCTTTTAAATCTCATGATGCTGGGCTGTGTGTGTAATGCCTCTGAGGTACCACCCTACAGTCGCCCTTCCGTAGGTGTACTCTCATCGGGTGCGTGACTAGCAACAGGATCCCCGCACAAATAGCACCCCTTACCCGTGCGGTTCACCCGGCAAAGTGCTTTGTTCCTTAACCCTGGAACCTCGGGTTTTCTCTCTGCCCCCACGGGCTATATATAGTAATCAGCTCCACTGAGCTATGATTCATGCCCCCACGGGCTGCTCACAACCAGCCCCACTGGCCTGGTTAAGCGTGCACTCACCCCTGATTCTGGGGTTCATCGTACGATCTGTTCGCAAGGAGGTGCCGGCTCGATAGTAGTGTGCAATGCTCATGCTACAGTACAGTCTAAAGGGTGATCAGCCCCTAGCTGCCTGATGCTCAGTATGATACATACATCATTTGTAAAGCTTTATCATGCAAATATGCCATGTATACATTAAAAATCCCCTCATCGAAACTCATGCTTATGTGTTTATGCTCAAAACTCATGCTCGAAACTCATGCTTATTTCTTTATGCTTAAAACTCATGCTCAAAACTCATTTATCAGAATATCATATACTAGGTTCTCATTTCTCATATTTAAAACATACATAATACTCTGCTAAACATAACATACCATAACTAGGTATTAATCTCATTATACTAGCTCAAATTAACTTCTCATTGCTAGATGAGAAACCCACTCACCTTAGTAGGTTACTCCTCGACTGGTACTCAACTCTGGTATTCCGGCTCCCTGGAATAACCCTCTTGACCTACGTCAACATACAGATACGATAGCTATTAGGATTACCTCCACACGAGGTTTTCCCACGAACCATGCATGCATACATGATCTATCCTCTAATATCTCATTATTTTCTTCCACCCTTTCTCTACTCAAGATTCTTCTACTATTACCTCAAAATACAATAATCTAAGAAAATCTAAAGTCATGCAAGATCTAGGGAAGCTATAGCTTACCTGGAGTCGAGCACAAACCCCAAGCTTCCCTTTCCCTTCTCTTTCTTCCTCCTTCTTCTTCTTCCTCTTCCTCTCTTTTCTCCTCTTCTTTCTCTCTTTCTTTCTTTCTTTCTTTTCTCTGGCTGAACCCACGTTTTCCCTTTTTCTCTAATGACTTGGGGACCAAGTCATGGAAACTTAAGGGTTAAGGCATGCCAAATTCCCCTTTTGCCCTCAAACACTCTTAACGCACGCTTTTTGAAAACACGTGGCTCACTTATAACCATGATATTTTGCCCTTAGATTTTCTTTCCCAAGTTGCCCTTAACACAATTAGCAATTGACATCGGAGCCTTTTCCCATTTTGCCCCTGACATAGCATTTTTTTAATCGATTTATAGCCCAGATTATCATTTTTTACTTAAATCGATACTTTTATGTAACATTTCTAAGAAAAGACTTTACCAGCTTGAAGAACTCGATTTTAGAAATCCAACGGTTCAAACGGCATCCAAATCGGACTTGAAACGGAATAAATATGAAATTCTCAAGATTTAACTCAGAAAAACCTGCCGTCTTGGAGTCGGCTCCAGCAGAAATAGGTGTCGGCTCCAAAATAGGTGTCGACTCCAGAAAAGTAGGTGTCGACTTTTCGCTCTGCAGGTGTCGACTCCAAAGCGTGCCGAAAGTTTAAAACCGTGCCAGAGTCGACTCCACTCCAAATAGTGTCGACTCCAACCACTAAAAACATCATTTTAGGATAAAACTCAAACTAAACTTGATTTTTCTTGTGATTTAAACCCATTAAAACTTAAGTCTCTCAATTTCTTAAATCAAACTCATTAACATTCAGAAATATACTCATTTACTCCAAAATTTCTTCTCTTTACATTTATCAAAAGGCCAACACACCCACATTTCACTGAAACTTTCTGACTTTCATTTCAAATGAAAATGCCATAAATTACAAGGTTTTCAGGATGTTACAATTCTCCCCCTCTTAAGAAATTTCGTCCCCGAAATTTAGCTAGATATATTTTCAAATAGATGGGGGTACTTCAATCTCATCTCATCCTCTCGCTCCCATGTAGCCTCCTCTTTTTGATGATTTAACCATTGCACCTTAACTAATGGAATTCTTTTACTGCGGAGCTGCTTAATCTCCCTACTCAAGATCTTCACTGGTTCTGTTGCAAATGATAAATCCCCTGTAACTCTATAGTCTCAGACTGAATCACATGAGAGGAATCCGGCACATACCTCCTAAGCATTGATACATGAAATACATTATGAATCTGAGATAACTCTGGAGGTAAAGCCAATCTATAAGCTAGTGTCCCAACTCTTTCCAGAATTTCATAGGGTCCAATATACCTGGGACTCAACTTGCCTTTCTTTCCAAATCTCATAATACCTCGCCAAGGAGATACCTTCAGAAAGACTCTATCTCCAACCTCAAACTTTACCTCTCTATGCTTTTTATCTGCATAGCTCTTCTGTCTATCCTGGGCTGCCTTTAATTTAGCTCTTATAATTTTAACTTGATCTGCTGTAAGCTGCACTAACTCAGGGCCTAACAGCCTTCTCTCTCCCTCCTCATCCCAACACACTGGAGTTCTACATTTTCTCCCATACAAGGCCTCATATGGTGCCATATCAATGCTAGAATGGTAGCTGTTATTGTAAGCAAACTCTATTAAAGGTAGATGATCATCCCAGCTACCAGAAAATTCCATGACACAAGCTCTCAGCATATCCTCCAGTGTCTGGATGGTTCTTTCTGACTGACCATCGGTTTGGGGATGAAATGCTGTACTGAACCTCAATTTAGTCCCCAAAGCTTTCTGTAATTCTGCCCAAAATTGAGATGTGAACCTTGGATCTCTATCTGATACTATCGATACTGGCACACCATGCCTACTCACAATTTCATGCACATATAATTCTGCTAATCTATCCAAGGTAAAGACAATCTTAATAGGCAGAAAATGAGCAGACTTAGTCAATCTATCAACTATCACCCATATAGCATCATTGCCCCTTCTGGTCTTTGGGAGTCCTACAACGAAATCCATAGTTATATGCTCCCATTTCCACTCTGGCACAAACAGAGGCTGAAGCTTTCCAGCTGGACACTGATGTTCAGCCTTAATCTGCTGACACACCAAACACTTAGATACATACTCAGCTATCTCCTTTTTCATACCATTCCACCAGTAATTCTGTTTGATAGTTCTATACATCTTAGTACTACCTGGATGCATTGAATAAGCTGAGCTATGTGCTTCCCTTAAAATCTGATCTTTCACTGATTCCACAGCTGGCACACAAACTCTGCCCTTGAATAATAACACTCCATCACCTCTAACAGAAAACTCTGACTGAGACCCACTCTGAATTAAATCTCTAGCTTTAAGCAACTGTAGATCTAGCAACTGAGCTTCTCTTATTTCTTCTAGCATTTGGGGTCTCACTCTGAAAGTAGCCAACAAGGCTCCTGATTCTTCTACAGCTAGCTCTGCATCTAACCTCCTTAACTCAATCATCAAGGGTAGCTGTACGGTTCTGATAGAAGCCAATGTGGCCATAGACTTTCGACTCAAGGCATCAGCCACAACATTAGCTTTCCCTGGGTGATACTCAATAGTGCAATCATAGTCTTTAATCAATTCAATCCATCTTCTCTGCCTTAAATTCAATTCCTTCTGGGTCAGAATATATTTCAAGCTCTTATGATCAGTAAATATCTGGCATCTTCTTCCATACAAGTAGTGCCTCCAAACCTTCAATGCAAATATAACAGCAGCTAACTCCAAATCATGGGTGGGGTAATTCTTTTCATGGGATCTCAACTGTCTAGATATATAAGCCACCACTTTCCCATTCTGCATTAAAACACACCCCAAACCCTTCAATGAGGCATCACTATAGATCACATAATCACTGGCACTATCAGGGAGTATTAGGATTGGGGCTGAGGTTAATCTCTTTTTCAATTCATCCATACTCTTCTGGCATTCATTAGACCAATCAAACTTGATATTCTTTCTAAGCAGCTTAGTCATAGGAGAAGCCAAAATCGAGAAATTTTCTATAAATCTTCTATAATATCCTGCTAGCCCCAAGAAACTCCTCACCTCAGTCTGATTGGTAGGTGATACCCAATTCACTATAGCTTCAATCTTTTGAGGATCTACCATAATACCTTGGCTGAAACTACATGTCCCAAGAACTTTACCTCATCCAGCCAAAATTCACTTTTACTAAACTTTGCATATAATTGCTTTTCTCTTAATATCTGCAAAACTGTCCTCAGATGCTGTTCATGCTCTTCACTACTTCTAGAATAAATCAAGATGTCATCAATGAATACTATCACAAATTTATCTAGATACTCTGAAATACTTGATTCATCAGACCCATAAAAGCAGCTGGAGCATTTGTCAAGCCAAATGGCATCACCAAGAACTCATAATGACCATATCTGGTCCTGAAAGCAGTTTTAGATATATCCTCATTCTTTATTCTCAATTGATGATACCCAGATCTCAGATCAATCTTTGAAAACACTGCTGCCCCCTGCAGCTGATCAAACAAATCATCGATCCTTGGCAATGGATAATTGTTTCTAATGGTCACCTTGTTCAACTGTCTATAGTCTATACACAACCTCAAGGTACCATCCTTTTTCTTCACAAACAACACTGGTGCACCCCATGGTGATATACTGGGTCTAATAAACCCTTTATCCAATAATTCTTGTAACTGACTTTTCAATTCTTTCAATTCAACTGGAGCCATTCTATAAGGTGCCCTGGCTATTGGTCTGGTATCTGGGGCTAGATCTATACTGAAATCAAATCCTCTGTCAGGAGGTAACCCTGGCAGCTCCTCAGGAAATACATCTGAAAAATCCCTTACCACAGGGATATTCGTCAGCTCTAAACCATTGCCCTCTAGGCTCACTGCACAAGCTAAATAGGCTTCACATCTCTTTGCTAGCATTCTATTGGCTGACAGAGCTGAAATCACTCCTGAGGGTAACCCCCTCCTATCACCAACAAAACAGACCTCTCTATCATCAGAAGTTTGTAACATCACCTCCTTCCTTAAGCAATCTACTCTGGCTCTATGCACAGATAGCCAATCCATCCCCAAAATGGCATCAAACTCTTTCAACCTCAAAGGAATCAAATCTGCTGCTAATTTCTGACCCTCCACAGAAATATCACAGCCTCTATACACTTGGTCTGCTATAAAAGGCCTCCCTACGGGCATAGATACTACCAACTGACTACCCAACTGGCCCACATCTCTAACTAGATGCTTAGCAAACTCACATGAGATAAATGAATGCGTAGATCCAGAATCAATTAAAATATAAGCATCATGATTATCGATGGGTAGCATACCTGTCACCACATCAGGATCAATCTGAGCCTCCTGCCTGGTCATGGCAAACACTCTGGCCTCGGCCTCGGAATACTGGATGACCCTCCTGGCTGATTAACATTAGGCCCCACCTGACTGGCTGAAGCCACAACACTACCATCACCCCTCCTACCAGGCTGTCCCCTTGGCATTACTGGCCCCTGAGGAAGCCCACCAGCCTGCTGCCCTCTCCTAGGGCAATCTCTCTTCAGGTGACCTAGATCACCACAAATATAACATCCCTTATTGCCCCTCTTACATTCTCCCAAATGAAGTTTTCCACATACATTACATGGAGGTATATTTCTCCCTCCACCAGAAGGACGACCCTGCTCCCCTACATCACCAGACACCCTGCTGGTGGCAACCTGAGGCACACCCCCATAAGGCTTTCTTTGAACTGGGCTAGATGCTGACACAGATACTGATCTTCTGCCCACATCACCAGGGGCTCTAAACCCAGAATAAAACTGTCCAGTCCTCTGGGGTTTCTTAAATGGCTGAGTCCCTCCCGGAGCAGAAGAATAACTAGGAGCACTTCTTTTCATTCTATCCTGCCTCCTACTCATATATTCTTTTTCAATCTCCTCGGCTTTGAGTGCTCCCTGCACCAACTCAGAGTAACTATTATAGGTCTGCATACAGGTCTTGGCTTTAATAGGGAGATTCAATCCATCCTGGAATAGTCGACATCTCTCCCTCTCATCAGCCACCAAGGCCCTAGCAAACTGAGATAACTCCACAAAAGTGGCTTCATAATCTGCCACGGACATCCTCCCCTGAGTCAGACAAAGGAAATCCCTCCTCTTCTGATCCCTATAAATCTCAGAATAATATTGCTGATGAAATTCTCTTCTAAAATTTTCCCATGTCAACTCCACTCCCTGGGGCTGCCTGCCCTGAATAGATCTCCACCAACTCTGGGCTCTACCCTCCAGTAAAAAGGTGGCAATACTCAGCCTCTGCTCCTCAGAGCATCCCATCACATCAAATACTCTCTCGATCCTCTGCAGCCATGCCCCGGCCTGAATAGGATCAGTAGTTCCCTGGAACTCCAGAGCCCCTAACTTTCTGGCTCTTTCCACATTCCTCACAACCTCCATATTTTTAGATGGAAGGCTAGAACTAGCACCCACAGCTGCTACCACAGCCTGAGTAATCATGCCTACCAACTCTGACATACTAGGCCCCTGAGTCTGTACTCGAGATGGGTCTACTGGCACAGGGGTAATAGACTGTGAAGAAGACTCTGGCATCTGCTCTGAAGACGCCCTCACTCTAGCCTCATTAGATACTGGCTCGGTGGAATCACTAGAAGCCATTCTATCAATTTGACTTCTTCTAACTGACCTTCTGGTCTACTTTGACCTTTGCTTCTATCCCTGCCTGAAGATTGCTCTGTCTCTCTAGATGCCTTTGTAGTAATCGTCCTACAAGACATTATTCATTACATCAGTTTCATCATTCAATAGCTATAATCATAAACATTCAATCATCCTAGACTCATACTCATACTTATTCCCCTAGGACCTAATAACCTAGGGCTCTGATACCAAAACTTGTCAGCTCCCCCTCCTCTCTGGGGCCACCGACAGCACACCTGCACACTTGTGGTAATCGGATAGAGTTTTACTAGTCTTTATGTAGCGCTCCATAAAGAGCTAGAGAACCCCAACTAATTATCATAAGTGGCAGACACACGAAAACACATCCTGTTAAAAACTTTTCATTTTCATCTCAATTATATACACAAATCACTCAATCAACACTAAGCATCAACCTGCTCAGATAATATTTTTCATGACATTCCTCAGGCAGTTTACAAGATCACATTCACAATCGACATCAAAATCATAAGTGCACACATCATGCTCATAATTTTCTCCAAAACATAAGTCTCATATTCATATCCAAAAAGGTCTAAAACATCATTACATCTCACTGTACACATACACATATACAAAATACAAATATCAAACCACACTCTCTCAATATACAAGGCTAGCATCTATACACCCTTGCATCCAAGCAAGCTTCACCAGCTAAGGGTTCTGTCCTGCTTATCTTGTGATCCTGGCAGAAATACTCACTGATCTGAAAGAACATTTAAATCATAGAGGGATGAGACCTAAGTCCCAGTGACTGGATAACCATCTAACTATGGAGAAATAGAGAACCATAACCTCTTATTTCAATCGTATGCTGATACTATTTAGCTTGTACAACTCAAAGTACATTTTTAACATGATATCAGATAAAATAAAATGTAGCTTATTCTTCAAATAACATATCAGTACTGAAATACTCTATAATAACTTTTCACTGAAAGATAACTCATTAAGATAAAAATCCATGCATTACAATATAAAAATATGCATTCTTTATCTACAACCCAGACTTCCCACTCGGAATCTGCTTGCCCACTGGCATCTCAAGTAAACTCTCCCTCTCGGGATAACTACTTGGCCCACTGGCCCTTTTTATATCACAACATATGCTTTTAAATCTCATGATGCTGGGCTGTGTGTGTAATGCCTCTGAGGTACCACCCTACAGTCGCCCTTCGTAGGTGTACTCTCATCGGGTGCGTGACTAGCAACAGGATCCCCGCACAAATAGCACCCCTTACCCGTGCGGTTCACCCGGCAAAGTGCTTTGTTCCTTAACCCTGGAACCTCGGGTTTTCTCTCTGCCCCCACGGGCTATATATAGTAATCAGCTCCACTGAGCTATGATTCATGCCCCCACGGGCTGCTCACAACCAGCCCCACTGGCCTGGTTAAGCGTGCACTCACCCCTGATTCTGGGGTTCATCGTACGATCTGTTCGCAAGGAGGTGCCGGCTCGATAGTAGTGTGCAATGCTCATGCTACAGTACAGTCTAAAGGGTGATCAGCCCCTAGCTGCCTGATGCTCAGTATGATACATACATCATTTGTAAAGCTTTATCATGCAAATATGCCATGTATACATTAAAAATCCCCTCATCGAAACTCATGCTTATGTGTTTATGCTCAAAACTCATGCTCGAAACTCATGCTTATTTCTTTATGCTTAAAACTCATGCTCAAAACTCATTTATCAGAATATCATATACTAGGTTCTCATTTCTCATATTTAAAACATACATAATACTCTGCTAAACATAACATACCATAACTAGGTATTAATCTCATTATACTAGCTCAAATTAACTTCTCATTGCTAGATGAGAAACCCACTCACCTTAGTAGGTTACTCCTCGACTGGTACTCAACTCTGGTATTCCGGCTCCCTGGAATAACCCTCTTGACCTACGTCAACATACAGATACGATAGCTATTAGGATTACCTCCACACGAGGTTTTCCCACGAACCATGCATGCATACATGATCTATCCTCTAATATCTCATTATTTTCTTCCACCCTTTCTCTACTCAAGATTCTTCTACTATTACCTCAAAATACAATAATCTAAGAAAATCTAAAGTCATGCAAGATCTAGGGAAGCTATAGCTTACCTGGAGTCGAGCACAAACCCCAAGCTTCCCTTTCCCTTCTCTTTCTTCCTCCTTTTTCTTCTTCTTCTTCTCTTCCTCTCTTTCTTCTCTTCTTTCTTTCTTTCTTTCTTTCTTTCTTTTCTCTGGCTGAACCCACGTTTCCCTTTTTCTCTAATGACTTGGGGACCAAGTCATGGAAACTTAAGGGTTAAGGCATGCCAAATTCCCTTTTGCCCTCAAACACTCTTAACGCACGCTTTTTGAAAACACGTGGCTCACTTATAACCATGATATTTTGCCCTTAGATTTTCTTTCCCAAGTTGCCCTTAACACAATTAGCAATTGACATCGGAGCCTTTTCCCATTTTGCCCCTGATATAGCATTTTTTTAATCGATTTATAGCCCAGATTATCATTTTTTACTTAAATCGATACTTTTATGTAACATTTCTAAGAAAAGACTTTACCAGCTTGAAGAACTCGATTTTAGAAATCCAACGGTTCAAACGGCATCCAAATCGGACTTGAAACGGAATAAATATGAAATTCTCAAGATTTAACTCAGAAAAACCTGCCGTCTTGGAGTCGGCTCCAGCAGAAATAGGTGTCGGCTCCAGAAAATAGGTGTCGACTCCAGAAAAGTAGGTGTCGACTCTCTCCACTCTGCAGGTGTCGACTCCAAAGCGTGCCGAAAGTTTAAAACCGTGCCAGAGTCGACTCCACTCCAATAGTGTCGACTCCAACCACTAAAAACATCATTTTAGGATAAAACTCAAACTAAACTTGATTTTTCTTGTGATTTAAACCCATTAAAACTTAAGTCTCTCAATTTCTTAAATCAAACTCATTAACATTCAGAAATATACTCATTTACTCCAAAATTTCTTCTCTTTACATTTATCAAAAGGCCAACACACCCACATTTCACTGAAACTTTCTGACTTTCATTTCAAATGAAAATGCCATAAATTACAAGGTTTTCAGGATGTTACAGTTAGCCTCGGGCTTTTTGGTGCCGGTGGTACACCGGTCTTCAGTGCCGATGGTACATCGGTTTTGAAGTGCCGAGCTAGCCCCGGGCTTTTTCTGAAAAGATGGGTTACTCGAACACACTTTTATTAATATAGAATATGGGACTGGAGCCCAAAAGAATGTAGTCACAACTCAGCGTAGAGAAGGGGTATATTACTGATAATACCGATGGAGGTTGTCGGCGTTCCATGTTCGTGGGAGCGGCTTCCCATCCAGTCCTTCGATTCTGTACGCTCCATGATGGAGGACTTCGGCAACTCGATAGGATCCCTCCCAATTTGGCGACAACTTGCCTCCTTCCATTGGCTTAGAAACTTCAGCCCGCCTGAGGACCAGGTCCTCCGGCAGGAAGGTCCTGAGGCGGATGCATGCATTGTAGTACCTGACCGTTCATTGCCGGTAGGCGGTCATCTGGAGTCGTGCTCAGTCCCGCATCTCCTCCACGAGGTTGAGGTTGGCCTGCAGCTAGGTTGAGTTGTGCTCCTCGCTGTATGACTCCGTCCGGGGGCTCAGGGCGCCTATCTCTACTATAATGATAGCCTCAGACCCGAAGACGAGGCTAAAGGGCATCTCTCCGGTGGGAGCCTGTGGCGTTGTGTGGTAGGCCCACAACACATTGGGGAGCTCCTCCATCCACCTTCCTTTGAAGTCATCCAGCTGTGCTTTAAGTCCTTGGAGGATAATGGGGTTGGCCACCTCGGCTGCACCGTTGGTCTGAGGGTGCTCGACTGAGGTGAACCGCTGGTGAATGCCAAGCTCGGTGCAGAATCCTCTGAAGGCCGTGTTGTCGAACTGTCGGTCATTGTCGGTGACGAGAGCATGTGGCAGCCCGAACCGGCAGATTATGGACTTCCAGAAGAAGGATCTCACCTTGCCCTCGGTGATCTTGGCCAGTGCCTCGGCCTCGATCCACTTGGTGAAGTGGTCGACGGCTACCAACAGGAATTTGCGTTGATCGGAGGCCGGAGGGAACAATCCCAGGATATCCATCCCCCATTAAGCGAAGGTCAGGGGACCGCCAGGGAGCTCAGCTGAGAAGTCAGCTGCCACTGGATGCTAGCATGGCACTGGCAACTATCACACCTCCGAACGAGCTCGACAACGTCCTCCCTCATTGTCAGCCAGTAGTAGCCCTGCCGCAGGGCTTTGTACACCAGAGCTCTACCTCCCAGATGACTCCCGCAGATGCCTTCATGGATCTTCCACAGGATGTAATCAGCTTTTGAGGGGCCGATACACTTTAGGACCAGGTATGAGAATGACCTTCGGTAGAGCCTCCCAACCATGATTAGAAACTTTAGAACCCGTCGCTTGAGTAGTCTGGCCTCCGCTGGGTCTTCAGGGAGGGCACCATCGGTAAGATACCGAATGTAAGTGTCCATCCAAGAGGGTTCTTGCATGATCGGCAGGGCTTCTTCTTGGCTTCAATACTTGGGACCTCCAGATGCTCCACATACGTTCTTTCCAGGGTCCCATCAGCCGAAGTGGAAAAATGGAAGAGTACATCAGTTCGGGCATTCTCCCCTTTGGGGATGTAACTGACGTGGAAGTAAGCAAAATGGGAGGCTCGGGACTGAACCTCACTCAAGTAACGGGACATGACTGGATCTCTGGCCTCATACTCCCCTGCAACCTGCCTAGAGACAAGCTGAGAGTTGGTGAAAGCCCTCAGGCACCTCGCACCGTGCTCTCCGACCAGCTTCATCCTCACTAGTAAGGCTTCATACTCTGCTTGGTTGTTGGTGGCGGGGAAAAGAAACCAGAGAACGTACTTTCGAGCTTGCGAGAATAAGACCAGCTTCGCTCCCTTGGAGTTTGATGCGCCATCCACGTGAAGGATCCAATCCTCCTCTCCTACCTATCTGCCGTGGGGATCTCCATGTGCGGCTCCTCCTGGGGCTTCTCGGCCTAGGTGCACTCGATCAGAAAATCGACTAACACCTGGGACTTCATTGCAGATCTCAACTGGATGGACAAGTCGAACTCTTCCAGCTTGATGGCCCACTTTGCAAGCCGACCGGAGGTGTCTGGACGAGACAATATGGTCTGGAGGGGCTGATCTGTGAGCACTACAATTGGATGAGCTTGGAAGTAGGGTCGGAAGTGCTGAGCGAAGATGATTAGGACGAAGATGATCTTCTCAGTTCTGAAGTACCTAGTCTCCGCATCATGAAGCACTTTGCTAGTGTAGTAGATGGGCTTCTGCGTTCCGTCGGCATCCATGCGAACAAGCACGGAGCTGACGGCCTTGGGGGAGGCCACAAGATATAGAAAGAGCTCTTCCTCGCCCCTTAGCTTGGACAACAATGGTGGAGTAGATAAAAACTTCTTTAACTCCTCGAAGGCTTCCTGACACTTCTTCGTCCACTCGAAACCATTGACCTTGCGTAATGCCTTGAAGAAAGGCAGACACCTTTTTGTCGATTTGGACAAGAAGCAACTCAAGGCTGCCACCCTTCCGGTCAGGCACTGCACCTTCTTCTTATTAGCAAGGGGCCTCATGTCCAGGATAGCATGGATTTTGTCAGGGTTTGCCTCGATCTCCCTCTGCGTTACCATGAAGCCCAGAAACTTTCCTGCTGTAACCCCAAAGGCACACTTGCGGGGGTTCAGCCTCATCTGATATCAGCAGAGATTGCCGAAGGTCTCCGCAAGGTCGGCGACGTGGTCAGTTGCATGAATACTCTTGTTCAGCATATCATCCACGTACACCTCCATGTTACGCCCGATCTAGTCCTCAAAGACCTTATTCATTAGCCTCTGATAGGTGGCCCCCGCATTCTTCAACCCAAACGGCATCACCCTTGTTGGCTTATGGGGTCCAGCATCTCTATTGTGATTCGTTGCCATGGGCTTATGGAGGCCCACATATGGCATCGGTGCTTGACAGCCCAACCAACCGGTGCGTGCCACATGGATGCACTGCGAAGCCCCTCATGTCTGCCCGTCGCTTAGCGTGGGGCTCTGCGCTGCCGTTGTGAACTATGGGGGGTGCCCTGCAAGAATCAATCTTGTGGCTTAAGGAAATAAAGTACCGCCTTTACTGATAGCTATAGCTTTTAGTAAGATGGTAAGGGGCTTGATCCTAAAAACTAGTATCAGAGCGAGGTTGGGAGAATTGTTGGCTTATGGGGGCCAGCATCTCCCTTGTGATTCGCTGCCATGGGCTTATGGGAGCCCACATATGGCATCGGTGCTTGACAGCCCAACCAACCGGTGCGTGCCACGTGGATGCACTGCGAAGCCCCTCATGTCCGTCCGCCGCTTAGCGTGGTGCTCTGCGCTGCCGTTGTGAACTGTGGGGGGTGCCCTGCAGGAATCAACCTTGGGGCTTAAGGAAATAAAGTACCGCCTTTACTGATAGCTATAGCTTTTGGTAAGATGGTAAGAGGCTTGATCTTAAAAGCCATGAGTATATTCACATTGTTTCTGATAAATTTATGGAGTGTTTCAGGTATTAAGAAAGTTTAACAATTTAAATATCACTCAAAGTTGATTTTAAGATAAGTTTGGGCGTATCAGAACAGTTCTCAAAATTCGGCACGATTGGGAGTCGACACATGGATGTGTGGAGCCGACTCCAACCTGAGAAACAGAAGTGTGCTTTTTTACGTCAGTTTTTGGAGTCGGCACATGGAATTCGGGAGCCGACACCTGAGATTCGGGAGCCGACACCTAGAATGAGTGGAGCCGACTCTAACCTGAGAACAGAGAGCATATTTTGGGCCATATTTAGAGTTGACACCTTTTGTTTCGGGAGCCGACACCTGGACGGGGAGCCGATACATAACTTATCGGGAGCCGACCCCTCAACAAAAACTTTTATTACTATTTTTGGATACACAAAGTGGAGCCGACACATAAAAGTTGGAGCCGACTCCAACTGACAGGAATGGATTTTCAAAGTGTCAGAACGGCCTCCAACGGTAACATTTTCTCACCTAATTTCTAACGGCTATTTTTCTTGTGTATAGGAGCAATCCAAGGACAGAAATAATGGCTAGTTTTTCACCTAATCTCGAATTAAAGAATATCTATAAAAAGGGGAGAACAGACCGTTTAAAAGGAGGATAGAGAAAGAAAAAAAACGGGAGAAAGATAAAAAAATCAAGATATTCAAGAGAGCCATTTCAAAAGAGAAATCTCTGTTAGCTCGCCCATCTTCTAAAGAAAGGTTCAAAAGAAATCTAAGGCGTACAAAGTTCAATTTCGGAGGACTTCAAAGAAGGAAAAAGAAGCCAAAACCTATTTTTTTCCATCTTCTCAACAACATATTCCTGGGTGAAATCTGAGCTGGAGCTTGATTCAACCTTTCAAAGGAGAAGAGGAAAAGAAGAAAAGAAGCCAAGCCTACATTCAAATCGCTTCAAACAGGCTTTTCTATTCCTTGTCTATTTTTATTGCATATTCGCTCATTTGAGGAGCTGTTTGTCATTGTAAACATTAATTGATTTCATTTTTGCTAATTCAATCAGAGGGATTGAATTAGTGGAGGTGGTATACCTCGGGTCAAGCTAGATATAGCTTGAGTTGGGTTTTGTGCTGGTAAGCCCAGAAAACGGCTGGGTTCGTTGTGATCCCGGGTAAAACAATAAGTTTGAGTTGTGAGCTTGTAAAACAACTCGACTGTAATCAAGAGATTATAGTGTGGACCCAAGTGGAGCTTGGGAGTGGACGTAGGTGTTGGTTATACCGAACCACTATAAAATCTTGTGTTTGTAGTGTTTTGATCTCTCTCTCTCTTCTTTAATTGCCTGTGCTAGCTTTGATTAACTCCATTCGCTTGCATACTTTGATATCAATCGATTTAATTTAAAAAGAGTTAAAATTTTTAAGAACCCAATTCACCCCCTCTTGGGTTGCCATCTGGGCCAACAATTGGTATCAGAGCAAGTGCTCATTTGAATTTGGTCTAACGATCAAGAGCAAAAGATCCAAATGGCAGCTCAAGCTAGTTCATCTTATTTAGAAGGTCAATCCACTAATCGACCTCCTTTATTCAATGGAACTAATTATGGTTATTGGAAAGCTAGGATGAAGATTTTCATTCAAGCACTTGACTATGACTTATGGGGAATCATAGTTAATGGTCCACACACCCATAATTAGAGTAGACAACATGGTGATTCCTAAACCGAAAATGGAATGGGATGAACATGATAAGAAGTTGGCTCAGCTCAATGCTAAAGCCATGAATGTTTTGTATTGTTCATTAGATGCAAATGAATTTAATCGAATTTCTACATGTATTTCGTAAAAGAAATTTGGGATAGATTAGAAGTTACCCATGAGGGTACTCAAGTAAAAGAATCAAAAATTAATATTTTGGTGCATAAATATGAACTATTTAGCATGGAACAAACTGAAACAATTACATGCATGTACACAAGATTCACTGATATTGTAAATGGCTTGAAAAGTCTTGGTAAGACTTATACTAATTCTGAACTTGTGCGTAAAATTCTTAGGTCACTTCCAAGATCATGGGAAGCGAAGGTGACTGCAATCCAAGAAGCCAAGGATTTAAATGTTTTACCTTTGGAGGAGCTACTTGGATCCTTAATGACCCATGAGCTGACTATGAAACAACATCAAGAGGAAGAAGTCAAGAAAAAAAAAACTATTGCTCTTAAGGCTGCAGAAAGTGAGGAAAGCTGCAGTGATGATGATGATGAGGAGACTGCACTTCTTGCAAAGAAATTCAAAAGATTCATGCAAAGAAGGAGACCCTTCCACAAGAAAAAGTCTGGAACAAAAATGAAGGAGAGAAAGAGAAAGAAAAGGACAAAGAAAAAGAAAAAGAGCCCTTAATATGTTATGAGTGCAAGAAACCGGGGCATTTCAGATATGACTGTCCTCAATTGAAGAAAGCCTACAAGAAGAAGAAGAAGGCTTATGTTGCAACATGGAGCGATAGCGAAGAATCCTCTTCCGAGGAGGAACAAAAAGAAGTTGCAAACATTTGCTTTCATGGCAAACAACGACGATGAGGTAAGTACCGAAACCCTCAATGATGATTTTACATTTGATGAATTATATGAGCTTTCAATGAATTAGTCAATGATTTTAAAATTTAAAAAGAAAAATAAGTTTTTGAAAAATGAAAACTTAAATCTGTGTAAAGAGAAAAATGATTTAACACTTGAAGTTAAGGATTTAAAAGATGAAAAGGAGAGATTTCTAAAAGAAAAAGAATCAATCATGAATGAAAACCTTAACTTAAAGAAAGAAGTTGAAAAATACAAGAACATAGTTGATAAATTTACATATAGCTCTGAAAAACTGAATTTACTTTTAAGTAATCAACGGGCTATTTTTGATAGAGCTGGATTAGGATATAGACCAAACATGAAAAATTTGTAAACAATTTCTTTGTTAAGAAAACAAATGATGTTATATGTTACAATTGCAACAAGAAAGGTCATAAATCTTATGAATGTAATGCAAGAAAAAGTAACAAGAAATTAAATATTAAAGGAAAGAAAATATGGGTTCCAAAAGGAACAATCTTTTTGCTACTAACCATGAAGGACCCAAGAAGGCTTGGGTACCTAAATATAAGACTTGATCATTTTGCAGGAGTGTCTTGCGGCCAAAAGATCAAAGCGAAAGTGGTATCTCGATAGTGGCTGCTCAAGACACATGACGGGTGACAAGGATCAATTCATCACCCTTGAAAGCAAAAAAGGAGGAGTTGTTACGTTTGGTGACAATGGCAAAGGCCAAATCATGGGGTTTGGTAAAATTCAAATAACTCCCTCCACATTTATTGAAAATGTCTTATATGTTAATGGTTTAAAGCATAATCTAATTAGTATTAGCCAATTGTGTGATAAAGGTTTCAAAGTATCATTTGAAGCTTCTATTTGCACTGTTTCTAATCCCATTGATAATAGCATTGTATTTATTGGAAATAGAAATGGCAATGTATACTTGATTGATTTAGACAATTTGTCTACTAGTAATCATTGCTTAGTTGCTAATAATGCTAGTATGAATGAGATTGGATGGCTGTGGCATCGTAGATTAGGTCATGCAAGCACACACCTAATTTCAAAATTAATTAGAATGGATTTAGTAAAAGGCCTTCCACAACTAGATTTTGAAAATAACAAAGTTTGTGATGCATGTCAATTTGGAAAACAAACTAGAAACTCTTTCAAAACTAAAAACATTGTTTCCACTTCTAGGCCACTTGAACTACTTCACATGGATCTCTTTGGACCTACTAGAACCACTAGTCTAGGAGGAAAGAAATATGGTCTTGTGATAGTAGATGATTATTCTAGATACACTTGGGTATTATTTTTAGCTCATAAAGATGAGACCTTTCCAATATTTCTGAAATTTTTCAAGAAGGTCACAAATGAGAAAAACAACACCATAGTGTCTCTTAGAAGTGATCATGGCACAGAATTTGAAAATCATTTATTTGAAAACTTTTGCATTGAAAATGGCATCCATCATAATTTCTCTGCACCTAGAACACCACAACAAAATGGAGTTGTAGAAAGAAAGAATAGAACCTTAGAAGACATGGCCCGTACCATGCTATGTGAAAGCCAACTCCCAAAGTACTTCTGGGCGGAAGCTATAAACACGGCATGTTACATTCTTAATAGAGCTTTAATTAGGCCAATCCTTAAGAAAACTCCTTATGAACTATGGAACAATAGAAAACCAAACATTAGTTACTTTCATGCATTTGGTTGTAAATGTTTCATTCATAATAATGGTAAGATAATCTTGAAAATTTGATGCAAAATCAGATGAAGGCATATTCTTAGGATATTCAACATCTAGTAAAGCCTATAGAGTGTTTAACAAGAGAAACTTAATTGTAGAAGAATCTATTCATGTAGTTTTTGATGAATCTTTAGCATCGAGTTCGGAAAAGATTGATGATGAGGAAGATACAAATTTACTTGAGAGAGATATTAAAAAATATAAATGTATCTTCAGATCATGAACAAGAAGCTAAGATGATGATTCTCCTAGTGTTGATGTTGTTGATGCTAATCATAATGATGTAGATCTTCCTAGAGATTGGAGATATGCCTATGGTCATCCAAAGGAATTAATTATAGGTGATCCATCTCAAGGAGTAAGAACTAGATCATCAATGAGAAACATCAATAATCATCTTGCATTTGTATCTCAAATTGAACCTAAAACTATTGAAGAAGCTGAAAAAGATAATAATTGGATGTTAGCTATGCAAGAGGAATTAAATCAATTTACTAGGAATAATGTCTGGACCCTTGTAGATAGACCTAAAGATCATTCAGTTATAGGATCAAAATGGGTATTTAGAAATAAATTAGATGAAAATGGCATAGTAATTAGAAACAAAGCTAGATTAGTCGCAAAAGGATATAATCAAGAAGAAGGAATTGATTTTGATGAAACTTTTGCACCTGTAGCTAGATTAGAAGCAATTAGATTATTACTTGCATTTGCATGTCATATGAATATCAATTTATTTCAAATGGATGTTAAAAGTGCATTTTTAAATGGATTTATAAATGAGAAGTTTTTGTTGAACAACCACCTGGTTTTGAAGATCATAAATTTTCAAATCATGTTTTTAAATTGCACAAAGCACTTTATGGTTTAAAACAAGCACCTAGAGCTTGGTATGATAGATTAAGCAAATTTCTAATCGAAAATGATTTTTCTAGAGGAAATGTTGATAAAACACTATTTTTGAAAAGAAAAGATAAGGATTTATTAGTAGTACAAATATATGTTGATGATATTGTATTCGGTGCTACTAACAATCTCTTGTGTCAAGATTTGCTAAGTTAATGCAGGGTGAATTCGAGATGAGCATGATGGGAGAACTCAATTTCTTCCTGGGACTCCAAATCAAACAAGAAGAGAGGGAATCTTCATCAACCAAACAAAGTACACAAAGGAAATCCTCAAAAAGTTTGGGATGGAATCAATTAAACCCCTCGGAACACCAATGAGTCCTTCATGCAAACTAGACAAAGATGAAGACGGTAAGCCAGTTGATCAAAAATATTATAGAGGTATGATCGGATCACTACTTTACTTAACGGCAAGTAGACCTGATATCATGTTTGCTGTTTGCTTATGTGCTAGATATCAATCTGAACCTAAAGAATCACATTTAATTGCTGTAAAAAGAATACTAAGATACTTGAGTGGAACTAAAAATGTAGGTTTATGGTATTCTAGAGACTCAACACTAAATTTGATTGCTTATTCTGATTCTGATTATGCTGGTTGTAAACTAGATAGAAAGAGTACAAGTGGAGCATGTCAATTTTTAGGAAGTAACTTAATCTCTTGGTTTAGCAAAAAGCAAAATTCGGTTGCATTATCAACTGCTGAAGCAGAATATGTTGCAGCTGGAAGTTGCTGTGCTCAAATCCTTTGGATTAAGCGACAACTTGAAGATTATGGCATAACACTTGATAGAACTCCTATTAGATGTGATAATACTAGTGCAATAAACCTAACAAAAAATCCAATTCAACATTCAAGAACTAAGCATATTGAAATTAGATATCACTTCATTAGAGAACATGTAGCTAATAATGACATTTGTCTAGAATATGTTAATACTGAGGAACAATTAGCCGATATATTTACAAAACCCTTGAGTGAAGAGAGATTTTGTTATCTTAGAGGAGAATTAGGGATTGTGATCCGTTGGAATGACTCGAAACTCTTAAGTTCAATTATCTAGATTTTATTCAACATCTTGAAAATTTCTTCATAATTTTTAAGGAAAATTCATCTAGATTGTTGAACCAATTGATTCTCCATATTCCAAGGATTTTTATCATATTTATTGATTTTTTTTGATGAGTTTCGGATTACTGAAACTCTTATCTGTTTTTGAATCTGTCTTGGAGTCGACACCTCAATCTTTGGAGTCGACACCTTATTTCTGTGTCGCTCTCGGTCAGGGACCTTGGAGCCGACACCCGCTTTAGCGGAGCCGACTCCAGTTCGGGCGCTAACCATTTTAGCGAGTTGGAGTCGACACCCGACTTTGCGGGAGTCGACACCTAGTGGACCCTTTTCGACTATTTAGGGCCGAGTCGACACCTCTTCGACCTAATCTCACTCAAATCATCTCCAAATCCTCTCTAAACCCTATCAAAACTTGAGATTCCTTCAATTAATCATTCCCTAGGATTCCATGGCACCTAAGAGAAGGGAACGATCTATGGTGGTCCGGTGGCAACGAGGAAGCGGACGGCGAGACGCCCAATCCGTCAACCGTCGCCATCTTCGGATTCTTCATCCTCGTCCTCTACTCCTAGTGCGATTCCAGACCCTTCCTCACCTCCTTCACCGCACATTGACACTCTAGCCGGTCGGGTGATTACAATGGGAAGAAAGGTCAATTTCGGATTTTTTGAAGATGAGGGATTCGCTATTGGACGACAACTAAAAGAAATTGGTTGGGAAAAGGTGTGTTCTTTAGACATTCCTACATATCCTGCTTTAGTTAAAGAATTTTATCAAGACTTGTCAAGAGGAGATGGTGGCATAGTAAGTACTGTAAGAGGAAAGAGGATACATCTCACTTCGAGATTCTTGGGAACCTTCTTGAGATTCCTACTCTTGGACCTATTGCAAACTCTCACAGTGATAGGTCAGGAGCTTTGTCAAGGATGTTAGGAAGAGATGTTGTTGATTTTGAGGAAATCAGGGCAAATCAGTTGCCTCTTGAGCTAAGATTGTTGCATAATATTTGTAGTCGAATTTTATTCCCTAAGACTGGTAGGTTCGAGTATGTCTCGGAGCGAGACATTGTGATCATGGATAGCGTTTTGACTGGACAGCCTATTAATCTTCCTGGCATGATGATTTGGTACATGGCAGAGGCTGGTGGCAAGAAGAGATCTTCCTTACCCTATGGCATGATCCTAACCTTAGCATTCAGAAGTCAGGGTGTAGTCATCTTAGAAAATGAACCTAAAAAGAACCTAAGACACACAGATTACTACAGCATCGCTACTGTTCATCGCATGGGGTTCATTAAGGTCAATGGGAACTGGGAAAGGAAAGGTCATTCAGAGGACAGGGCAGCTGAGATTGGAGCTTCAGCACCATCAGAAGCTGGACCATCCATGAGATATCCTTCACCAGAGCCTAGCAGACCAGAGCCTTCACCGACACCTATGCCTGCTTCAATTCCGAGTGCTTCTGGTTTTTCTGATTTACAATTAGAGCAATTGAAGACTTTATTGGATGAACATGAAGAGAAGATGAATAATAGTTTTGAAAGTAGACTTTTGAGTTTAAAAGAATCTTTCCACTCCTTAGAAGACAAAGTGAACCAAATTGGATCCTCTCTTGGAACTTCTTCTGAAGCCCTAAAATGTGATTTAATGAATATTTTTGATAAGATCAAGGACATTGCTGGTGATTCTGACACATATTCTAGAAGCAATGTAGAGCTACAAGAGAATATAAACAATGCAGCTGACTTGGTTCAAAGGAGCTTAAATGATTTTATGAAGATTCAAAAGGAAGGAATGGAAAAGATCTTAGAAGGACTGAAGAAACGCTTCAGTTTTGGAATTTAAAGTTTTAGTTTGCTTTACACTTTGTTGTAATAGAATATTTTGATGTAATGTTTTGGTAGAATGTTTTGATGTAATGGAATGTTTTGATGTAATGAACTTATGTAGTGAAATCTTTTGATGCAATGAAATTTCTTTGAATTAATATTGTCTTATTCAATGAGTTAACTTGTGGTTGAATGTTAAGCTAAATTGTATCTTATCTTAACCTTTTTGTTGATAACAAAAAAGGGGGAGAAAGATATTGTATATGCATTATTGAACACTTAAATAATTTGATTAAGTTGATTATTGCATGAATTTTAAGGGAGAGAAATGAAATTAAGGGAGAGAAATGAAATTTCAAAATAAGGAGAGAAAATTTCATTTTGAGTTTCATAGGGGGAGCTACCTCATTCAGGGGGAGCTTAACTATGATAACTTATTCCTATCGTAAAACTCTTTAATTAATCATGCATATACTCAATGTTTTTGTCATCATCAAAAAGGGGGAGATTGTTGACCCAATTATTGATTTTGATGATTAACAAAAGCCATGAGTATATTCACATTGTTTCTGACAAATTTATGGAGTGTTTCAGGTATTAAGAAAGTTTAACAATTCAAATATCACTCAAAATTGATTTTAAGATGAGTTTCAAATTGTAATTTTCAAAAGTTCAGACCTTGGAGTCGACACCTATAAGTCAGGAGTCGACACATGGGCGTATCAGAACAGTTCTCAAAATTCGGCACGGTCGGGAGTCGACACATGGATGTCTGGAGCCGACTCCAACCTGAGAAACAGAAGTGTGCTTTTCTGCGTCAGTTTCTGGAGCCGACACATGGAATTCGGGAGCCGACACCTGAGATTCGGGAGCCGACACCTAGAATGAGTGGAGCCGACTCTAACCTGAGAACAGAGAGCGTATTTTGGGCCATATTTAGAGTCGACACCTTTTGTTTCGGAGCCGACACATAACTTTCGGGAGCCGACCCCTCAACGAAAACTTTTATTACTATTTTTGGATACACGAAGTGGAGCCGACACATAAAAAGTTGGAGCCGACTCCAACCTGACAGGAACGGATTTTCAAAGTGTCAGAACGGCCTCCAACGGTAACATTTTCTCACCTAATTTCTAACGGCTATTTTTCTTGTGTGTAGGAGCAATCCAAGGACAGAAATAACGGCTAGTTTTCCACCTAATCTCGGATTAAAGAAAATCTATAAAAAGGGGAAAACGGACCGTTTAAAAGAAAAGAAAGAAAAAAAAAGGAAAAAGATCAAAAAATCGAGATATTCAAGAGAGCCATTTCAAAAAGAGAAATCTCTGTGAGCTCGCCCATCTTCTAAAGAAAGATTCAAAAGAAATCCAAGGCGTACAAAGTTCAATTTCGGAGGATTTCAAAGAAGGAAAAGAAGAAGCCAAAACCTATTTTTTCCATCTTCTCAACAACATATTCCTGGGTGAAATCTGAGCTGGAGCTTGATTCAACCTTTCAAAGGAGAAGAGGAAAAGAAGAAAAGAAGCCAAGCCTACATTCAAATCGCTTCAAACAGGCTTTTCTATTCCTTGTCTATTTTTTATTGCATATTCGCTCATTTGAGGAGCTGTTTGTCATTGTAAACATTAATTGATTTCATTTGTTTGCTAATTCAATCAGGGGATTGAATTAGTGGAGGTGGTATACCTCGGGTCAAGCTAGATATAGCTTGAGGTTGGGTTTTGTGCTGGTAAGCCCGAAAACCGGCTGGGTTCGTTGTGATCCCGGGTAAAACAAGTTTGAGTTGTGAGCTTGTAAAACAACTCGACTATAATCAAGAGGATTATAGTGTGGACCCAAGTGGAGCTTGGGAGTGGACGTAGGTGTTGGTTACACCGAACCACTATAAAATCTTTACGTTTGTAGTGTTTTGATCTCTCTCTCTCTCTCTCTCCTTTAATTGCCTGTGCTAAGCTTCGATTAACTTCATTCGCTTGCATACTTTGATATCAATCGATTTAATTTCAAAAAGAGTTAAAATTTTTAGAACCCAATTCACCCCCCCTCTTGGGTTGCCATCTGGGCCAACAACCCTGCAGCAATATATCCCCTTCTCGGTTACAAATGAGGTTGCCTCTTCATCAGCCGGGTCCATCTTAATCTGATTGTACCTCGAGAAGGCATCCATGAAGCTAAGGGTCTCGTGGCCGGATGTGGCATCCACCAACTGGTCAATCCGAGGCAGTGGGAAGCTGTCCTTGGGGTATGCCTTGTTGAGGTCGATGAAGTCCATGCATATCCTCTAGCTCCCATTAGCCTTGCGAACCATCATGATGTTGGCTAGCCAGTCGGGGTAGTGAACCTCCCGAATGTGTTCGATAGCCACCAGCTTGCGTACCTCCTCATCAATGGCCTTCTGCCAGTCGAGGGCGAAGCTTCTCTTCTTCTGCCGGATAGGCCGGCAATCTGGCTTGATATTGAGCTGGTGGGTGATTACCTTCTCAGGGATGCCCGGCATATCGGACGCCGACCATGCAAAATGTCCGAGTTGGCTCGCAGGAAGGCAAGGAGCTGGTCGCGCGCCTCCTTCGGAAGTAGGGCTCCGATCTGGATCGTCCTTATCGGGTCCTCCCCCAGAGGGAAGGTCAGCAGGTGCTCGACTGGTTCTCCTCTCCTCTCTGAGTCTCAGGGGTCGAGCGCTTCTGGTGCAGGTGCAGGTGTCAGCTCCCCCTCCTCTCTGGGGCCACCGACAGTACACCTGCACACTTATGGTAATCGGATAGAGTTTTACTAGTCTTTATGTAGCGCTCCATAAAGAGCTAGAGAACCCCAACTAATTATCATAAGTGGCATACACACGAAAACACATCCTGTTAAAAACTTTTCGTTTTCATCTCAATTATATACACAAATCACTCAATCAACACTAAGCATCAACCTGCTCAGATAATATTTTTCATGACATTCCTCAGACAGTTTACAAGATCACATTCACAATCGACATCAAAATCATAAGTGCACACACCATGCTCATAATTTTCTCCAAAACATAAGTCTCATATTCATATCCAAAAAGGGTCTAAAATATCATTACATCTCACTATACACATACATATATACAATATACAAATATCAATCCACACTGTCTCAATATACAAGGCTAGCATCTATACACCCTTGCATCCAAGCAAGCTTCACCAGCTAAGGGTTCTGTCCTGCTTATCTTGATCCTGGCAGAAATACTCACTGATCTGAAAGAACATTTAAATCATAGAGGGATGAGACCTAAGTCCCAGTGACTGGATAACCATCTAACTATGGAGAAATAGAGAACCATAACCTCTTATTTTCAATCGTATGCTAATACTATTTAGCTTGTACAACTCAAAGTATATTTTTAACATGATATCAGATAAAATAAAATGCAGCTTATTCTTCAAATAACATATCAGTACTGAAATACTCTATAATAACTTTTCACTGAAAGATAACTCATTAAGATAAAAATTTATGCATTACAATATAAAATATACATTCTTTATCTACAACCTAGACTTCTTTATTAAATTCTTAGACTCCCACCGAATCTGCTTGCCCATTGGCATCTCAAGTAAACTCTCCCTCTCGGGATAACTACTTGGTCCACTGGCCATTTTTATATCACAACATATGCTTTTAAATCTCATGATGCTGGGCTGTGTGTATAATGCCTCTGAGGTACCATCCTACAGTCGCCCTCACGTAGGTGTACTCTCATCGGGTGCATGACTAGCAATAGGATCCCCGCACAAATAGCACCCCTTACCCGTGCGGTTCACCCGGCAAAGTGTTTTGTTCCTTAACCCTGGAACCTCGGGTTTTTTCTCTGCCCCCACGGGCTATATATAGTAATCAGCTCCACTGAGCTATGATTCATGCTCCCATGGGCTGCTCACAACCAGCCCCACTGGCCTGGTTAAGCGTGCACTCACTCCTGATTCTGGGGTTCATCGTACGATCTGTTCGCAAGGAGGTGCCGGCTCGATAGTAGTGTGCAATGCTCATGCTACAGTACAGTCTAAAGGGTGATCAGCCCCATAGCTGTCTGATGTTCAGTATGATACATACATCATTTGTAAAGCTTTATCATGCAAATATGCCATGTATACATTAAAAATCTCCTCATCGAAACTCATGCTTATGTATTTATGCTCAAAACTCATGCTCGAAACTCATGCTTATTTCTTTATGCTTAAAACTCATGCTCAAAACTCATTTATCAGAATATCATATATTAGGTTCTCATTTCTCATATTTAAAACATACATAATACTCTGCTAAACATAACATACCATAACTAGGTATTAATCTCATTATACTAGCTCAAATTAACTTCTCATTGCTAGATGAGAAACCCACTCACCTTAGTAGGTTACTCCTCGACTGATACTTAACTCCGGTATTCTGGCTCCCTGGAATAACCCTCTTGACCTACGTCAACATACAGATACGATAGCTATTAGGATTACCTCCACACAGATTTTCCCATAAACCATGTATGCATACATGATCTATCCTCTAATATCTCATTATTTTCTTCCACCCTTTCTCTACTCAAGATTACTTCTACTATTACCTCAAAATACAATAATCTAAGAAAATCTAAAGTCATGCAAGATCTAGGGAAGCTATAGCTTACATGGAGTCGAGCACAAACCCCAAGCTTCCTTTCCCTTTCTCTTTCTTCCTCCTTCTTCTTCTTCTTCCTCTTCCTCTCTTTCGCCTCTTCTTTCTCTCTTTCTTTCTTCTTTCTTTTCTCTGGCTGAACCCATGTTTTTCCCCTTTTCTCTAATGACTTGGGGACCAAGTCATGGGAAACTTAAGGGTTAAGGCATGCCAAATTCCCTTTTGTCCTCAAACACTCTTAACGCACGCTTTTTAGAAAATACGTGGCTCACTTATAACCATGATATTTTGCCCTTAGATTTTCTTCAAGTTGCCCTTAACACAATTAGCAATTGACATCGGAGCCTTTTCCCATTTTGCCCCTGACATAGCATTTTTTAATCGATTTATAGCCCAGATTATCATTTTTCACTTAAATCGATACTTTTATGTAACATTTCCAAGAAAAGACTTTACCAGCTTGAAGAACTCGATTTTAAAATCCAACGGTTCAAACAGCATCAAATCGGACTTGAAACGGAAAAATATGAAATTCTCAAGATTTAACTCAGAAACCTGCCGTCTTGGAGTCAGCTCCAACATATTGGAGTCGGCTCCAGCAGAAATAGGTGTCAGCTCTAGAAAAGTAGGTGTCGACTCTAACACTGTAGAAAGTTAACCTTCTATTTTCTCTGCAGGTGTCGACTCCAAAGCGTGCCGAAAGTTTAAAATCATGCCAGAGTCGACTCCACTCCAAATAGTGTCGACTCCAAACACTAAAACATCATTTCAGGATAGAAACTCAAACTAAACTTGATTTTTCTTGTGATTTAAACCCATTAAAACTTAGGTCTCTCAATTTCTTAAATCAAACTCATTAACATTCAGAAATATACTCATTTACTCCAAAATTTCTTCTCTTTTCATTTATCAAAAGGCCAACACACCCACACTTCACTGAAACTCTTTGACTTTCATTTCCAATGAAAATGCCATAAATTACAAGGTTTTTAGGATGTTACAGCAGGTACCGCCCCCTGCGGGCTGGGGGCCATGTGGTAGCAAAGCAGCAATAGGTTTGCTCTCCCCACATCTCCCCAACTCCTCCGCTGGTAGGGAATCTCTCGAGCAGCCTTTTAGTGAAGATGACAGCATCCAAAAGGTTGAGTCTGAGCCTTCCAAGTATAGCATTGTAGGCAAGGGGAATCCGGACTACAAGGAAATTCATAAAAATCATGCTCTGACACGGTGGCATCCCGACCGTGACGGGGAGGGTGATCTCTCCCTCGACTCTCACAGAGTCTCTAGTAAAATCCCATCAAGGATGTGATGACAGGCCGAAGTGAGTTGGAAGACAAGTTCATCCGAACAAAGGCATCATAACTCAAAACATCCATCGAGCTTCCACTGTCAACTAAGATTCTTTTTACAGGATGCTTAGCGATCATCATGACGATGCCGCTATCATCATTTTTGCTGACCACCCCCTCTAGGTTCCTTTTAGAAAAGGGAATTACAGAATCTAACCCCTCCTCCCCTCTCAGCCTCTTGGATGTGCCGCCTACCCCATAGGAGATCATCACCACCATCTTCTCAGTCGGGGCATTGTCGATGCTGGCCATTGATGGCGGAGGCACTGACGGACTAGGTGCACCCAGGTTGCTCCTCTGAACAAACTTTCCTAGGTAGCCACACTGGATGAAGTCCTCTATCGCCTTCTTTAACTGGCGATAGTTGTTGGTGTCATGGCCATGTCTCGGTGGAAGCGACGGCATAGGTTCTTGTTGCGAGGGGTCTTCGGGTTCAACGGAGGAGGGCACTGGAGGTACGGCTCGCCCTCGATCTCAAGCAAAATGTGAGATATTGGGGCGAGCAAGGGGGTGAAGGACCATCTCTGGGGGTGAGAGCCCAAAGGCGGTTGTTAGGTCGACGAGAGGCTTAGGCCTCTTGGGACGCGCTTCAGCAGGCTTGGGACGAGTCTGCTTCTTGGCGGAGCTACCGTTGGCCTCACGCCGAGAGAAATTAGCCTTGTCGGTGCAGATGTACTTTTGCGCCCAGCTCAGGAGTTTTGCATAGGAGCTGGGCGGCTTCTTGTCGAGTGAGTATGCAAAATGGGAGGGGTGGAGCCCTCGCTTCAAGGCCAAGGTGGCCACTAAATCCTCGAGGTTGTAGACCTCGAGGGCAGCTTCTTTGAATCGAGCGACGTAGTCTTGCAGGGACTCGCCACCCTTCTGCTGGATGGAAAAAAACTATCTGCCACTCTGGGTATCTTCCGGCAGGCATCAAAATGGGCCAAGAAGGCCCTCTCCAGCTGGTGAAAGGAGTTAATACTTCACGGCAGTAGCGGGAGTACCAGGCTCGGGCAGCCTTCCTCAAGATGGCGGGGAAGGCGATGTAGAGAATCTAGGGGATTAGTGGTCCCATCGTACGGGTCCAACTAAGGGAGACGGAACCGGGTCAAAATTGGCTCCTCCATGATACGGTGGGATAGCGGTGGCCCAGCTGTCATAGTGGTGATCCGGCGGCTGAGCTCCTCCAGTCGCTAGTTGTACTCATCCAGCCGGCGCTTGGCCCGATGAGCTATCCAGCCGTCGAAGGACCCTTCCCTCAACGACTCCGAGGACAGAGAAGGGTGGCGGCAATGCTGACGGGGGTGCTCCGCTTCCCTTCCATGCCGCCGGTTGGGAGAAGCACTGTCATGGCGGAGGGTGACCGGGGCCTCTTAGAGGCTTTTTGGCGGCGAGGTCTGGGCAAAGTGCAGCGTGGTAGGATTCTCGGATAGGAGACCTCTCCCGAAAAGAGTGCTGACTGGGCTGGACCACCCCCGGGACCGACAAGGGTGGCCCCGGCTGCTGCTGGGCGACTGTCGGTTGCCACTGTAGGACTTGGACCACCGCCACCAATGACTGAACTTGCATGGTGAGGGCGGCGATCCGATCTTCTTGGTGGGATGCGGTGGTTGTGATGGTGGTGCAAGGACGCCGGCCTGGGGAGCAGAGAGACCGACCGCCGGCAGGTCAGCTCCCAGGAACTCCCCCCAACATGGATGGTCCTCTTGCGCACGAGTCATCACCATTTACTTGAGAACTCAGGGAAAGAGGAGTTGTCGGCGACTGGTTCGAAGCTTTTCTTTATCTCTCCCGCCCCCTTCCTGGTGCGCCAATCTGTTGACGCCAAGTCACCTTCCTTCAACGCCGGGAGACGAGGACCTCCTCTTCGAAGAGCTCCTGCAAGAAAGTTCCCAAAGACCGGATGCTCCAGTAGGGACCCTCCAACGCTCAAGTAAGTCACTTGGAAATAGGCAGAAAAACTAGCAGAATGATAGTTAGAGAACTTGAGTTCAGGATCCCTTCCTCATTGTGAGTGTGGGCCTTTTATACCTGTCTGAGGGTCCCTTTTCCCGCTTCCAAAAGGTTGATGATTTCGAAGTATCGTTATCCAGTAGTGGATGGATGGCTAGGCTGACAGTGACAGATTGCAACCGACACTGAGCATGTCAGAGGTGTCTTGCCCCGTCAACCACCTGCTAGGCACGGTGCTACAGGTGGTAGGAGGGCCTGGCGTGTCAGGCGTGCGCCGCTACGGGACGTGGCCATGCGCTGTTGCAGGGAGTAGTGGGCCATGTGGCTGCCACAGGCAGTTGGTGGGTTATGTGGGTGTGTCAGGGGGCTCGAGGTAGCGAGACATAAGGTCCGAGGCCGAGGGGATGCCGGGTCCAAGGCCAAGGCCGAGGGGATGCTGGATCCGAGGCCGAAGGGACCTCGGAGGCCGAAGCCACCTTGCGGGGCCAAGGTGAGAGCTCCGTCAGTTATCTTCACTGTTAACTCTAACGATGTTGGATCAGCCACATCATTAAGTTTTGGATTTGAGCCATCTATTCTGTCCCATGATTAACAACCCATTATGATCATATTGGTTTCCCTTTTCCTCTGTCAGTTTCTTCATCATGGTCCCTGTGGTCCTCGGCGGGATAGCCTGGTGGGATTTGGTTGTTGATCGAGATATTGAGCCTTGAGTCCTGTTGTGCATCAAAGCCCACCCAGCCTATCATATTTGTTATATTAGACATCAAAAAATAATCTTTGGAGTGAGACGGTGACCTTTCTCTGTCCTGGTTCGTTCCAGCCTAAGAATGCTATAAGAAGACATAGACGACCTTTATGTCTATCAATCCTGAACTTCTCTATGCACCTCGAAGAAGGCATTGCAGAGCAATAAGTTACTCTCTTCTTATTTGTTGCCTATCCTGGAGGATGCACAAGGAAACAATTAGATTTCAGCCTTTCGGAAGGCAAGGCTCATGTTCATTGTTTTGATCGGTTTTACAACTCCTATCTTTGTTTCTAATAATGAGCTCCAGGATAAGTTCCCTTGTTCCGCTGGGTATTTATTCCCTCAATGTACCCAGAAGAAATAGTTATTCAAGTAAGAGAATATATATAAGCCGGGTCATTTGGGAGTTTGATGCACATTTTGCATCTAGAGCCGACTGTGTAGAGTTGGTGTGGTACTCCAAAGCTCGGATTGGACTTGAGGATGCCCAAGGCATGACATCCATGAGAAGACGCCCATTTTTGGGGGGTGCTCATGGGTTAAAGACCGACTTGAGTCCTAGGGTAAAGATTTATAGGCTCTACAGGTTTAAGGTCTAGGTTGTTAGGTCTTGAGAGGGCTAGTCTATCATTGGGATGAGTTTGGCCTAAGGTATGGGCTGGTCCAAGGAAGTTTTTTAAGATTTATTATCATATGTGATGCTAGTTTTATTTTAGTGGCCATCATGGGGACAGGTTTGATATAGTCATGTAATAATGACGAGTAGATAGTAATGAATAAAACTCTTTTCTCTCGAGAACAAGCTATCCCTCTCCTTTCCTCTCTTATGCACGTCTTCCTCTCTTTCTTACATGTAGATGCCCTAGATTTCTAGGGTTTTATTGCTGCCATCTCTGTCCTAACCATTTTCTTAGAACCGCATCTCTCAAGGAAGGAAGAACCACACATTTTCTTAGAGAAGGAAGAAACCCTAGTAGTACCTTCTCCTTGGGCAGCGTCTCTTGATTTTTTGGATCAAATCTGAAGGTTTACTTAAGGAAGAAGAGAGGCCACGACCCTCTCTTATAATCTTGGGGTGCAAGAAACCAAATAAATTATAGTTGCTAATCAATTCGGGAAGATTACCAAGATCAAGATCCAAAATTCTACTGCAGAATTTTAACAGGATATCATCTCACTTTCGCATCTCCACACGACTTGGGGCTGGTCGAATGCGTGCTATGCTACAAGGGTAGAAAGAAAATGATCCACTCTTCATCTGGTATCAAAGCCTTGATGATTTGATGGAGAAAAGATTGGATATTGGGTGTTTCTTGGTAAGGTTTCAAACCAAAAATTTCTACAGCATGTTTAATTTTTTGTTTTTGCTGTGTGCATTGTTTCTTGGTTGGATATAGCATCTAATGGCTTTAAATTCGATTTTGAAAAGTGTGATGGCAAGGGAAACTTCATCTTATGGCAGCAAAAGATGAAGGATTTATTGATACAACAAAGAATTTATAAAGTTTTGGTGAAACAAAGACAGGATAATATAAGCCTTGAGGAATGGGAGGAGTTAGAGGAGATTGCATTTAGCACAATTAGGATGTACTTGGTTGATCAAGTCTTTCTAGAGATTTGTATGCAAACTATGGCAAAGGGGCTTTGGGAATGTTTAGAGAACACATACATGGGTAAAAGCATGACAAACAAGTTGTGATTAAAGAAACAATTGTACAGCTTGCAAATGCCTGAAGGAGGTGATCTTGTAGCCCATATTCAAAAGTTCAATCAAGTGTGTTCAGAGGTGATGAGCTTTGATATGAAGATCGATGAAAAGGACAAGACCCTCATCTTTTGTGTTCTCTTCCTAGTTCCTATGATGGTCTGATCACAATCTTGGTGTATGGGAAGGAGACCCTAAATTATAAATGTTGTGGGGGTGCTGAGGTCAAATTAGCAAAGAGAAAAGATTCACATGGGAAACTCTAACACAGAGGTACTTGCTATGAATGAGAGGCAAGAAAGATCTTGGGAAAAGGTTAGAGGCAAGTCCAAAGGCAGATCTAAGTCTTGGAGCAAGCAGAAAGCATGGAAGTGTTACAAGTGTCATCAGATTGATCACCTAAAGAGGAATTGCCCACTTCTGAAAAATGAGAAAGGGAAGGCTATTTCCAAGGGTGGTTTGGCCAGTAATGATGGTGCAAATTCATCTGAAGATAGTGAAGAAGATGTACTGATAGTTTCAGATGGGACCAAGAAGTATGACAGCTATTAGACACTTGATTCAGCCTGTTCTCACCACTACACTTCGCATAGGGAGTGATTTTCAGTTTATGATGAATATAATGGAGGAACTATATGCCTTGGTGATAATTACCTTTGTAAAGTTGCTGAAGTTGGTACCATAAAGGTGAGAATGTATGATGGGGTCATAAGTACTTTGACCAATGTCAAACATATCCTAGAGTTGAAGAAAAATTTGATTTCTTTAGGCTACCTGTAGAAGCAGGGATTTGCTTTTGGAAGTCAGCCGGGAAGTGGTTGTTTGAGGTTAAACAAGGGTGCATTAATGGTGATGAAAGAGAGAAGGTTAGATAACAATCTCTATCAGATGGAAGGCTCAGTTGTCATAGATGGTGCAGAGGTGCTAGCAGCGACACAGAAGGAACAGTTGGTCCATAAACTATAGCACTATCGAGTGGGACACATGAGTGACAAAGGGCTTATAGAACTCAACAAAAGAGGTCTGATTTCAGCACTCAAGAAGGAGGACAATGACATCTGTGAGCCCTGTATTTATGGCAAACAACATAGGGTAAAGTTTGTCAGTAGTACCAAGCAGAGTGAAGGCATACTAGATCTTGTTCACTCGGATGTATGGGGACCGGCCCCTGTGTCAGCCAGAGGTGGGGCTAGATATTTTTTGACCTCTATTGATGACTTATTTAGAAAGATATGGGTGTATCTGATAAAGAAAAATTAGAGGTGTTTGCCCGATTTAAAGCTTGGAGAGTTGGTGTTGAAAAGGAGACAGGAAAGCCAGTCAAATGCTTGAGATCTAACAATGGAGGAGAGTACACTAGCAATGAATTTAGAAACTACTATAAGAAAAACGGTATCAAATGCCATTATACATTGAGGATGACTCCCCAGCAGAATAGTATGACAGAGAGGATGAATCGTACATTGACAGAGAAGGCTAAGGGTTTGAGGTTGCAGGCATCATTGCCCAAGATCTTTTGAGGTGATGCAATTATGTTCTCTGGTTTTTTTGTTAATAGGTTCCCTAATAGAAAACTTGATGGATTCATTTCAGAGGAGATCTAAAGTGGAAAGGAGGTGAAGCTTAGATACATGAGGATTTTTGGTTGCCCAGCCTATGCATATGTGGAGGCAACTGAAAGGAGCAAGCTGGACCCAAAATCACAGAGGCTAATCTTCATTGGGTATCCACAAAGAGTTAAAGGTTATTTGCTGTAGAATTCAGATTTGCAGAAGTGTATCATCAGTAAAAACATAATTTTTTATGAGAAGAACATCTTGAAGAAGTTTAGGATTGTAGATGGGGCTAAAAAGGTTGGACAGAATAGCATGGACAACATTGGCTGACAGATGATATACCATCAACTTTTACTTCAAAACATACTTCTTTTGAGGTGGAGTTTGGTATGCATGTTTTCACAAATGTGAAGGATCAGCTAGGAGAGCCATCCATCCAGAAGGAGATGCAGATGGAGCCACACACTTTAGCTTTGGGACATGATCAAAAGGGTACAACACTGCACAAAGCAAAGCATACCACCCATAAACTTGTTCGGTATGGCTTTGAGGAGATGATTATCTATGCTCTCGTTATGCAAATGGAGATCCAGAGACCTTCCAAGAAGCCATGGAGAGTTCTGAAAGAGAGTCATGGATGCAGGCCATGATGCAAGAGATGGAGTCCCTAGAAAAGAACAAGATATGCAACTAGAGGATCTACCTAGAGATGCTCGGATCATTGGTTCAAAAAGGGTGTTCACAAGGAAGGAGGTACCTTCAGAGCAAGATGGAGTCAAATATAAAGCAAGGCTTGTTGCTAAGGGGTTCTCACAGAGAGAGGGAGTAGACTATACAATGAATTCTCTTCAGTGGTACGCCATGCTTCAATTCAGGTGTTGTTGTCTCTTGTGGCTCAGCATGGTATGGAGTTACAGCAGATGAATGTGAAGACGGCTTTCTTACATGGGAGTCTAGAATAGAGGATCTACATGAAGCAACTAGAGGGATTCAAGCAATCTGGATTGGAAGAAAAAGTGTCTATTGAAGAAGTCTCTCTATAGTTTGAAGCAGTCATTCTGTCAATGGTATAAAAGGTTTGATACTTTTGTTTTAAGCCTTGAATTTTTTAGATGTGAGCGTGATACTTATGTTTATGTGAAAGATATGGATGAAGATAATGCACTATATCTCCTTTTGTATGTGGATGATATGCTTATTGCCAGTAGGAGTGTTGAAGTAGTGAATGAGCTGAAGCTGAATTGTTATCAGAATTTGAGATGAAGGATTTAGGTCCAGCAAGAAAAATACTCGGGATGAAAATTTGCAGAGATAGGACCAAGAAAATTCTACACTTGTCATTGGATGGATATATTCAAAAGGTGTTGGAGAGGTTTGCGATGGATAAGGCCAAACCAGTTGGAACACCTTTGGCTAGTCATATGTCTTTTTCAAAGTTACAGAACCCCCACACAGATGAAGAAAAAGAGTACATAAAGAGAGTTCCATATGCTAGTGCCGTGGGTAGCATTATGTATGCTATGGTGTGTTGTAGGCCTGACATAGCACATGCAGTGAGCCAGATGAGCAGATATATGGCGAACCCAGGGAAGGAGCATTGGAAGGCACTGAAGTGGATTTTGAGGTATCTTTAGGAAACTCGAGGGCTTGGTCTATTTTTTGGGCAGCAGGAAGGATCTAAGAGGATTCCAATATTCCAAGTAAATCATTAGGTCCATTGGAAGGATTTGTTGATGCAAATTTTGCAGGTGATCTGGATATAAGGAGGTCTACTACAGGTTATGTATTCAACATGTATGGTGGATTAGTTTCTTGGAGATCAATCCTTCAACCTATTACAACTTTGTCTACAACAGAAGCTAAGTATATAGGGATTATAGAGGCTACCAAGGAGGCTCTTTGGTTGAAGAAACTCATCATTGAAATGGGGGTGAAGCAGAGTACAGTGTTGCTGCACAGTGATAGTGAGAGTGCCCTGTAGTTGGCTCAAAACCCAGTCTATCATGTACGCATAAAGCATATAGATGTGAGGTATCACAGGATTAGAGAATTGATGGAAGAAGATGAAGTGGAGCTTGTAAAAGTCCATGCAAAGAAGAACCAGACAGATGCACTTACGAAGACTCTACTAAAGGGATAGCTTTCTCTCATGTATGACATTGATGGGTCTGAGGGAATGTGCAGATTTTGCAACAGCTTTGAAGCACCAAGGTGGAGATTGAAGAGCCTGGTGTGGTACTCCAAAGCTCTAATTGGGCTTGAGAATGCCCAAGGCATGGCATCCATGAGAAGATGCCCATTTTTGGGGGCGCTCATGGGTCTAAGACCGGCTTGAGTCATAGGATGGAAGTTTATAGGCTCCAAAGGTTTAAGACCTAGGTTGTTGGGTATTGAGGGGGCTAGTCTATCATTGGACTCAGTTTGGGCCCAAGGTGTGGGCTGATCCAAGAAAGTTTTTTAGAATTTATTATCTATGTAATAAGGCACCGGTTCATGTGTGGTGCTGATTTTATTTTGATGGTCGTCATGAGGATGGGTTTGATATAGTCATGTAACAATGATGAATAGAGGATAATGAATGAACCTCTTTTCTTTCGAGAACAAGCTATCCCTCTTCGTTCCTCTCTTATGCATGTCTTTTTCTCTTTCTCATACATAGATGCCCTAGATTTCAAGGGTTTTATTGCTGCCATCTCTGCCCTAACCATATTCTTGGAACTGCCTCTCTCAAGGAAGGAAGAACCATACATTTTCTTAAAGAAAGGAGAAACCCTAGCAGCACCTTCTTCTTGGGTAGCATCTTTTGATTTTCTGGATTAGATCTGAAGGTTTCCATGAGGAAGAAAAGAGGCCACGACCCTCTCTTACAATCTTGGGGCGCAAGAAACCAAAGAAAATCCTAATTGCTAATCAATTTGAGAAGATTACCAAAATTAAGATCCAAAATTCTGCTGCAGAATTTTAGTAGGAATATCATCTTACTTCTGCATCTTTACACGACTTGGGGCTGATCGAATACGTGCTTTGCTATAAGGTAGAAAGAGGATGATCCACTCTTCAGACTGAAGCAAGATCCTGGGTTATGATAGGATGCTGGATTCTCTGAAGCATCGTGGAAGTCTATTGTTGTTATTATCTCTTCCTTTTCCTCGCCTACTCTCCTTCTTCCTCTTTCCTGTTTCTAACCTTTCATTTTGTAACTTCTTTTCTTTGTAAAATTCTTCACTCTAATGAATTGGGGAAGTTTTCTTCCTCCAAATTCTAGTAAAAAAAAAGACATCAATGACCTTTGAAACCTCAAAACTAGGGATGATAATTTTCTCTCTCTTCTCTGGTGCTGCTCGAATGCACTTCAAATAGGATGAAAATGGAGAGAGAACTTTTATCCCATAAAGACGCAAAAATTTTATCCTCTTAAATAGGGATGGACAAGTTATTCCGTGCCTTGCCTTTCTCTTGCTTCGAATCCAACCTTATGGGATTCCCATATATTTATATTATTTAAATATTTTATATTATTTTAGTATTATAAATATGATCTCATATAATACTTTGACATCATGATCTAATATATTTCTAATGAACTATCTCATAAAATTTATAATTATAGCAAGTTTATAATTGTCAGAGGCTTTTAATCCGAGGCATTCTTGCAACATAAATCTATTGTTTGCTTTATACCACATTACAATGAAAAGGCCTTTTCAGGGAAAGTAGGAATTACAAAGCAACTCCCTCCCCTCTCTCTTCTTTACAAATTTTCAGGAAAGAATAAGGGCAAGACTTTTTCATTGTTGGTTGACATTCATGTGAAAACTGCCCTGCTCTGCTTCCCTTGTATTTGAACGTGGAAATTTTCCAGAAAACATATTGGAGACCTTATGGAAAAATGACAACAAAATCTAGAATTAGATTGTCAATAGGTGGAAGTGATGTATCGGGGGAATTGGTGACAGCATTTCCGAATTATATAGATTAAATTTTAAGCACCCCCGATTGACACGATCATATTTACCAGTGCACAAGGACTGCTACTGCAATGTAAATAGATGAAACTAAATCTAATAGTAGTCAAAGAGGCAACCTCAATTTTGGAGTATGGAATTTAATTTTTTTTAACAGAAAAATGGAGAAATCAGAAACTTTTCCATTAGTATAATATATTGATTATAGAATTAGTATGCACAAGTAAAGAAAGAAGAAGAAAAAAAAGAGCAGAAAGAAAGTTAAGGGAAAAATAAGACAAAAGAACTCCGAAGTCCTCTAAATAACAATAAAAATCCTGGGGCATGGAGCCCCTGGTGGTCCAATCCACGAAGAACAGGCACAAGGGCTGCCAAAGATGACGATGATTCTATAGAGCTTTTCCAAAAAGGCACAAGTTTTTCCATTCCTTAAACGCATATATAGTCTTTAGGAGTACCGAAGAGCAAGAAGTATGCTAACAAATTATGCCTACTAGTTGATCCCAAGGTTTTTTTTTTTAATGTTAGACATGATGATCCTGTTGAAAAATATTTTTGATCTTACAAAAAATTCATTTCTAAAATTACTAGAAATATATTATAAAAATTTAAATATACAAATAAAGTAAAACCAAAGATTAGATGGATCAAATCAGGACCGAAGCGTGTTAGACATTGCCCTAAGGATCAGATTTTGCCCCTGCGTGCAGGTTGTTGGCGATCTGTCCCCAAGGTACAACGACCCGGCTCGACCCGATCCTCCTACTACGAGCACGATCGTGTGGAGGTGCAAACCCAACGATTACCTTCAGATGCCCAAAAGATCAATAAAATATAAAAACAAAATGAGATAAAACAAATCATATAGGCTACTCCAAATTATTCTAGATTGATTCCTTTCCTCAATCTGAATTCTTGAGCCTATTTATAGGCTCGGCCCATAAAAGCTCCAACGGCTCGGTCCATAATGGCCTTAAAGGCCTAATGGCCGTTAGCCCCAAATTACGTTAAAAACGGCTTACAAAATAAATTATTTGGGCCGTTTCTGAAACGTTGGTCTTCCAACGTTCATACAGATGTCCGTTGAGGCAATGGACGTCCACGCAACGGAAAGAATGTACGCGAGCGTTCGCTCGCGGGCATTCCCCTTTTTTTTATTTTTATTATTTAAAACTTTTTCTAACAATCTCCCACAAAAGTTTAAAATAAAAAATAAAATAAAAAATATAAAAAAATTTTAGGGCATCTTATACTGCGCAATAGGTAAGGGTCATATGGACTTGAACCTTACTTAGTATTGATTGTATACATCTGAAGGAACCATAGTGGATTAGACCTTGAACTAGGTCCTTTGACTCAGACTTCTACTAATCATACACACAGTATGGATCAATTGGGTTTAAGCGGTCAGCGCATATTAAAGGCCTTGCGCTTAGTACCTTGATTTTTCATGAGAATTCTTTAAGGTTAACCCAAACCTTTAGTCACGGCCTAATATGACGATTCTCATTTAGGTGAATCCTCCAAGGGTATTTGTGACAATACCCTGCAGATAACCTACCTCGGATCCATTAAGAGTATAACTCAACCTTACATAAATTTACTTTGTCACTTTATAAGAGCACTCATCATAGGGATGTGATGAAAATTTTTCAAAATTTGTGCTCTAACACGATCACTCAATCAGCTTCGTTTCTACCACATTGAACCTCATTCATGGGATCTCCAATCACAGAGGTTGGGTATCCACTGCTGGCGACCAAATAATGGGCTTAAGCCACATCCCCCTCGATGAATCTAGGACTCCACTTCTAGATAACTCCTTGGTTAATTGATTTGCCAAATTCTTATCGACAAATTCCAAAGAGATTTTTTTTTAGACCTTAAATAAGTGAATCAAGCAAAGATATATTAGAATTGAATATCCAAATACAAGATAAACAATAAGTTGGATATTCTAACAGTCATGAGTAAATTATAAAAACTGTTATTAAATCTCATGGCAATAGATTTCAAGAGACTCAAAATAGAGCATTTAAATGACATACCTTGTCACAGCATCCAAGTTCATCCATTCTTTGCCATTTGGTAACATGAAAGATTCACAATAGTAGGTAAGCAATAAGTATTTGCCCAATGCTATCACTTTGTCTAGCAACTTTAACACAACAAGGAGATATTAAATATTGATCACTATACCAGAAAACACTTATCTAGAATAGAAAAACTTTTGCATTTATGTTAGAATGCAAATATATATGCTAGTAGCTGCAAGTAAAATAATAAAATGATATGTAAATACATCTATATACAAGCACACATATATTATGTACACAAATGCAAGTATGTGTTTTTCAATAAGGCTTTGTTTTCATGCTGAATGGTTAACCACCTGTTTAATGACTTCACCCCTTGTCCATCTATCCAGTGAACAAAGTAATTCACTTTCTTATTAGCACTTCAGCTTTATATTTGTTAGCTTTGTTAGTTACTACACCAACTTGAGGAGGAATAAGTATACATATTACATATGTACTTGGGCACTAAGTTGTGACAAGCCCCACCTAATTGCATACGTCTGTGTACCTATATGCATACATGTATAAATGCGTATGTATTTATACATATAATTAAACATGTGAATGTTCGGTGAATAGAAAGAAGCCTCTGACATGTTGAACAAACCACATGCACACAAACCAAGATCCAAGCTTCAACCTCTAACAAGTCAGAAGACAAAGGAAGCTCAACGGTGTCTAACATTTAGAATAAGACAACATGTCATCTGTTATTATTTTGTTATGTCTTATTTATCAGTTTAGTATATTTTATGCTCACCATATATCGCCCGAGGCATATCAAAATGTATTAAAATCTGATACTACAAATGAAGCAGATAAACCAAATAATGATTGTTTGTACTAAAACAATTGCATAGCAAATTGCAGAGATAGCTGGACAGTCGCTTTTATTATAGGCTAAGTACATGACCATGATTGCCTAATCTATTTAATAACCAAGATTTGTTACATCAATTTCTGTCCATGTATGTGCATGAGCACTTAACCGTCTGATGGTGAAGATAAACTGAGTATTTATTTTACCATATATTTAACAAAAATTAGCAAGGAAGAAGAAAATGGCATGTATCAACTAACTCTTTTAAAGCAACATAGCACAACAATCCCTTCCAACGGTAAAAAGATCAACTTATGAAATATAAGTTAAAGCATTGTAGCAATGTTAATATTTTGCCCAAGAAAAATAATAAGTATTCAAACCATAATCTTTTCCCCTTAAATCTTGGGCCCAATGGATGATCATAATTTAGCATAGCAACATTTGCACCATTAATTTAATGCATTTCAGAGTGGCATGAAAAATTTATATGTTGAGCAAATGCAAAACAGAATAAGAAGATGGAATTGAAAATCTAGCAATATCTAGAAAAGAAGAAAAATCTAATCCTTAGCTATTGGAAAATATTTTTGATCTTACAAAAAATCCCTTTCTAAAATTGCTAGAAATATGTTATAGAAATTTAAATATACAAATAAAGTAAAACCAAAAGATTAGATGGATCAAACCAGGACCGAGGCGTGTTAGACATTGCTCTAAGGATCAGATTTTCACCCCTTCGTGCAGGTTGTTGGCGATCTATTCCCAGGGTACAACGACCCGGCTCGACCCGATCCTCCTACTATGAGTACGATCGTGTGGAGATGTAAACCCAATGATTACCTTCAGATGCCCAAAAGATTAATAAAATATATAAAAATAAAATGAGATAAAACAAATCATATAGGCTACTCCAAATTATTCTAGATTGATTCCTTTCCTCAATCTGAATTTCTGAGCCTATTTATAGGCTCGGCCCATAAAAGCTCCAACGGCTTGGCCCATAATGGCCTTAAAGGCCTAATGGCCGTTAGTCCCAAATTACGTCAAAATGGTTTACAAAATAAATTATTTAGACCGTTTCTGAAACGTTGATCTTCCAACGTTCACACAAATGTCCGTTGAGGCAACGGATGTCCATGCAACGGAAAGAACGTCCACGAGCGTTTCGCTCGCAGGCATTCCTCTTTTTATTTTTATTTTTATTTTTATTATTTAAAACTTTTTTTAACAGATCCTTCTCCTCTAATTATATCATGGCTCCTTAGAGTTTGCTGGCCATCTTCCAAGTCCCAAGAAATCTTTACGGGAGTGAAACTCTCTTTGTTGAAGGGCAATTTAAAAATAAGTGGTTACATGATTCCACAACTCTACCACGTAGAACACAACCACTATTCACCAGTTGTCTTTTTTTTTCCTACAACATCTTTTGCGTGCAGCTAGTTTTTTAAAGTTAACCATAAAAAAAAGCTTTATACTTCAAAGAAATAGCCGCTTTCTATACCACTTTATGTAATAGCCATATGAGATCCCCACAATTGAGAAACATATAGAAGGAACTAATAGAAAAATTATCATGATTTGTGAGTTCATGCATCGAGTGTCTGTTATTCTTAAAGGCCTTTAAGGGAGGTATCACGTTTTAAGGGATTGAAGATAATCCATATTCCATTTGGATAAAGGCCCCCGAACTTCGATGCACCATAAAATGGATCGCCAGTTCACTAAGATAGTACTAAAGGTATAAAGCTTCCAATTTCCGACTGATATTTTCATATTAGAGATAAATGTACTAAAGGTATATTCCACTAGGGATAAATCGATTGCTTCCTTTGTTTTTTAATTGAGAATGTCAACATACAAGAGCTTATTCTTTATCTCTCTATTAGAAGCTTATTTCCTAGTCGTCCAGCTCGTAAGAACCGTTCTCATGAATTTTCAAATTGGCGACCCATTTAGCCGTTATATTTGAGCTTCTAACTTCTACGGATGGAATGCTAGTTGGTTGTAACCACCTCCTGCAAGTCTGGCTGCTTGATCCATCGACTTTCAAATTAGAAAATTCTAATATTTTAGAATTTCAGGTTACATTTGTGAATCCTCGGATCCTCACCATGTAAGGATCCGTCATTGTTGACGAAGGAAGGGAGGCGCCGCCCTTCCTCCGCCATTGTTGACCTAGCATGGCGGAAGGAGGCACCGACGTGCCCCCTTCACACGGGCACAGAGGAGGGGTTAACCCTCCCCTTGCCATGATATAAGGAGGGGGGAGCACCCCTCCTTCTCCACGATCATCCATGTTGGTAAGGTAAGAGAGAGAGAGAATGAGAGAGAAATAGAGAGAGAATGAGAGAGAAATAGAGAGAGACGAAGAGACGGTTCATGGCTTGGTTCGGGCCCGGCGGAGTGCCCGATACCTCGCCGGGCCCAGGCGGCGGCCAATGGCCCTCACCAGCGGCGGGCGACCGTTCGATGAGGGTCCGGTCGGCCAGATGGCCGACCGTGCCACCGGCATGATTCGTGCGCGGGAAAGAACGAGAGAGAAAGAGAAAAATAGAGGGGAAAGAGAGGAAAAGGGAGGCGGCGCGGCGGTCGGCTCTGGCCCGGTCGCGGCGGCCGGGCTGCCCAGGAATTGGCCGGCGCCACCGGCACGACTCCCCCCCTGTTTTGGGTAAACAGGGGAGGCGGGTAGGGAAGAAGGAGACGTGGGCCGGCTGGGCCGTCCCACGTTGGGCCCTGTTAGGCCGGCTCACAAGCCATTTTCGGGCTGTATTTTGGGCTCCGTATTGGGCCAAGAACGGAGAAATAAAAATATGGCCCGATTCGGCGTTGATTCTAGTTTCTTGAGTATTTTTATTTTTCCATTCGGGCTTATATATTGGGAGATTTTCGAGCCCAAAGTTGGGCCCAGGATTAGACTGGGTAGACCTTAGGGAATGCTTCATTATTCCAATTTTTGAGATTTAATTGTGAAAATTAATGCTGTAGGTAACCAGATGTCCACATAGCTGATTTACAGTTTGGAATTAGCGTACTGAGGTAAGTAAGCTAATTATCATGATTTATGAATTATTTAATATATAAATCTTGATTTATAGTTATATGCATATTTATGAAATGAGACAAAAATAAATTTGTTATTTAATTTGATAAATAGTACCAGTATGCAATTGGGTATCCGTTATAATTATATGTGATTGCTAATATTTGCAAAGTAATAGATTATAAATGTGCAAAAATTGAATGATGTGATTATTTTGGCTTTGCAAAATATACTGGTACTATTGATGTATTTTATGCTATGAATGTACAAACCACTATATATGTGACATAGGAGCTTATGCTCATGATGATGCATGATATGCTACATGCAAATATGATGATGATATGTGTCGCGCGGTTCTCATATGATGTAAATGTGAAATGCCAAGAGATACGGGACCCACCTCACAGGGGAAGATATGTGGAGGACACACATCTAGAGGATGTGATGTGATTGATATATGGCATAAGCACACACATCTAGAGGATGTGTTGATTGATTATGATATATGGCATAACGCTGGTACCAGACCCTTCCTCTTAGGGGACATTAAAGAGTGATACACTTGATGGGTGTTGTAGGGCCGTGGGACACATAAGAAAATAATAATATGAATACAGTGGGTTTGTTTACATTGCATATTTTGGCATTAATTGTATATTCTTGAAATGCTATATAGCAATTGCTTCCAAAAATTATTTGAGCTGATGACATGCATGTTTTGATAACATGATGAATGTATTTGAAATTGGAAGCTTTATACATGAAAATGATTTGATAATATCTTGAAATGATAAATGATTATATTATATTATAGTAGGCTTACTTATTGAGTGTGAGCTCATATAAATCTCACAATGTTTTTCAGAGCCACAAGACTGAAGAATGGGATTTGGGATAGTTGGAGCTTCTATCAGAGGAAATTAAGATCCAACATTTTATTGTAACCCCATTGATTTATGTATGATGGGCATATAGCCCAAAACTCATAATTATGGCTTGTACTAAAGTATTTGACTCTGAATAAATGGTGGTATTATCCTTTCTTGAATAAATTGGATTATATTTAGGACGCCTTGCATGCCAGGCATGCGGCGGGTTGCCACCCCTGGATCCCACATTGGGTCTGGGGCGTGACAGCTTTTGTGGTATCAGAGCCTAGGTTTGACCTTAGGGACAAACATAAGATGACACTAGGCAAAACAGTAGGATGACACTGGAGGGTAACAACTCTAAGAAGATATTTTTTTAAATAAATATGTTTGAAAACTTAGGGGTTTGTAAAGATATTGATTGGAACCAAACTTGGCAGGGAATAATCATGCCTCGTCACACCAGAAGTATGCGACAAGTTGAAGGTTCCCAGGCTGGTGACTCTGGCCAGCAGGGAGGCCAGCAAACTTCTGGAGGTTCTGGTTCCATTAATGTGGCTGGCAATGGCCAGCAACGCCAGACTGAGATACTTCAGGTCCTTGTGGAAATGGTGCAGGCTATGCAGCAGCAGATCCAACAAGTTGCCTGCTCAGCCCGTCCCTCCTACTCCGCAAAATCCGCTAGTCGAACCTGAACCACCAGTCCAGCCCGCTCCGCAACCCTGGCAAGGAGGAGGTCGGAGCTTTGCTGAGTTTAAGAGCTTAGCCCCTGCTCCCTTCTCTGGATCCACCAACCCCGCTGATGCTGAGGGGTGGATGAGGGAGATGGAGAAGGCCTTCAGGCCCATGGTAGCCAAGAGGAGGAGCGGATTAGATTTGCCACCTACCTCCTTCAAGGGGAGGCATATGATTGGTGGTTACATATGGAGCAGCGAATTGGGTGGACAGGCTGTTTCCTGGAGGGAGTTCAAGGAGGTCTTTTTCAACAAATACTTCCCTAGTAGTGTGCAAAGACAGATGGAGTCTGAGTTTCTGGAACTGGAGCAGAAGAATCTCTCTGTGGCCCAGTACGAAGCCGAGTTCACTAGGCTAGCCCGGTTTGCTCCGGAAATAGTGACCACTGAGAGAGCCAAAATCACCAGGTTCACTGAAGGACTGAACCCAAACTGAGGCAAGCAGTCAATGCATTTGAACTCTCCACATATTGTGCTGTGGTGAGCAAAGCCCTGGTGATCGAAAGAGACATGAATAGGAACCAGAAGGAGTGGGAGCTACAGAGGAAGAGGAAGGGGTCTCCTTCGGGCCAGTCTTCGGGGCAGGCTAAGAAGAAAGATACATATCAGCCCCCCTCAGGACCGAAGGGTAAGGAGACCCGTTGCCCTCACTGCGGGAACTTCCACCCGGGCAGGCAGTGCCGGGCCGAGAGGTGCCTGCTTCATATGTGGGAAAGTGGATCACAAGATGGCCACTTGTCCCCTTCGGAGAGATCAGCTGCCTTCTCCAAATCTTGGGATGAACCAGCAGCAGCAGCCGAGGACCCAGGGAAGGGTCTTCACCCTCACCCAACAGGATGCTGCCGCTTCTAACTCCGTTGTGGCAGGTATACCTGTTATTTAAGATTATTTTTTCATATGCGATATAATGCATTGATCATGAAGGATAAATAGGATCGCTATATGACATCTAAGACAAACTAAACTTTGTGATCAGGGACAATTAAAGTAGGCAACACTTATGCTCAGACTTTAGTAGATCCGGGTGCCACGCATTCGTTTATATCTGAGGCTTATCTTGCCAAGCAATGCATCGTTGACACCCGTTCCCCTAGAACAGGAGTTGCACATTGCATTCCCAAATGGAGATGTTATGAGGGTGGACTCAGTATGCAGATCTTGCCTGATTAATTTGGGGATAAGAGTTGAAGGCTGATCTAATCGTCCTTCCACTAAAGTCCTTTGATGTTATCCTTGGGATGGACTGGTTGGCCTCCTATCATGCTTCAGTAGACTGTTTCAGGAAAATGGTGATCTTCAAAATCCCTAATCAACCTGAATTCAGTTTTACTGGAAGCCAGGAACACCTGGCCTCAGTGTTTGTATCAGCACTGCAGGCTGCCAAATATTTGAAGAAAGGTGGCCAAGGGTTTCTTGCTGTGGTCAAGGACCTTCAGCAGGAAGAGGTCAAGTTGGAGGATATTCCAGTGGCTATGGAGTTTCCTGACGTCTTCCCGGATGATTTGACCGAATTGCCTCCAGACCGGGAAGTTGAGTTCACCATTGATTTGGTCCCTGGCACTGGACCTATATCCAAGGCCCCTTATCGTATGGCCCCAGCTGAACTAAAAGAGTTGAAGAACCAATTGCAGGAGCTCCTAGACCGGGGATTTATCAGACCTAGTGTATCTCCTTGGGGTGCTCCAGTATTATTTGTCAAAAAGAAAGATGGAAGTCTTCGGCTCTGCATTGATTACCGAGAAATCAATAAGGTAACAGTGCGGAACAAGTATCCCTTGCCAAGGATCGATGATCTGTTTGATCAACTCCAAGGAGCTCGGGTATTCTCGAAGATTGATCTTCGGTCAGGATACCATCAACTCAAGGTCAAGGCTGGAGATGTGCCTAAGACAGCATTCAGGACTAGGTATGGCCACTACGAGTTCTTGGTGATGCCGTTTGGGTTAACTAATGCCCCGGCAGCATTCATGGACTTGATGAACAGAATCTTTAAGCCATACTTGGACCAGTTTGTGGTGGTGTTCATTGATGACATCCTGGTGTATTCTAAAAGCCAGGAGGAGCATGTGGACCACCTGAAGATTGTTCTGCAAACTCTTCGGGAGAAAAAGCTTTATGCCAAGTTGCAGAAGTGTGACTTCTGGTTGAGCCAAGTATCATTCTTGGGTCATGTAATATCTAAAAATGGCATAACTGTGGACCCAAAGAAGATTGAGGCAGTTGTAAACTGGAGTCGACCTTCCAATGTATCTGAAGTCAGAAGCTTCGTGGGGCTGGCTGGATATTATCGCAGATTCGTGGAGGGCTTTTCTCGCATTGCTCTACCCCTGACTCGCTTGACCCAAAAGCAAGCGAAGTTTGACTGGACTGAGGAGTGTGAGAGAAGTTTCAGGAGCTGAAACAACGCCTAGTGTCAGCCCCCGTCCTTACCCTTCCGTCAGGATCTGGAGGATTCACTCTATACACGGATGCTTCTCGGAAGGGATTGGGATGTGTTCTGATGCAAAATGAGAAGGTGATAGCTTATGCCTCCAGACAGCTAAAGCCATACGAGCAAAATTATCCTACTCATGACCTGGAGTTGGCCGCTGTGATTTTTGCCTTGAAGATCTGGCGGCATTATCTATATGGAGAGACATGTGATGTGTACACAGACCACAAAAGTCTGAAATACATCTTCACTCAGAAGGAGTTAAACTTGAGGCAGAGGAGGTGGATGGAGCTACTAAAAGATTATGACCTGAACCTGCACTATCATCCAGGGAAGGCCAATGTGGTAGCTGATGCCTTGAGTAGGAAGTCCTCCTCGGAGTTAGCTTCTATGATCACTTCTCAGCCTCACATCCAGAGGGATCTTGAGAAGTTGGAGGTTGGATTGCGAGTACAACGGTCCGATGGACTTGTGGCAGCACTTGTACTCCAACCAACTCTGTTAGACAGGATCAAGTCCTCCCAGAAAGAAGACTTGGACCTGCAAAAGATTAAAGAAGCTGTGAAGTCAGGGGTTCAAAATGAATTTGCTATAATGGAGGATGGATCCCTGAGATTTGATGGCAGGCTCTGTGTGCCAAATGTGGTGGAACTAAGAGCAGAGATTCTGAAGGAGGCCCACTATTCTATACACGGTGCACCCAGGAGGTACCAAGATGTACAAAGACCTAAAAGAAAACTTTTGGTGGAAGGAATGAAGAGAGAGATTGCTCAGTATGTAGCCAAATGTTTGGTATGTCAGCAAGTGAAGGCTGAGCATCAAAGGCCTGCGGGACCCCTTCAATCTCTGATGATTCCACAATGGAAATGGGAGAAGATCACTATGGACTTCGTGACTGGTCTGCCTAAGACCCCTAGGAGCAATGATGCGGTATGGGTCATTGTAGACAGATTGACGAAGTCAGCCCATTTCCTGCCATTCAGAGTTGGGATCTCCAGTGAGAGATTGGCCAATGTATATTGAGCAAATTGTGAGGCTTCATGGTATTCCGTATCTATTGTATCAGATCGGGATACTAGGTTTGTGTCCCAATTCTGGAAGAGTCTTCATAGAGCTCTGGGGACCAAATGAACTTCAGCACAGCCTTTCATCCCCAGACAGATGGGCAGTCTGAGAGAACCATACAGACCCTGGAGGACATGTTGCGAGCCTGTGTGATGGACTTGGGTGGTGCTTGGGACAACCACTTATCTTTAGTGGAATTTGCTTACAATAACAGCTACCAAGCCAGTATCCAGATGGCTCCATTTGAGGCCTTGTATGGTAGAAAATGCAGATCTCCCTTATGTTGGGATGATGTGGGAGAGAGAAATTGTTGGGCCCTGAACTGATTCGGCAGACAGTAGAAAAGGTGCAGTTGATCAAGGACGACTCCGCACAGCTCAGAGCCGACAGAAGAGCTATGCTGATGTGAGAAGAAGGGAGCTAGAATTTCAGGTTGGAGATCATGTCTTCTGAAGATATCACCAACCAAAAATGTGATGAGATTTGGGATTAGAGGTAAACTGAGTCCACGATACATTGGGCCATTTGAGATTCTGAGCAAAGTAGGGGAGGTGGCTTATAGCCTGGCATTACCTCCGGCACTCTCTGGGGTACACAATGTATTTCATGTATCTATGTTGAGAAAGTACATTTCTGACCCCAGCCATGTGATACAGTTTGAGCCCATGCAGTTAAGGAAGGATCTAACATATGAGGAGCATCCTGTGCGTATTGTGGACCGCAAGGATCAAGTTTTAAGACGGCGTAGCATTCCTATGTCAAGGTTCAGTGGAGTAACCATTCTGAGAGGGAAGCTACTTGGGAGCTTGAGGAGGAAATTAAAGAAAAATATCCTATTTGTAACATAGCATATGTAAATGGAAAGAAGATTAATCATATGATCAAAGCTTTGGATTCTAAATGTTATATGAAGTACACCAATTTCGAGGCCAAATTTTTATAAGGAGGGAGAATGTGAACCCCCGATCCTCACCATGTGAGGATCCGCCATTGTTGACGGAGGAAGGGAGGCGCCGCCCTTCCTCCGCCATTGTTGACCTGGCAGGCGGAAGGAGGCGCCGACGCGCCCCCTTCACACGGGCACAGGGGAGGGTTAACCCTCCCCTTGCCATGATATAAGGAGGGGGGAGCACCCCTCCTTCTCCACGATCATCCATGCCGGCCAAGGTAAGAGAGAGAGAAGAATGAGAGAGAGAGAGAGAGAGAGAGAGAAAGAGCGGTTCATGGCTTGGTTCGGGCCCGGCGGAGTGCCCGATGCCTCGCCGGGCCTGGCGGGCCAGTGGCCCTCACCGGCGGGGCGACCGTCCGGTGAGGGTCCGGCCGGCCATGGTGGCCGGCCGTGCCACCGGCACGATTCGTGCCGCGGGAATGGGAGAGAGAGAGAAATAGAGGGAGAAAGAGAGGGAAAGGGAGGCGGCCGCGGCGGCCGGCTGGCCGGTCGGCGGCCGGGAATTGGCCGGCGGCGGCCCTGGCCGCCGGCACGGCTCCCCCTGTTTCGGGTGAAACAGGGGAGGCAGGGGGGAAGAAGAGAGTGGGCCGGCTGGGCCGTCCCACATTGGGCCCTATTGGGCCGGCTCGAGCCATTTTGGGCTATTTGGGCCCGTATTGGGCCAAACGGAGAAATAAAAATATGGCCCGATTCGGCGTTGATTCTAGTTTCTTGGGTATTTTTATTTTCCATTCGGGCTTATATATTGGAGATTTCGAGCCCAAAGTTGGGCCCAGGATTAACTGGGTAGACCTTAGGGGATGCTTCATTATTCCAATTTTTGAGATTTAATTGTGAAATTAATGCTGTAGGTAACCAGATGTCCACATAGCTGATTTACAGTTTGGATTAGCGTACTAAGGTAAGTAAGCTAATTATCATGATTTCATAATTATTAATATATAAATTTGGATTTATAGCTATATGCATATTTATGAAATGAGACAAAATGAATTTGTTATTTAATTTGATAAATAGTACCGAGTATGCAATTGGGTATCCGTTATAATTATATGTGATTGCTAATATTTTGCAAAGTAATGATTGTGATGTGATTATTTTGGCTTTGCAAAATATACTGGTACTATTGATGTATTTTATGCTATGAATGTACAAACCACTATATGTGACATGAGGAGCTTATGCTCATGATGATGCATGATATGCTACATGCAAATATGATGATGATATGTGTCGCCGGTTCTCATATGATGTGAAACATGTGAAATGCCAAGAGATACGGGACCCACCTCCACAGGGAAGATATGTGGAGGACACACATCTAGAGGATGTGATGTGATTGATATATGGCATAACACACACATCTAAAGGATGTGTTGTGATTGATTATGATATATGGCATAACGCTGGTACCAGGACCCTTCCTCTTAAGGGACATTAAAGAGTGATACACATGGGTGTTGTAGGGCCACACATAAGAAAATAATAATATGAATACAGTGGTTTGTTTACATTGCATATTTCGGCATTAATTGTATATTCTTGAAATGCTATATATAGCAATTGCTTCCAAAATTATTTGAGCTGATGACATGCATGTTTTGATAACATGATGAATGTATTTGAAATTGGAAGCTTTATACATGAAAATGTGATTTGATAATATCTTGAAATGATGAAATGATTATATTATATTATAGTAGGCTTACTTATTGAGTGTGAGCTCATATAAATCTTACAATGTTTTTCAGAGCCACAACTGAAGAATGGGATTTGGGGTAGTTGGAGCTTCTATCAGAGGAAATTAAGATCCAACATTTTGTTGTAACCCCATTGATTTATGTATGATGGGCATATAGCCCAAAACTCATAAGTATTTGACTCTGAATGATATGGTGGTATTATCTTTTTTGAATAAATTGGATTATATTTTAGGACGCCTTACATGCCAGGCATGCGGTGGGTTGCCACCCCTAGATCCCACATTGGGTCTAGGGCGTGACAACATTCCAATCCATTGGGGTAATGGACCGAAGTTGGGTTAGTCAGGCTCTTAGCATAGAAGCTAAGAAAAAGTCCTCTCTTTTTGTGGAGGCTAAGAATCTATCAAGTCAAAGCAAGAGAGGCCCTTTCTTTGATTACTCCAAAGCGTAGTATCTCTCTTTCAGTTACATGTCAATCAAATTCAAATCTGAAATGAAATCCTGGAAAGTTAAACTTTCAAGAAGAGATTAAGGGTTTCCTCTGCAGTCACAGAGATTGGTTGTTATGTTGAAGCCACCCCCCTAATTAGCCACAGCCTCATGTATGAAGAACGTTTTTCAATCCTTGAAAAAAGCTCTGCTGAAGGCTTCGATCATTCGAACCATAAAACTACTGTGAGGATAAATACTTTGTTGATTTTCCTACATGGTAACTCCACGGTTGACGAGAAGGACCTGGAGCAAGAACTTGTCAAAGAGAAATGAGATGCATTCCAATTCATCAAAATTCCACCTGATGGTCCAACAGCATCTAAATGTCTCCACTCCGAGACTCTAGTTCCTCCTATAGATATTAGAAAGGTGGGCGAAAGTGAAGTGGTCTCAGTTTCTTGCAACATTACGGTATCACACTGGGAGCTGGTGATGAATTCTTTGATAGCACGTCTCTTTGTCGGGGCTCTGGTTTCTCTTGTAAGAGGCGATGATGATATCAATGAGAATTAAACAACCCCTTGCAGCGTACCGGGGATAAAATATTATGCTACTGCATGCGTCAAGACAATTGAATTACAAAGTAGCTCGTTGATAGGAGACTATAAAGAACAGCCAATGACTACAAACTTCGAGGCAACAACCTGAGAAGGCACAAACACTAGAAGTACAGCCATACTACATGATATATTGGCACTAATATAGCTTTGTTGAAGCTCTATCTCCATCTAAACTCTAATAACCTGAAGTCATATAACATCTGGACCAATTCTGATCAGATCAGAACACTCATTGAAGACTGTTGATCATTTGATTCCTTCGAATTAAGACAACTCATCATCAGTGCACTGGTTGGGCCTCCTCTACTTTTAATTGTAAGATCAATTTAGCCACTTCTAAGGTAACCTTCTCGAGGGCTTTGAAACTGCACTTCCTGCCCCAATGTAGAAGCCGATCCATTGAAAGGAAGTGAAGGGATAGGGCTGTTGGGCTTGGTGTGGTGCTATCAAGGCTCAGGTTGGGCTAACTTGTATTGGGCTAGGTACGGGTCTAAGGGTTGAGATTAAATTAAATCATGGGTGTACACGGGCTTGGAGATTAGTTTAATCTCATTGGGTTAGTCTATGTGAGTTTTTATTGAGTCTGAGCTTGGCCCACTCGATAGATGTATTTAAACCCTAGTCTTTAGGGTTTGAATGAAATAACCAACAGATTCTTTTCTTTCGAGAAATTCTTCCCTATCATGTTCCTCCTCCTCCCTATCCTCTTCCTCTTCCAAGAGGCGGTGTGATCCTCCTAGGAATGAAGCACGGGACACTTTGCCGCTATGCACGACGTGGGATCCGGTGGGGGTCTAGGACGAAGGCTTCGTAGGAATTCCAAGCCGCGGGAGGGCTTCCGATCCAGCAGAAGAACACCGCACGGAATGTTCACGTGAAGAGGCTTCTTCATGGAAGTGTGAAGACTCGTACGTGACGTGAAAGGGGTAGAGGAGGGACATGTGGGGAGGAGCGGACGCGCGAAGGGGAATTCCCGCAAGTGGAAAACGTCGCTTGAAGGGGAATTCCAAAGAACGTTAGCGGTGAATCCATCTGGAGGTGAATTAAAAAATTAATTTACCTATAAAGAGCCCAAAATCAAGGGGTTTGAGGAAAAGCACATTACGCGCTAATCTAATTGTTGGCAACAAAGGATGAAAACTCAAGGTACTTCTCTAGTAAGGTTGATCCCACTAGTATTCATCAACGATTAAACCCCAACCGTTGGTATCAGAGCTAGGCTTAGAAAGAAATTATTTGGAGATCTTTAAAGGGCTGAAAAATTTTAGTAAGGCCTCATTAGGGTACTCTCTATTTTCTAAAATATTTTATGCTTTTTTTGGTTAAGATCTAGCCATGGATAGAGCATAAAATTAGATTTTGAGAAGTTTGATAAAAATAAAAGTTTTTTCATACGAAAAGTCCGGATAGAGAACCTTCTTGTGCAGCAAGATTTAGATCTGACTTTGGAAGAAAGGCTATATGAGATGACAGATAAACAGTGGATGTCGTTGGAGAAGAAAGCATGTTCAGCGATGAGAGAATATCTAGCAGATTTAGCCCTTTATTGATGTAAACAGGGTTGCAATGAGATATATGGACAAGTTGAATGCACGAAAAGCAGCCAAACCGAAGCAAGGACGAAGAGAAGTTGTTTGAGGGCAAGGCTAGTTAGTTTCCTAAATTATTTTATTTCTTAGCTTTTTAGTTTCCTAAATTATTTTATTTCCTATAGCTTTTTAGTTTCCTAAATTATTTTATTTCCTATAGCTTTTATTTCCTATAGACTATAAATAGTTGTTTTAGGGTTTTTGAGATGGGGGATCAATTTTATTAAAAGTTAAAAAATTCATCTTGAGAGAGGTTTTCTTTGAATCGCTTGCGAGTGTTTGTTTATCTTGAAGTTCGGTCGTTGTTATTGAATTCTTATTTATTCCAACGCTTTCGCACTGCGTCAGATTGGTATCAGAGCAAGGTGAGTTCCTGCAAGATGTCTTCTGGCAATGACGTCGACGGCGGTCGCACTCATGATGGTGCTCATGATGCGGGAGTCCAAGGGGCTGATCAACCGGTTCTAAGGACGAAGATAAATGTTATGGATCAAAGATTGAGGTGGGTAGAGCAGCTTGTCGAGACTTTAATTGGGCGATTTGATGCTATGGAGGTCGCTAATAATAGGGGTAGGATTGACGACGGAAGACAACCTAGGCCACGAGAAGATTATGATATTCCAATCAATGAACCCATCCATGCAAATCGGAGGGTACAGATCTCTAATGTTGATTCAGAGGAAGAGGCTTTGGGGTTTGAGAGGAGGCAACCACATATGAGGGGTGGCTATGGTGGAGGAAGAAACTGAAGGGAGTACCACGATTATGATGATTATGATCACTCCGATGGAGGGGATTACCACCTAAGGGTAGATCTTTCCTATTTCAATGGTAGGTTTAATATCAAAGAATTTCTTGATTGGCTGACGGAGGTGGAAAGGTTCTTTGATTACAAGGATGTGCTAGAAGAACGTAGAGTGAAAATGGTGGCGTGTAGGTTGAAGGGTGGTGCTTCCGCTTGGTGGGAGAGAGTACAGAGTAGGCGGTTAGAGAAGGGCGACAACTCGTGCGAACATGGATCCGCATGAAGCAACTAATGAAAGGTGAGTTTCTTCCCTTTTATGAATAAATACTTTTCCAACAGTACCAACGATGCCGCCAAAGGTTGCGAACCGTCCACGAATATACTGCTGAATTTATGCGATTAGCTGAGCGCAATGATTTGAGGAAAGTGAGGGGCAACAAGTGGTTAGATATGTTGATGGATTAAAGTTGCGGATCAGAGATAAAATTGGGGTCACAGTATTGAGGAGCATGTGTGAGGCTAAAATATGGCATTACGGGTTGAACTCATGCTGAACGATAAGAACACCATATTTGATGGTGGTGGGCGTAGATATGGCTTTGATAGGGCTGAACGTAGTGGAACCAGCAGGGTGGTTGATGATAAAGAGAAGAATGCTGCAGAGAAGCCGAATAGTAGTGATGAGAAGAAGAATGAAAGGGCTATGGAGAAGCGGTCGATGGAATCTAAGGAAGGTTAGAAGCAATCCAACCCATATGCAAAACCCATCCTGGGAAAGTGTTACCGCTGCAATCAACCGAGGCATAGATCCAATGAGTGCCCAAGTCGAAGAGCTGTCTATATGTTAGAGCGAGAAGAGGAGGATATTTGTTATGATCCTAATGGGGATGAAGAGTATTTTGGGGAGGATTATGAAGAGCATGAGCCCTCATATGTGATCAGGAGACTCATGTTAACGCCAAAACAGGAAGATAGCACTCAATGCCAACAGTTGTTTCGTACTAGGTGCACGATTGGTGGAAGAATGTTTGATCTAATCTTGGATAGTGGGAGTAGCAAAAACATCATCAGCAGACAGGTGGTTAGAAATTACAGTTACCAGTAGAAAAGCACCCTAATCCATATACCATTGGATGGATTAAGGCCGCTGAGAAGATTGATGTTCAGGAAAGGTGTAGGGTGCCCTTTTCCATTGGAAATATAGTGATGAAGTCTACTATGACATAGTAGACATGGATGCTTGTCATCTTCTATTCGGGCGCCCATGGCAGTTTGATGTGGATGCCAAACATTCTGGCAAAGAGAACCTCTATAGGTTAGCGAAGGATGGCAAGAGATACACACTATTACCTCTTAAAGTAGTGCTATGTCCTAAAGGCTCTAAGCCTGAAAGATGGTATTTCCTATCCATTGTGAGCTCAGAGAAGGAAATAGAGGAAGATATGAAGAAGACCAAGGAGGTGCATGCTTTGGTGGTGAAGAATGTACTGAAGGTAGAGGAGGAGATTGTTGACGAAGTTCCTGAGGTAGTGAAGGGGTGTTAGAAGAATTCAAGGAAGTGACTCCAGATGACTTACCTGAGTGGCTTCCTCCTTTGAGAGACATACAACACCAGATCGATTTGGTGCCGGGGGCAAGCCTTCCTAACTTACCACATTACAGGATGAGCCCCAAGGAAACGAAAATCTCCAGGAGAAGGTTCAAGAATTGCTAGACAAAGGCTTCATCAGGGACATCCTGAGTCCATGTGCTGTACCAGCCTTGCTCACTCCGAAGAAGGATGGGAGCTGGAGGATGTGTGTTGATAGTAGGGCTATCAACAGGATCACCATTGAGTATAAGTTCCCAATACCCCGTATTGAAGACATGCTTGACAGGTTGAGTGGGGCAGTCATCTTTTCTAAGATAGACTTGAGGAGTGGATATCACCAGATTAGAGTGAGGCCAGGCGATGAATGGAAGACTGCCTTCAAGACAAAGGAAGGATTATATGAATGGCTAGTGATGCCGTTTGGTCTCAGCAACGCACCTAGCACCTTCATGCGTGTTATGAATCAGGTACTTAAACCCTTTATTAAAAAATTCATGGTAGTGTACTTTGATGATATATTGATTTATAGCAAGTCTGAGAACGAGCACATTGACCACTTGAGGAGTGTATTGGCTGTATTGAAGGAGCATAAATTATATGCTAATTTGAAAAAGTGTATGTTTATGTCTAAAAGGCTATTGTTTCTGGGGTTTGTGGTAATAGTGATGGCATTACTATGGATGCAGGGAAAGTGAAAGCCATTAGAGAGTGGCCTAATTTCAAAACTGTGACTGAGTTGAGAAGCTTCTTGGGATTGGCCAGTTTTTACAGGCGCTTTATCAAGCATTTTAGCACCATTGCTGCTCCTTTGACAGTGTGCCTGAAGAAAGGGAAGTCTAATTGGAGTGAAGAAGCTAAAGCCGGGTTTGCCTTTTGAAAGAGAAGTTGTGTAGTGCCCCTGTGTTGGCATTACCTGACTTTGATAAGTTGTTCACAGTTGATTGTGATGCTAGCGGAGTAGGAATTGGAGCTGTACTCTCCCAGGAAAAGAGACCAATCGCTTTCTATAGCGAAAAGCTCTATGATGCTATTAGAAACTGGTCCACCTATGACAAGGAGTTCTATTCGGTGGTAAGACGATTAAGAGTATGGGGACATTATTTAGTGGGTAAGGAATTTATTTTATAGCAAGGATATGCATGCTAGATGGATCCAGTTTTTGCAAAGGTTTCCCTTCAAACTAATGCATAAGTCTGGAACTCAAAATAGAGTTGCAGACGCTCTGAGCAGGAGGGCAGATGTGTTAACTTTGATTAGTGATGAGGTTATCGGGTTTGAACAGATGAAGGAATTGTATGCTGGAGATAGTGATTTTGGTGAGATCTAGGGCAAGTGTGGTAGTAGGAAACCCTGTGGGGATTACCATGTACATGAGGGTTATTTGATGAAGGGCAATCAACTATGTATTCCTCAATCCTCTTTAAGGGATAAGTTAATCAGGGACTTGCATGGAGGAAGATTGGTAGGCCACTTGGGAAGGGATAAGACCCTTGCAGCTATAGCTGAACGATATTTTTGGCCTTAGTTGAGGAAGGAGGTGTACAAGATTATTCAGAGGTGCTATACTTGCCAAACATCCAAGGGACATTCTCAAAGTACTGGGTTATATACACCATTGCCAGTACCTGAGACTATTTGGGAGGACCTTTCTACGGACTTTGTCCTGGGTTTGCCTCGTACCCAACGAGGTGCTGACTCTGTTTTTGTAGTGGTTGACAGGTTCTCCAAGATGGCTCACTTCATTCCTTATAGGAAGACTTTAGATGCCCATGCCATTGCCAAACTATTTTTTCGGGAGGTCATGAGAGTGCATGGAGTACCCAGATCCATCACATCTGACAGAGACACCAAATTCCTCAGCTACTTTTGGAAGACATTGTGGTACATGCTTGATTCCACCTTGAATTATAGCAGCACGCGCGGCGCACCCAGACAGATGGACAAACAGAAGCTACCAACAGGACTTTAGGGAATCTCATCAGAAGTATTTGTGGAGAAAAACCACGACAATGGGATTTGTGTTTGCCATAGGCGGAGTTCGCCTACAAAAATTCCGTCCATCGAACCACAGGAAGATCCTCATTCTCCATCGTCTATACTAAAGTACCACAACATGCACTAGATTTGGTGAAGCTTCCAAAGCTTGCTGAGTACAGCATATCGACTAAACACATAGCAAAGCATTGGCAAAGCACTTCAGAAGAGGTCAAAGCAGAGATTGAGAAAGCCAACACCAAGTATAAGGAGGTGGCTAACAGAAGACGGAAGGAACAACTCTTTGAGGTAGGAGATCAGCTGATGGTCTTTCTCAGGAAAGAGCAGATTCCCGTGGGTACTTATAACAAGTTACGACCATGAAAGTATGGACCTTACAAGATTATCCAAAAGATCAACGATAATGCTTATGTTGTTGATATTCCTGCGACTATGGCGATTTCGAGGACTTTCAATATGGAAGATTTACATCCATTCTTTCCGAACAATACACCTCTATATCTAAATGAGAACTTGGGGTCGAGTTCTTTGCAGGAGGAAGAGAATGATGCAAACAGGGTTACATTGAGATATATGGATAAGTTGGATGCACGAAAAGTAGCCAAACCGAAGCAAGGATGAAGAGAAGTTGTTTGAGAGCAAGGCTACTTAGTTTCCTAAATTATTTATTTCCTATAGCTTTTTAGTTTTCTAAATTATTTTATTTCCTATAGCTTTTTAATTAGTTTCCTAAATTATTTTATTTCTTATAGCTTTTTAATTTCCTAAATTGTTTTATTTTCTATAGACTATAAATAGTTGTTTTAGGGTTTTTGAGACGGGGGGATCAATTTTATTAAAAGTTAAAAAATTCATCTTGAGAGAGGTTTTTTCTGAATCGCTTGCGAGTGATTGTTTATTTTGGAGTTCAGTCATTGTTATTGAATTCTTGTTTATTTCAACACTTTCGCACTGCATCATTTATTCAATGCTGAAGAAGAAGACCTCGAAGGGACTCTGGTTGAAGTTGCATACCCTCTACATGGGAAGGAATATGTATAACAAGTTGATGTTGAAGAAGTGCCTCTACAGCCTTCGGATGTCAGAAGGTGAAGATGTGCTAGGCTACATCTAGGTGTTCGACCAGATGAGCAATGAATTGCTGAATGCTGGGATCAAGATGGAGAAGAAAGATAAAGCACTTTTGCTATTGTATTCATTGCCCGCATCACATAACTCATTGGTTATGACGTTGCTCTACAGGTAGGAGACATTGTTCTATGAAGATATTGTCTTGGTGCTTTGGATAAATGAGCAGAGAGAGAAGATGACCAATGAAGCTATTCTCTATGAGGGTTTATCAGTTGGGGAATGGTCAGGCAGAGGCAGGGGCAGGAGCAGGCCTAAGGGACAGATAAAGTTCAGAAAGGCTAAGTGCTACAAGTGTGGTGAGATAGGACATTTTAAGACGGACTGTCCTAAGAGAAAAAATCAGAAGAAAGAAAATGAATGATCTGAATCTATGAGTACAATTGCATGTCAGGAGGTGGAGGATGATCTTTTGATGGTATCAGATGATCATAGGCATAGCACAAAGATGTGAACCTTAGATTCAGCTTATTCTCATCATTACACCTCCAATCGATCGTGGTTCAATACTTACATAGAGGTTGATGAGGGGTGTATACTCTTGAAGATGATTACCCTTGCAAGATGGCAGGGATTGGCATAGTGAGGATGAGGATATTGTTGGGCCTGGTGTGGTGCTATCAAGGCCCAGGTGGGCTAACTTGTATTGGGCTGGGTTTGAGTCCAAGGGTTGAGATTAAATCAAGTCACGGGTGTACACGGGCTTGGGGATTAGTTTAATCTCATTGGTTAGTCCATGGGAGTTTTTTGTTGAGTCTGGGCCTGGCCCACTTCGTGGATGTATTTAAACTCTAGTCTCTAGGGTTTGGATGGAATAGAGAACAGATTCTTTTCTCCCAAAAATTCCCTTCTCTCATCATAGGGCGGCAGCCCTTTCTTTCTCCTCCCCATCTTCCTCCTTTTCAAGGTAAACCTAACAGGATTAGAAATCCTTAGTTCTAGTTCTTGTTGAACGAGGAATCCCATTGCTATTCATCAAGGTCTAAACCTAACAGGATTGGAAATCCTTAATTCTAGTTCTTGTTGAACGGGGAATCCCATTGCTATTCATCAAGGTCTAAACCCTAACAAGTGGTATCAGAGCCTGGTTCAAGGAGTAATCTGGAGGCCTTCAAGGAGTTGAAATAATTTCAACAGAATCTCGTCAAGGTACTTCTCTATTTTATAAAATTTATTTTTGTGCTATTTTTGAAATTGGCCATGGGGAGTAGCATAAAAATAGAGGTTGAGAAGTTTGATGGGAAGGGAAGTTTCTCCATGTGGAAAGTCCGGGTAGAGGACCTCCTTGTGCAGCAGGGTTTAGATTTGGCTTTGGAGGAAAGGCCAGATGGGATGACAGACAAGCAGTGGATTTCATTGGAGAAGAAGACATGTTCAATGATCAGGGGCTGTCTGGCGGATTCAGTCCTCTATTCAGTGCTGGAGGAGAAGACCCCGAAGGGACTCTGGACGAAGTTGCACACCCTCTATATGGGGAAGAATATGTGCAACAAGTTGATGTTGAAGAAGCGCCTCTACAGCCTTCGGATGTCAGAAGGTGGAGATGTGCTGGGTCACATCCAGATATTCGACCAGATGAGCAATGAACTTCTGAATGTCGGGGTCAAGATGGAGGAAGAAGATAAAGCACTTCTGCTTTTATGTTCAATGCCCACGTCTTATGACTCATTGGTCACAACACTGCTCTATGGGAAGGAGACATTAATTTATGAAGATATTGTCTCGGTGCTTCGGACGAATGAGCAGAGGGAGAAGATGACCAAGGAAGCTGTTCCCCAGGAGGGTCTATCAGTTGGGGAAAGGACAGGCAGAGGTAGGGGCAGGGACAGAAGTAAGTCTGGAGGACGATCAAAGTCCAGGAAAGGCAAGAGAGAGCTGAAGTGCTATAAGTGTGGAGAGGTAGGACATTTTAAGAAGAATTGTCCTAAGTGGAAAAATCAGAAGGGAGAAAAAGGAGGATCTGAGTCTGTGAGTACAGTTGCAGATCAGGAGGTGGAGGATGATCTCTTGGTTGTATCAGATGATCACAGGCACAGCACAGAGATGTGGACCTTGGATTCAGCCTGTTCTCATCATTACACTCCCAACCGGTCGTGGTTCAGTACTTACACAGAGGTTGAGGAGGGGAATGTGACTCTTGGAGATAATCACCCTTGCAAGGTGGCAGGTATTGGCACAGTGAGGGTGAGGATGTTTGATGGTATGGTGCGCACTCTTACCAGTGTGAAGCATGTTCCAGAACTCAAGAAGAATCTGGTATCACTGGGGTACTTGGAGCGGACTGGATACAGCTTCAGCAGTCGTGCCAGGAGTGGAGTTCTGAACATCTCCAATGGAGCCATGGTGGTGATGAGAGGGAGGAGGCTGGAAAATAATCTATACAAGATGGAGGGCTCTGTGATGACTGTGAAATCTGAGGTGGCAGCTGTGGAGCAAGATCCCCGGGATGTGTACAGGATGTGGCATTACCGCCTGGGCCACATGGGAGACAAGGGGATGAAAGAACTGAGCAAGAGAGGTCTGCTTCCAGACTTGAGTAGCGGAGATATGGAGATCTGTGAGCCTTGTCAGATGGGAAAGCAGAGGAGAGTACAGTTCTCAGTCAGCACAGCTAGGAGTGCTGAACCCCTGGAGTTAGTACACACAGATGTCTGGGGACCAGCCCCAGTTTCTGCAAGGAATGGGGCCAGATACTTTATGACCCTGATAGATGATTTCTCAAGGAAGCTGTGGATCTACTTTATGAAGGAGAAATCAGAGGTCTTCACCAAGTTCAAAATCTGGAAGGCTGAGGTGGAGAAGGAGCAGGGTAAAAGTGTGAAGTGTCTGAGGTCTGATAATGGCGGGGAATACACCAGCAGGGAGTTCCAGATTTTTTGTGAGGAGTGGGGCATCAGAAGGCACTTCTCGGTGATGGGAACTCCTCAACAGAATGGGGTGGCTGAGAGGATGAACAGAACACTATTGGAAAAGGCAAGATGCTTAAGGCTGCAGGCAGGGCTTCCAAAGATGTTCTGGGTTGACGCAGTAGATGCAGCTAGCTACTTGGTCAATCGGTCACCGCACACCAGGTTAGATGGAGACATTCCAGAGGAGATATGGTCTGGAAGGAAGACAAGCCTAAACCATCTAAGGGTGTTTGGATGCACAGCATATGTGCATGTTGGAGCTGGGGAGCGGAGTAAGTTGGATGCCAGGTCTAAGAAGATGGTGTTCCTAGGCTACCCGCGAGGAGTCAAGGGGTATCGGCTATGGGACCCCTTGGAGAAGAAGGTTGTCATCAGCAGAGATGTAACCTTTGATGAGAGCTCAATCCTCCAGAACAGAAGTGGCATGGATGCACAGCAGGGACTACAGGAGGTAGAACACGGTAACACTAGTCAGACAACCTCCTATACAGTTGTGCCATTTGCTAGTGGACCAGGAGGATTTGAGATTCAGGTGGAGAGGACTGACAGAGGGGGTAGAAGCCAGGGAGTTCAGCAGGATGCAGCTGGACAGGGGACTGATACTGGGATCGCACAGCAAAGGCCCAGGAGGAACGTGCGACCACCAGTTCGATACGGCTTTGAGGATTCGTTGTCATATGCCCTGGTGACAGCGAATGGAGACCCTTTCACCTATGAGGAGGCTATGGAAAGTCAGGATAGAGATAGGTGGATCCATGCTATGGCAGAGGAAATGCAGTCTCTTCACAGCAATAATACGTGGCAGGTGGTCCAGCTGCCACAAGGAAAGAAACCCATTGGTTGTAAATGGGTTTATCAGCGCAAGGAAGGAGCTTCAGAACAAGAGGGTATCAGGTATAAGGCAAGACTAGTGGCCAAAGGATACTCTCAGAAAGAAGGCATCGATTATGGTGAGATATTTTCTCCAGTTGTCAGGCACACTTCCATCAGACTATTATTGAGTATTGTAGCAGCTCAGGACTTGGAGCTGGAGCAGATGGATGTGAAGACAGCATTCCTCCATGGTCATTTGGAGGAGAGCATCTACATGGAGCAGCCACCAGGGTTAGAGAACCAAGATCAGATGGGAAAGTCTGTTTGCTGAAGAAATCTCTGTATGGGCTGAAGCAGTCGCCGAGGCAGTGGTACAAGAGATTTGACACTTATGTTAGGAGCATTGGACTTTCCAGGTGTGAGTATGATTCTTGTGTGTATGTTAAATCTCTGGATGATGGGTCTAGGATGTACTTACTCTTGTATGTAGATGACATGCTGATAGCATGCAAGAGTAAGAAGGCTGTACAGGAACTGAAGATAGCTTTGTCTCGGGAGTTTGAGATGAAGGATCTGGGGCCAGCCAGGAAGATCCTAGGGATGGAAATCATCAGAGATAGATCCAAAGGTGTGCTGCATCTGAGTCAGGGTGGCTACATTAAAAAGATTCTGGAGCGATATGGGATGAAGGATGCCAAACCGACAGCACTACCTTTGGCAGCACATTTTTCCTTATCGAAGACCATGTCACCACAGACTGAGGTGGAGGCTCAGGAGATGGAGAAGGTACCATATGCTTCTGGTGTTGGGAGCCTTATGTATGCCATGGTATGTTGTAGGCCAGACATAGCCCATGCAGTGAGCCAGGTGAGCAGGTTCATGGCGCACCCTGGCAGGGAGCACTGGCGAGCACTAAAGGGAATCTTCAGGTACTTGGTAGGTACAGTTGGGGTTGGTATTTGCTATGGACAGCAAGAAGGTGCTGAGAGATCCAACTTATCCAAGGAGGCTCGTGGGCAGTTATATGGGTATGTGGATGCAGACTTTGGTGGAGATGTGGACACTAGGAGATCCACAACAGGCTTTGTGTTCAGCCTGTTTGGTGGTCCAGTATCGTGGAGATCATGTCTGCAGCCCATCACAGCCTTATCTACCACGGAGGCAGAATACATAGGTATCACAGAGGCAGCAAAGGAAGCTCTTTGGCTGAAGGGCTTGATGCTGGAGATGGGACTTGATCAGAAGGTTGTCCAGGTGCATAGTGACAGCCAGAGTGCTCTGATGCTTGCGCAGAATGCAGTCTATCATGCCAGGACGAAGCACATTGACCTCAGATACCACAGGATCAGAGAGCTGGTGGAAGATGGTGAGGTGGAGCTGGTGAAGGTATACACCAAAAAAAATCCAGCAGATGCACTGACTAAGGTTCTTCCACGGGACAGTTTTCAAAAGTGTATTTCGTTGTTAAAGCTGATGGACACAGTGGACGTGCTGAGGCCTTGAAAGCACCAAGGTGGAGATTGTTGGGCCTGGTGTGGTGCTATCAAGGCCCAGGTGGGCTAACTTGTATTGGGCTGGGTTTGAGTCCAAGGGTTGAGATTAAATCAAGTCACGGGTGTACACGGGCTTGGGGATTAGTTTAATCTCATTGGTTAGTCCATGGGAGTTTTTTGTTGAGTCTGGGCCTGGCCCACTTCGTGGATGTATTTAAACTCTAGTCTCTAGGGTTTGGATGGAATAGAGAACAGATTCTTTTCTCCCAAAAATTCCCTTCTCTCATCATAGGGCGGCAGCCCTTTCTTTCTCCTCCCCATCTTCCTCCTTTTCAAGGTCTAAACCTAACAGGATTAGAAATCCTTAGTTCTAGTTCTTGTTGAACGGGGAATCCCATTGCTATTCATCAAGGTCTAAACCTAACAGGATTGGAAATCCTTAATTCTAGTTCTTGTTGAACGGGGAATCCCATTGCTATTCATCAAGGTCTAAGCCCTAACAGATATTTGATGGCATGGTGCGCACTCTTATCAACGTAAAGTATGTCCCATAACTCAAGAAGAATCTGGTGTCATTGGGGTACCTGAAGCAGACTGGATACAACTTCAAAAGTCATGCCAAGAGTCAAGTTTTAAACATCTCCAATGGAGCTATAGTGGTGATGAAAGGTAAAAGGCTGAAGAACAACCTATATAGGTTGGAGGGCTCTATAATGATCGAGAAATCTAAGGCAGCAGTTGTGGAATAGGATCCTCGGGATGTGTACAGGATGTGGGCATACTGCTTAGGCCATATGGAAGACAAGAAGATGAAAGAACTAAGCAAAAGAGGGCTACTTTCGGACCTGAGTGGTAAAGATATGAAGATCTATGAGCTATATTGGATGAGGAAGCAGAGGAGAGTGCAGTTCTTGGTCAGCACAACTAGGAGTGCAGAACCCATAGAGCTAGTACACATGGATATCTAAAGACCAGTCCCAATTTTTGCAAGGAATGAGGTTAGATACTTCATGACCCTAATAGATGATTTCTTAAAGAAGTTGTGAATCTACTTCATGAAGAAGAAATCAGATGTCTTCACCAAGTTTAAAATTTGAAAGACCAAGGTGAAGAAGAAACATGGTACGAGTGTGAAGTGTCTGAGGTCATACAATGGCAGAGAATACACCAGCAGGAAGTTTTAGAGATTTTATGAGGAGTGGGATATCAAAAGGTACTTCTTGGTAATAAAAACTTTTCAACAGAAAAGGGTGGCTGAGAGGATGAATAGAACACTGTTGAAAAAGCAAGATGCTTGAGGTTGCATGTATGGCTTCCAAAGATGTTCTGGATTGATGCAGTAGGTGCGGCTAGCTACTTGGTTAACCAATCACTGCACACTAGATTGGATGAAGGTATTTTAGAGGAGATATGGTCTGAAAGAAAGACAAGCCTGAACCATTCGAGGGTGTTTGGATGCACGATATATGTGCATGTTGGTGCTGGAGAGAAGAGTAAGTTGGATGTTAAGTCAAAGAAGATGGTGTTCCTGGGCTATCCGCATAGAATCAAGGGGTATCGACTGTAGGATCCCTTGGAGAAGAAGGTTGTCATTAGCAGGAATGTGACCTTCGATGAGAGTTTGATCCTTTAGAACAAAGATGGTACAGATGTAGAGCATGAACTATAGGAGTTAAAACATGGTAACACTAGTCAGATGACTTCCTACATAGTCGTATCATTTGCTAGTGGATCAGAAGAATTTGAGATTCAGATAGAGAGGACTAGCAAAGGGGTCAAAAGTCAAAAAGTTTATCAGGATGCAGTTGGGCAAAGGACTCAGCAGAAAGCAGTTGGACAAGGGACATATATTGGGATCGCACCGCACAGGCCCAAGAGGAACGTGTGACCACCAGTTCGATACGACTTTAAGGATTAAGTGTCATATGCCCTAGTGACAATGAATGAAGACCCTTATACCTATTAGAAGGCTGTGAAGAGCCAGGACAGCTAGGACAAAGATAGGTGGATCCATGTTATGGCAGGAGATGGAAGCTATGACAAAGAAGATGCAGTCTTTTCATAAGACTGGCATGTGGCAGGTGGTCCAATTGCTACAACAAAAAAAACTCATTGGTTGCAAATAGGTTTATCAGCGCAAGAAAGAGCCTTCAGAGTAAAAAATATCAGGTACAAGACAAGACTAGTAGCTAGAGAATACTCTTGGTAGGAAGGCATCGACTACAGAGAGCTGATGAAAGAAGGTGCGATGGAGCTGATGAAGGTACACACCAATGAGAACCCAACAGATGCATTGATCAAGGTTTTTCCATGGGATAGCTTTCGTAGGTATATAGCTGATGGACACGATGGACGTGCTGAGGCCTTGAGGCACCAATGTGAAGATTGTTGGACCTGGTATGGTGCTATCAAGGCCTAGGTTGTGCTAACTTATATTGGGCTAGGTGTGGGTCTAAGGGTTGAGATTAAATCAAGTCATGGATGTGCATGGGCTTGAAGATTAGTTTAGTCTTATTGGGTTAGTCCATGAAAGTTTTTATTGAGTCTAACCCTAGTCTCTAAGATTTGGATGGAATAAGACTTTCACCTAGTAAAAGGGGAAGAGGAGGACGTGTGGGGAGGAGTGGATATGTGAAAGGGGAAGAGGAGGAGCGGATATGTGAAAGGGAAAGAGGAAGGACGTGTGGGGAGGAGCGGATATGTGAAGGGGAATTCCCATAAGTGGAGAACATTGCGTGAAGGGGAATTCCAAAGAACGTCAGCGGTGAATCCAGCTGAAGGTGAATTAAAAAATTAATTTACCTATAAAGAGGGCTATGTGGTGATTCGAACTTGGAATCAAGGGGTTTGAGGAAAGCACATTATCGTTGTGCCAATCTAATTGTTGGAACAAAAGATAAAAGTTCAAGATACTTCTCCAATGAGATTGATCCCACTGGTCTTCATCAATGACTAAAACCCCAACAAGGGCCGGATTGCTAGCATCCTTCTTCCTACTTCAGATCGGAATAAGTTTTGTGGTGGCAGACCTTACATAACCAACCACATTTAATCAGCATGATCTTCCTCTTAAAGAGCTGGAAATAGGTGTTGATAATGCATTGTTGGCAGGAGTACACAAATTATATGGAATTCAATTTACATAAATAAACTATTGAGACTTTCATATTTCTTTTGTAAACAAGTTGATCGTTTCAAAATTTTTCGGTAATCCTTTAAAGCATGATAAATATGTCACATGCAATACCCTCTAGTTGATTCTCTCCTCTCAAACTGGAACGTCTCATGCTCTTGAGCACAAACCTATGTGGCAGCAAACAACCATTGTACTCTAAAAAAAAAAATTCCAACCAAATAAAAGATGTGTGTTTCAAAACTTCCTTGGATGCTAAATAGTAAATTTAGCAATTTTTCATGTAATTGCATTCTAATAAAGCTTTAATTCATGCTCTGAGTAAAAAGAATTTCTACAACTAAAAGTCATTTTATTCACAAAATTAAGGCCGTGCAGGGTCGGCACATATTTTTTTGCAATTGTTAGTGATGATGATGATGTGCATATTGTTGTTGACGTTGGCACACACATTGCTAAGGTTGGTGAGAATTTCACATTCATCGTTATTGAATTTGATGTGCATCCTCTGATGAGATCGGCATAGGTCCATATCCGCATTATTGAGGAGGTAAGCATGGGTCTTATGTATATTGTTGAGAAGGACGGCATGCATCTTCTATACATGTTGTTGAAAAGGTCGGTACCGTTAAAAGTTGTGCTAACTTAATGGCGCTTTTAATTTCAAAAGTCATCTTTTAGTTTTTCTATATATTGTGGTTTTTCTAGTTTCTTGGATTTCATTGTAAGCTTTAATGTTGGTGTCTTTTGGTTATTCAAAGTCTATCTCTTGGTTATCCAAAATCCGTTTATTTTTCATATTTATTACAGTTGTTACTCTTCTATTTATATGAGTGTAGGTTAGTGTTTTGTGAGGAGTATAGAAGCAAGAAAAGTGTTCACGTAACATCTAAAGCAATAACACTTCTCTAGTGTTTGTTTTTCTTCACTTATTCTTCCTATCTTCAATTTTTACATGGTATATATCAGAGCCAAGTTAATTTTTTGATGGTTCTTGTTGGAGGATTGGTTGAAAAAATTTATACAGAAATTGGTTCGTGATTATCAACATGGATTTGAACCAATTTGGTGTGGAGAAGTTGAACAACTCAAATTATTACTATTGGAAGCTTTGCATGCAAGCCTACGTTCAAGGATAAGATCTTTGGGAGATTATTGTCAGAACAGATGCAGAACCGGTCGACACACCGAAAAATACAGAAGTGAGGCTGAATTTATGAATAAAGCATGGAAAAGCTTTATTTGCATTGCGAGGTTCTATTTCCAATGACCTAATCAATCGTGTTCAAAAGATCGAGTCACCAAAGGAGGTCTGGGAGATGCTTGAAAAGTTGTTCACAAGAAAGAGTACGACAAGGCTTTAATTTCTTGAGAATGAGCTTGCCAAAACCACTCAAGGCAATTTGTTTATTGCTCAGTATTTTATGAAGATAAAAATATTTACTATGAAATATCTGAGTTAGATCCCGAGGAGCATGTTAGTGAAGCTAAACTACGACAACTTCTGCTACGAGGGCTAAAGAAGGATTACATTCCTTTTGTTGCTTCTATTCAAGGCTGGGCAACTCAACCATCTATTATTGAGTTAGAGAGCTTACTTGTTAATCAGGAGGCTCTTCTAGCTCAAATAGGTGATGTTTCTATTGCCAATGGTGATGGTGCTTTATTCTCAGCAAAGAGAAAAGATAGCAAGCTGAAGGAAAAAGAAAGTGTATCAAAAGAGCAAGAGAAGAAGCCGCAAAAAAATGAGAAGAAGAAAAATATTAAATGTTATCGATATGGCAAGTTTGGCCATATCAAAAGATTTTGCAGATCCAAGCTTGGTGAATGAAATGCAAGTACATTGAAACAAGTTGAAGACAAGGAGAAATGAGTCCAGGATTGGGATTCTTGCCTTGCTTCAATTGCTGTTGATATGACTGATCCCAGCGGCGTCAGAAAAGGTAACGGCAGCTACTGTCATTCCCCACTCCCGGCACCCCCTCGGGGTCGGGGGGGGTCATCATTTCTTAACCCCGAGACCCCCACCGGTCTCGGGGTGCATTGTCATTCCCCTACCCCCGGCACCCCCTCGGGGTCGGGGGGGGAGGGTCATCATTTCTTAACCCCGAGACCCCCACCGGTCTCGGGGTGCACTGTCATTCCCCCACCCCCGGCACCCCCTCGGGGTCGGAGGGGGGTCATCATTTCTTAACCCCGAGACCCCCACCGGTCTCGGGGTGCACTGTCATTCCCCCATCCCCGGCACCCCCTCGGGGTCGGGGGTGGGGTCATCATTCCTTAACCCCGAGACCCCCACCGGTCTCGGGGTGCACTGTCATTCCCCCACCCCCGGCACCCCCTCAGGGTTGGGGGGTGGGGTCGTCATTTCTTAACCCCGAGACCCTCACGGGCCTCGAGGTGCACAGTCATTCTCCACCCCCGGTACCCCTTCGGAGTCGGGGGGTGGGGTCATCAGCGATCAACATGCGACTCAACTGCCAAGGAAAACAGCAAATATCAGGTTGCACGGTGCTTACACATGATTTTCAGCGCATGGCCACACCTCGCCATGGCGTACCATTCGGTACTTCCGTGATTGTGCCCATTACGGAGGGCCATGCCTCATAACGATGTTTGGCGCGTTGCATGCCCCTGTGCATAACCATGCCTTGCCGCAGCGTACCATTCGGTACTTCCGTGATTGTGCCCCGTTACGGAGGGCCATGCCTCATAACGGTGTTTGGCGCGTTGCATGCCCCTGTGCATCACCATGCCTCGCTACAGTGTACGACTCGCTACCTCTAGCAATGGAGCCCAGTCATATCAACCGGCAACGGTACGATGGAGATCTTCCAAGGCCGCAAGTTAGGGTATTCGGACAGGTATAAAAAATACATACTCACGCTGTAAGTGGGATCTAAACTCTGGTTTTTCTGAGCTTTCTTCCTCCCAGCAAAACCCTAACCGCCCCAGCTCCTCTTCGCTGGAGCGGTTCTTTGTCTGAGCCCAAGCAACTGACTTGATCGTCGGAGGGTCCCCATCGGCGCCGCCGGTCCCCGGGGACTTTTCTTGCAGGACTTCGAGGAGGGAGACGTCCGTCACCCCCGACGTTCGAGGAGGGTTTCTTGGCGTCATCAGATTGGCATGCCAGGTAGGGGGAGTGTAAGAAAGACGTCGAACCAGCGGCTTTCTTCTTTCTCCTGTCTTCAGGACCTCAAAGCCATGGTGACGACTCGAACGAAAGGAGTTTCAGCCGGTCGCGCTGGGGGCAGCGCTGCGGGGCTGGTCCACCCGCGGAGGCCCCCCCAGCTCTCGCTTCCTGTTTCCCGGAGCCTCCGAATCTCCAGGGGCAGGGCCCTCTGCTCCGCAAAGTGAAGTTCCTACGTCTGCTCCGCAGCAACCCCAGGAGGATCGATTCACTGCCTTGGCTGCGCAAGTCCAGTCGTTGGCGGCGATGGTTCAAGGCATGCAGCACCAGCAAGCAGCCTTGCGGCAACCGGAGCCGAACCCATCTGTCCCTGGGGTGATGCAGCCTAGCCAGCATTCCTTCCGCCGGAGATCGCCAGTTCCTGCATATCATCGCCGCCGATCGGGGTAGGAGCCCGGCGGCTTTTTGTCAAGAGAGTATGCGAAGCGAGAAGGGCGGAGTCCCCGCTTCAGAGCCAAGGTAGCCACCGAGTCTTCCAATTTGTAGACCTCCAGGTTCGATACTATTTTTCTTAAGTATATATTCAAGTTGAAGCAGTTTCTCTCCACTCCTCCTCTACTGTCCAAGCCTGAAAATGGAGAGGAGCTCTTTTTATATCTGGCCGCTTCCCCCGAGGCTGTTAGCTCTGTGCTTGTGCGCATGGATACCGACGAAGCCCAGAAGCCAATCTATTATACCAGCAAGGTACTCCATGACGCTGAGACCAGGTATTCAAAAACTGAGAAGATTATCTTCGCCTTGGTGGTCTCTACCCAGCGCCTTCGGCCTTATTTCAAGCCCATCCCATCATGGTGCTCACGGACCAGCCCCTGCGAGCTATCCTATCTCGCCCCGACACCTCCGGCCGGCTGGCTAAATGGGCCATCAAGCTAAGCGAGTTCGACCTGTCCATCCGGCCAAGATCAGCCCGAAGTCCCAAGTGTTGGCGGATTTCCTGGTCGAGTGCTCTTGGACCGAGAAGGACGTGGAGGAGGAGCGACCGGAGGAGCCTAAGGACTCTCCCTCAATTGGAGAGGCGGAGGACTGGATCCTGCATGTAGATGGAGCGGCAAACTCTCAAGGGAGCGGAGCCGGACTCATTCTCGCGAGCCCGGAGGGAGACGTGGTGGAGTATGCTCTCAGATTCCAATTCCTGGCGACCAATAACCAGGCGGAGTACGAAGCCCTGCTGGCGGGGATGAGACTAGCCGAGGAGCTGGGCGCAGGGCGCTTAAGGGCCTTCACGGACTCTCAACTCATTTCGGGACAAGTCGCAGGGGAGTACGAGGCTAGGGACCCCACATGTCCCGCTACTTAAGCAAGGTGCAGTCCCAGGCGTCTCATTTTTCTTATTTCCGTGTCAGCTATATCCCCAGGGCGGAGAATGCCAGGGCTGACGCGCTGTCCCGCTTGGCCACTTCGGTCGACGGGACGTTGGGAAGAACATACGTGGAGCATCTACAAGTCCCAAGCATTGAGGCCGCGGATGAAGCGCTGCCGGTGGAGCAGGAGCCCTCCTGGATGGACGCCTACATCCGGTACTTGACTGATGGCACTCTCTCGGAGGACCCCGCTGAGGCCAAGCTGCTCAAACGAAGGGCCCCGAGATTCTTAATGATGGACGGGAAGCTTTATCGGAGGTCTTTCTCGTACCCGGTCCTCAGGTGTGTGGGGCCAGCTGAATCAGATTATATCCTCAGGGAGATCCACGAAGGCGTGTGCGGGAGTCATCTGGGGGGCAGAGCCCTAGCTTACAAGGCCCTGCGCCAAGGGTACTTCTGGCTGACAATGAAGGAGGACGCGGCCGAGCTTGTCAAGAAGTGCGATAGCTGCCAATGTCATGCCAATATCCAGTGACAGCCGACATCTCACCTGACCCCCCTGGTGGCGCCTTGGCCCTTTGCCCAGTGGGGCATGGATATCTTGGGTCCATTTCCCCCGGCTTCTGGGCAGCGGAGGTTCCTCTTGGTGGCGGTGGACCACTTCACCAAGTGGGTTGAAGCTGAGGCTCTGGCCAAGATTACCGAGAGCAAAGTGAGATCTTTCTTCTGGAGGTCAATCATATGTCGGTTCGGGCTGCCGCGCACATTAGTCACTGATAATGGCCGACAGTTTGACAATGTGCCTTTCCGGGAGTTCTGCTCCGAGCTGGGTATTTGTCAGAGGTTTACTTCCGTCGGGCATCCTCAAACCAACGGGGCAGCTGAAGTGATCAACCGAATCATCCTCCAGGGACTGAAGTCTCGACTGGATGGCTGCAAGGGACGATGGGCAGAGGAGCTCCCCAACGTGCTATGGGCCTATCATACAATGCCTCGAGCCCCCACGGGCGAAACGCCGTTCAGCCTAGTCTTCGGCTCTGAGGCTGTTATCCCTGTGGAGATTGGAGCACCCAGCCCCCGGGTGGAGGCTTATAGCGAAGAAGGTAACCCTGACCAACTGCGAGCCAACCTCGACCTGGTGGAGGAAGTGCGGGATAGGGCGCGGCTTCGAATGGCAGCCTACCGGCAGCGGGCCGCGAAATACTACAACGCACGTGTGCGCCCCCGGACGTTCCTACCAGGAGATCTAGTCCTTCGACGGGCAGAGGTCTCAAAGCCAACTGAGGGAGGCAAGCTAGCCCCTAACTGGGAGGGACCTTACCGGATCACCGAGACGCTGCGCCACGGGGCTTACAAAATCGAAGAACTCGATGGGACACCACTCCCTAGGATGTGGAATGCGGATAACCTCCGCCGGTATTACCAGTAATGTATCCCTCTTTTCATGTTAAGTATCATCCCTGTTTTGCTTGGGTTTTCACCCCTTATCCAATGCTGACAAGATTCAACTTTAGCTATCTAACTCTTCACACAAAGCCCAGTGTACCACTGGCAGAGCAGTGTGCCACTGGCTCTCAACAACAAAAGCCCGGCGCCCCGTCGGCACTCAAAGCCCTGCACTAGCCAGGCACAAAGCCCAGTGTACCACTGGCAGAGCAGTGTACCACTGGCTCTCAACAATAAAAGCCCGGCGCCCCGTCGGCACTCAAAGCCCCGCACTAGCCAGGCACAAAGCCCAGTGTACCACTGGCAGAGCAGTGTGCCACTAGCTCTCAACAATAAAAGCCCGGCGCCCCGTCGGCACTCAAAGCCCCGCACTAGCCAGGCACAAAGCCCAGTGTACCACTGGCAGAGCAGTGTGCCACTGGCTCTCAACAATAAAAGCCCGGCACCCCGTCGGCACTCAAAGCCCTGCACTAGCCAGGCACAAAGCCCAGTGTACCACTGGCAGAGCAGTGTGCCACTGGCTCTCAACAACAAAGCCCGGTACCCCGTCGGCACTCAAAGCCCTGCACTAGCCAGGCACAAAGCCCAGTGTACCACTGGCAGAGCAGTGTGCCACTGGCTCTCAACAACAAAAGCTCGGTGCCCCATCGGCACTCAAAGCCCTGCACTAGCTAGGCACAAAGCCCAGTGTACCACTGGCAGAGCAGTGTGCCACTGGCTCTCAACAACAAAAGTCCGGCGCCCCGTCGGCACTCAAAGCCCTGCACTAGCCAGGCACAAAGCCTAGTGTACCACTGGCAGAGCAGTGTGCCACTGGCTCTCAACAACAAAAGCCCGGCGCCCCATCGGCACTCAAAGCCCCGCACTAGCCAGGCACAAAGCCCAGTGTACCACTGGCAGAGCAGTGTGCCACTGGCTCTCAACAACAAAAGCCCGGCGCCCCGTCAGCACTCAAAGCCCCACACTAGCCAGGCACAAAGCCCAGTGTACCACTGGCAGAGCAGTGTGCCACTGGCTCTCAACAACAAAAGCCCGACGCCCCGTCGGCACTCAAAGCCCTGCACTAGCCAGGCACAAAGCCCAGTGTACCACTGGCAGAGCAGTGTGCCACTGGCTCTCAACAACAAAAGCTCGGCGCCCCGTCGGCACTCAAAGCCCTGCACTAGCCAGGCACAAAGCCTAGTGTACCACTGGCAGAGCAGTGTGCCACTGGCTCTCAACAACAAAAGCCCGGCGCCCCGTCGGCACTCAAAGCCCTGCACTAGCCAGGCACAAAGCCCAGTGTACCACTGGCAGAGCAGTGTGCCACTGGCTCTCAACAACAAAAGCCCGACGCCCCGTCGGCACTCAAAGCCCCGCTAACCGCCGGCGGAGCGGTGCACCAACGATTCTTCACAGTCAAGACCCGACACCCTGCCGGTCAAATGAGAGCTAAGTCCCGCAGGCATCAAGCTGCGCGCCAGACCAGCACCAGGTCCAATACTTGACAAGGCGCTACGCCTATGGCCCCGAGAGAGCCTACCAGCCTAATCTCCGATCGGCGGCGTCCCTGCTCCTAAAATTTAACTCTACCTAGTTCTAACTCTAGAGTTCAAGCGACTAAGGCGGGGTGGCGCGGGTGGGGAGGTGTCCCCCGGAGTTATTAGAATGAATAGAGTCGGGGGGCCACATATCAATTGACGAAGTCAACAACAATTTGGAGATCATTGTGAAGAGTATTTTCATTAACTGAGGACTACAAAACTCCGACGTAGTCGGGCTTACAAAAGCAAGAAAAGAAAAAGCAAATCACGGGCGCGAACTCATGGCTCCGCCGGTGCGGGCTCGCCGTCGGAAGGGGCCTGGTCTGACAACTGATCCAATTCGACCTCCAGGGCCCGGGGAAAATTCAAATCCCTGGCCACCTTCTCCTTGGCGTACTGGAACCCATCAAGGAATACGGCGGCCGAAGCTTCGCCCAGGTCATCTGCGAAACGCTCAGACGCCTTGTATTCCTCGATGAGCCCGGCAGCCCGGGCTTTCTCCGCAGCGAGGGCCTCCACCGCGATCCTTTCAGCCTCTCGAGCGCGGCTTATCTCCTCTCGCGCGCGACTTATCTCCTTTCGAGCGCGGCCCATCTCCTCCTCGCACCGGCAGGTCTCCTCCCTTGCCACTCTTGCTTCTTCCGCCGTCGCGCTCGCCCGGTCCTCAGCCTCCTGGAGAGCTGAGGTCAGCTCCGAGATGTGCATATCTCTGGCCATGACCGCGCTCTCAGCCTTCGTCATCTGAGAAAGTGCTGCGCGCGCGTGGTCGGCCTCCTTCTTCGCCTGGCTCATGGCGGCCCTCACCTCGCTAGCGCAGGTGTCCTTGACCGCCTCCAGCGCCCTCTCTGCCTCTTCCGCGCGGCGCTGGGCCTCCTCGGTCTCCTTCTGCGTCTCCCGCAGAACGTTCTTTCCCCCTTGGATTACCTCCCTGGCAGCCCTCAGGGAGTGCGCGATCTGCACACACAAGCCTAGGTCAGCAAAATACATATATATGAACAATAAAGGGGGAAAAACGAAAAGATTGCTTACCTTGACCACGGCGGCGTAAGAGTCCCGGAAGAATGCACCCACCCCCTGATGACTGAGATCCTCAATGATCCTAAGATCAAAGACTGGACCCAGGACCCGCTCGGCCCAATGGCCGTCGTCCAGGGAATTTCGGGGCGGACTGGGTGCACCCTTGCCTCCCTCTGCCATCTCGGATGTCCCCGGCTCTGTGTGCGGGCCACTCCCAAGCGGCCCCTCAGGGGGTGGGCTCGCGGGGCCGGATGGTCCCTCGCCCCAATCCCTGGCGGCGTTTGGTGGGGTCGCTTCCCCGGGGACCGAGAGCTCTTCGGTTGGCACGTGCGCCCCCGCTGCTAGCTCTTCGGAGGTGGCTCCCGCTGTCGCTCCCGCCTCTGGTGGGGTGTCGGCCGTAAGATCGACCTCCGGTATGGCTAGGACGTGTGGCGGAGCCGGGGGTGGGGAGACTGGTGTCGGGGGCGAGGCCCGGACCACCGGGCGTTTCGGGGCCGAGGCCTGCTGGCTCCCAGACGGCCCCTCTCGGCCCTTTTCTTGGCGGCCCTTATCAACTTCGCAGTCGGAATTTTCATTGCTGCATGACACAAGTCAGGTTTTCAGAACAAAAAAAAAAAAAAAAAAAGAGAAGGAGAAAAGAAGGAAAAAGAAGAGGGGCAGAATTTCTAGCTAAGTGTGGAGAAGACTTACCCCGATGGGAGACGAGGCCCGCCGACTCCAATTGTCCTCCGATAGCAGCAAGGTGTACTGGGGAATTTCGGTGGTCAGCAATAACCCCATTGCCTCCCGGTCTCCAGGCTAAACAGCCATGGCGTTCCCTCGGAGGTCGGGGTCTCCCCACCGGGGGCGGACTTGGTCGATGTTGGCGAAGAAGAAGCGGGTTTCCACCCCTTGATTGATGAAGGTAGAAGAAGCTTCAGAACCCTATTGGGTCGGGGCTGGAACAGCCACCACCCTTTTTGGGCTCGGAGGGAATAGAAGTTACGAAATAAACTGATCCTAGAGGTGATACCTAAACGATGGCAAAGAATGACGAAGGCACTGATTACCGACAAGAATTCGGGACCAGCTGGGAGGGGGTCAAGGAGTAAAATCAAGGAGGTTGACAAAGAAAGGATGAAAGGGGGGACGAAGACCTGCCTGCAGGCAGATCTCGTAGAGAGCTACCCGACCGGGTCGGGAGGAGATGACCCGGTCGTCAGGTGTTGGCGGGAATAATTCAATCTCCCGAGGGATTCTGTAGCGGGCCCGGATCCTTTCCAGGTCCGACCGCTTCATGGAGGAGGCCGTCCCCTCTGGGGACTCCTCCGCCCTCGAGGAGGTCCCGGCCCTCAGCCGGTGGCCCCTCGATGGGGCTCCACCAGTGGCCCGTCGCCGGGCCAAAGGGATGTGGTCCTCCGAATCAGAGGACCACTCAGGTGGGGGAGAAGGAGTGGGGGAGATATGGTGCCTCACAGAGGGAGGACGGTCCTCAGAACCGTCCTCCGAGGTCCAGGAGGGGGAACTCATGAATAAGACAGGAGAAGCTAACCTGGGAGGGTGAAGAAAATCGGGTGCGGGCTCACAGTTCGCAGGAGAAACTGGAGAGCAAGCAAGGAAGAAGACGATGGTGATGTGGCATCAGTCCGCCCCCCTTCAACTAGCTTTATTGAGTTTTCAAAATGTCCCGCCATGTCTCGTTGGCCACGCAGCTCCTTGCCATACGCCGGTTCACCTCGAGGAACGCCCCAGCGCGTGGTGCGGCACGCCCCCGGCCAGTGATGGGACCTTGCTGACGTCGCCGTAATGAGAGGAAATGATGATACGCCTTTTCGCGCGGACTCCGAAGAGCCCGTCCTCATTCTCGAGGGTGATCATGGCTGGCGCAGTGTACGGAGGGCCGCCTCCTTACATTCCCCGCACCGTCCGCATAAAGGTCGAGGATAGGGATCAGCCACGTGGAGAACGCCCCTTGAGCCTCAGCGGTGGGACCCGCTTTGCCCCAGGGGCGAGGGGCACCTGATATGACTGATTCCAGCGGCGTCAGAAAAGGTAACGGCAGCTACTGTCATTCCCCCACCCCCGGCACCCCCTCGGGGTCGGGGGGGTCATCATTTCTTAACCCCGAGACCCCCACCGGTCTCGGGGTGCACTGTCATTCCCCCACCCCCGGTACCCCCTCGGGGTCGGGGGGGTCATCATTTCTTAACCCCGAGACCCCCACCGGTCTTGGGGTGCACTGTCATTCCCCCACCCCCAGCACCCCCTCGGGGTCGGAGGGAGGGGGTCATCATTTCTTAACCCCGAGACCCCCATCGGTCTCGGGGTGCACTGTCATTCCCCCACCCCCGGCACCCCCTCGGGGTCGGGGGGGGTCATCATTTCTTAACCCCAAGACCCCCACCGGTCTCGGGGTGCACTGTCATTCCCCCACCCCCTGCACCCCCTCGGGGTCGGGGGGTGGGGTCATCATTCCTTAACCCCGAGACCCCCACCGGTCTCGGGGTGCACTGTCATTCCCCAACCCCCGGCACCCCCTCGGGGTCGGGGGGGTCATCATTTCTTAACCCCGAGATCCCCACCGGTCTCGTGGTGCACTGTCATTCCTCCACCCCCGGCACCCCCTCGGGGTCGGGGGGTGGGGTCATCATTCCTTAACCCCGAGACCCCCACCGGTCTCGGGGTGCACTGTTATTCCCCCATCCCCGGCACCCCCTCGGGGTCGGGGGGTGGGGTCATCATTCCTTAACCCCGAGACCCCCACCGGTCTCGGGGTGCACTGTCATTCCCCCATCCCCGGCACCCCCTCGGGGTCGGGGGGTGGGGTCATCATTCCTTAACCCGAGACCCCCACCGATCTCGGGGTGCACTGTCATTCCCCCACCCCCGGCACCCCCTCGGGGTCGGGGGGTGGGGTCATCATTCCTTAACCCCGAGACCCCCACCGGTCTCGGGGTGCACTGTCATTCCCCCACCCCCGGCACCCCCTCGGGGTCGGGGGGGGTCATCATTTCTTAACCCCAAGACCCCACCGGTCTCGGGGTGCACTGTCATTCCCCCACCCCCTGCACCCCCTCGGGGTCGGGGGGTGGGGTCATCATTCCTTAACCCCGAGACCCCCACCGGTCTCGGGGTGCACTGTCATTCCCCAACCCCCGGCACCCCCTCGGGGTCGGGGGGGTCATCATTTCTTAACCCCGAGATCCCCACCGGTCTCGTGGTGCACTGTCATTCCTCCACCCCCGGCACCCCCTCGGGGTCGGGGGGTGGGGTCATCATTCCTTAACCCCGAGACCCCCACCGGTCTCGGGGTGCACTGTTATTCCCCCATCCCCGGCACCCCCTCGGGGTCGGGGGGTGGGTCATCATTCCTTAACCCCGAGACCCCCACCGGTCTCGGGGTGCACTGTCATTCCCCCATCCCCGGCACCCCCTCGGGGTCGGGGTGGGGTCATCATTCCTTAACCCCGAGACCCCCACCGATCTCGGGGTGCACTGTCATTCCCCCACCCCCGGCACCCCCTCGGGGTCGGGGGGGGTCATCATTTCTTAACCCCAAGACCCCCACCGGTCTCGGGGTGCACTGTCATTCCCCCACCCCTGCACCCCCTCGGGGTCGGGGGGTGGGGTCATCATTCCTTAACCCCGAGACCCCCACCGGTCTCGGGGTGCACTGTCATTCCCCAACCCCCGGCACCCCCTCGGGGTCGGGGGGTCATCATTTCTTAACCCCGAGATCCCCACCGGTCTCGTGGTGCACTGTCATTCCTCCACCCCCGGCACCCCCTCGGGGTCGGGGGGTGGGGTCATCATTCCTTAACCCCGAGACCCCCACCGGTCTCGGGGTGCACTGTTATTCCCCCATCCCCGGCACCCCCTCGGGGTCGGGGGGTGGGGTCATCATTCCTTAACCCCGAGACCCCCACCGGTCTCGGGGTGCACTGTCATTCCCCCATCCCGGCACGCCCTCGGGGTCGGGGGGTGGGGTCATCATTCCTTAACCCCGAGACCCCCACCGGTCTCGGGGTGCACTGTCATTCCCCATCCCCGGCACCCCCTCGGGGTCGGGGGGTGGGGTCATCATTCCTTAACCCCGAGACCCCCACCGATCTCGGGGTGCACTGTCATTCCCCCACCCCCGGCACCCCCTCGGGGTCGGGGGGTGGGGTCATCATTCCTTAACCCCGAGACCCCCACCGGTCTCGGGGTGCACTGTCATTCCCCCACCCCCGGCACCCCCTCGGGGTCGGGGGGTGGGGTCGTCATTTCTTAACCCCGAGACCCCCACGGGCCTCGGGGTGCACAGTCATTCCCCACCCCCGGTACCCCTTCGGAGTCGGGGGGTGGGGTCATCAGCGATCAACATGCGACTCAATTGCCAAGGAAAACAGCAAATATCAGGTTGCACGGTGCTTACACATGATTTTCAGCGCATGGCCACACCTCGCCATGGCGTACCATTCGGTACTTCCGTGATTGTGCCCATTACGGAGGGCCATGCCTCATAACGATGTTTGGCGCGTTGCATGCCCCTGTGCATAACCATGCCTTGCCGCAGCGTACCATTCGGTACTTCCGTGATTGTGCCCCGTTACGGAGGGCCATGCCTCATAACGGTGTTTGGCGCGTTGCATGCCCCTGTGCATCACCATGCCTCGCTACAGTGTACGACTCGCTACCTCTAGCAATGGAGCCCAGTCATATCAACCGGCAACGGTACGATGGAGATCTTCCGAGGCCACAAGTTAGGGTATTCGGACAGGTATAAAAAATACATACTCACGCTGTAAGTGGGATCTGAACTCTGGTTTTTCTGAGCTTTCTTCCTTCCAGCAAAAACCCTAACCGCCCCAGCTCCTCTTCGCTGGAGCGGTTCTTTGTCTGAGCCCAAGCAACTGACTTGATCGTCGGAGGGTCCCCATTGGCGCCGCCGGTCCCCGGGGACTTTTCTTGCAGGACTTCGAGGAGGGAGACGTCCGTCACCCCCGACGTTCGAGGAGGGTGTCCTGGCGTCATCAACTGTTAAATCAACTTATGAGAAGTCCAACAAAGAGGCATTAGCTGCTATTAATTATGAGAAAGACTGGATCATATTGATTTTGAGTGTTCTCATCACTTGACTAGAAACAAATCTTTATTATTAAATATTTATAAATACAAAGGAAATGATGCAATTGTTATCGTTGACAATTCAATTCATTTTGTTGAGAATGAAGGCATTATCATTGCGAACACCGGATCAAAGTCAAATATGGTCAACTTAAAGAGTCTCTATCATATACCGGGGAGAAGAGTCATGGTCAACTTAAAGAATCTCTAACATGTACCGGGGAGAAGAGTCAAATCACTTTAGTTTTGTCTACTAATGATGCCTTTATGGAGAAGACAAGTCAACAAAGTAGTGCTTCTTTGCGGCATGCTCGCTTGGGCCATGTGAATTGATAGGTTCAAAGAAATTTCTTCCAAGTCACTTGTAAATGGAATTCCTTTACAAATGAGTTTGAATCATGATGTGTTTATGAAGGTTGTCAATTTAGAAAATCAAATGAGTTTGAATCATGATGTTGCTTATGAAGGTTGTCAATTTAGAAAATCTCATAGGCTACCATTTGGAATTTCTTCCATCACGTCTAAGAAACCTTTGGAGCTCATTCATTCTGATGTTTTGGGGCTATGTAAAATTGTAAGTTCCGATTTTATATGCTTCTGTTTGTTAATGATCACTCCAGATTTTCATGGGTTTTCTTTATGAAGCAAAAATTAGAAGTTTTGTCTCATTTCAAGAAGTTCAAGGTAACGATGGAGGGGGAGCTTCAAACAAAAATCAAGTGCTTACGAACAGACAATGATGGTGAGTACATGTTAAAGGAATTTCGTGTTTATTGTGAAGAGCAAAATATTAAGAGGCAGATGTCTTGTCCTCAAACTCCACAACAAAATGGCATTGAATGACATTTGTCGAAGGTATGTCGTAGTTGGATTTATGCAAAAAATTTGCCTAAAAATTATGGGCTGAATGCATGCAATGCTCTTGTTATGTGATAAATTGATTGCCTTCCAAAGTGATTGATATGAAGTCTCCATATGAACTATACAACTCAAAGCCATCGGTTGCACATTTACGTGTTTTTGGTTCTATTTGCTATGTTCATGTTCCTTCAATTAAGAAACAAAATGAAGGCAAAGGCAAGAAAGTGCATTTTTGTGGGTTATGACTCACAAAGAAAGGGCTGGAGGTGTATGGATCCTGAAACTCGTAAGGTGATGACATCACGTGATGTGGTATTTAATGAAGTTTCTTCTTATTTTTTACAATCTTCTTTAACACCTTTTGCAGAAAGTGAAGATGAATCTTCAAGTGAAGTTCAAACTCTTTCATCAACACAAGATGTTGAATTAAGGGGAGAGATAGTTCACCAGGAGATTTGGCAAAAACTAAAAATCCATCTATTGAAGAAGAGAGAACAATTCGACGATCTCAAGGCAATGGAAAGTTTTCAAGAAGTACAAAGATTACTACTTACAAAGTAGCCACATTTGTGAATGTTATTTTGCATGCCGTTTTACTGATAAAGAGCCATCCTCTTATGATGAAGCCAGGTATTTCAGAATGAGAATCTGCCATGGAAGAAGAGATATCTGCACTTCTGAAGAATGAAACTTGGGATTTGGTTCCAAAACCCAAAGGTGTTCAACCCATAACATGCAAATGGGTTTACAGAATTAAACAAAAGGTGGATGGTACTATTGATTGATACAAGGCTAGGCTCATGGCTCATGGTTTTTCTCAAAAAATATGAGTTGGATTATGAAAAGACTTTCAGTCCCGTAGCAAAGATGACATTAGTTAGAATTGTTATTTCTTTAGCAGCCTCAAAAGGGTGAAAATTGTGGCAATTAGATATGAAAAATGCTTTCCTTTATAAAAAGATTGATCGGAAGATATATATGAAACAACCTGCTGATTTTGAGTTAACAAGCCTTAAAAATCATGTTTGTCATCTCAAGAAAGCTTTTTATGGACTCAAACGAGCACCAAGGGCATGGTTTGGTAAGATTGCTCAATATTTGGCTTTTTATGGTTATTCTTCTTCAAGTGCAGATGCTAGCCTATGTCATAAGAAGAATGCAAACATGCAGGTCATTGTGTTGCTCTATGTTGATGATATCGTGCTAATGGGTGACAATGATCAAGAGGTCACTAAACTTAAAAATGAGCATGCAATTCACTTTGAGATGAAGGGTCTTGGGGAACTCAAATATTTTCTTGGATTGGAAGTCTTAAGGAGTAGAGAAGGAATTTTTCGAAGTCAGAACAATATGCTAAGAAAATTCTTCATAAGTTTCATATGACGGATTGCAAACCAATGTTCACTCCTATGGAGCAAAATTTGAAGCTAAAGGTTGATAAAGGAAAAGAGTTAGAAGATCCTCACATCTATCGAATGCTTATTGAAAGTTTGCTTTATTTAACTATTACAAGACCTGGCAATTCTTTTTCTATTGGAATGATGAGCCAATTTATACAGAAGTCAAGAAAGCCTCATTTTGATGCTATTAAAAGGATACTTTGGTATTTAAAGTATATTGTTTCATTTGACCTTCTATACAAGAAAGGTGCTCCTTGTACTTTATTTGGTTTCTCTGATGTTGATTGGGCGGGTGATCCATCTATAAGAAAGTCTACTTCAAGCTGTTGACGCCAAGTCACTTTCTGCAAACGCCAGGGAAACAGAGATCCTCCTCGCCAGATTCCTGCAAGAAAAGTCTCCGGAGACCGGATGCCCCGGTGGGGACCCTCCGACGCTCAAGTCAGTAACTCGAGAACAGACAAGAGTTAGCTTTATAGAAGAAAGCTTACGGGTTTTTGTTCAGGATCCTTCCCTCTTCGCAAATGCGGGCTTTATACCTATTCCAAGATCTCTCCTTCTCCATGCTTCCAGAAGGTTACCGATCTCGTGATATCTCCGTCCGTTGATAGACAAAAAGGAGGGCCTGATAGTGTCAGGTCACATCGTTACTGCTTGAGTTGCCATCTGCCAGCATGGCCTTACAAGTGTCGAGCAGTTGCGCCTGTATCAGGTACGGGCCGTTAAGAGGTATGGCCACATGCGGCTGCAAGCGAGTGACAAGTCGTACACCGTGACGGGTACGGCCATACGTAGTTGTGGGCAAGTAATGGGTTGCACGCCGTAACGGGGTATGGCTACGTACCGTTATGGACATGTAGTAGACCATACGCCTTAATGAGGCATGGCGACGCACCGTATCAGGCGAGTAGTGGGTCACATGGGCGTGCAGGTGGCCCGCTGCTATCGGCCCCAATGGCTGGACCGTGACGGTTGCCTAAAGTCGTGGTTGGAGCTGGGGGCTGAAGGAAGCTGGAGCGGACCTCGGAGGTTGGCTCCGGAGGAGGACCTCGGAGGTGGACCCTGAAGGTTGGCCTCGGAGGTGGAGCTAGGAGGTTGGCTCCGGAGGAGGACCTCGGAGGATGGCCTCGGAGGTGGATCTGGAGGTTGGCCTCGGAGGTGGAGCTCGGAGGTTGGCTCCGGAGGAGGACCCCGGAGGTTGGCTCCGGGAGGACCCGGAGGTTGGCCTCGGAGGTGGACCCGGAGGTTGGCCTCGGAGGTGGAGCTCGGAGGTTGGCTCCGGAGGAGGACCCCGGAGGTTGGCCTCGGAGGTGGACCTGGAGGTTGGCTCCGGAGGAGGACCCCAGAGGTTGGCCTCGAGGTGGACTCCGGAGGTTGGCCTCAGAGGTGGAGCTCGGAGGTTGGCTCCGGAGGAGGACCCGGAGGTTGGCCTTGGAGGTGGAGCTCGGAGGTTGGCTCCGGAGGAGGACCCCGAGGTTGGCCTCGGAGGTTGGCTCCGGAGGTTGGCCTCGAGGTGGACCCCGGAGGCGACCCCGGAGGTTAGCCTCGAGGTGAACCCCGAAGGCGGACCCCGAGGTTGGAGCGGGACGCCGTCAGTTCCCTTTACCGTTAATCCTGACGGTGCGGGATCAGCCCTATCAGATGCCCCCCGCCCCTGAGACGAGCGGGGCCACCCAGGCGAAGCGAAAGGGGTGTCATGTTCCTAGTGGCTGATCCCCTTCCATTGCCAACTGCTCCCAGACACATGTCTCCGGATGCAGCGATAAATTAGCGCGGGCAACTTGGGGGATGTGAAGGGGCAGTCGCTACTGTCCGTCCGATTCGCTGCGATCGTCCTCGAAACGGGTTGTCCTTTTAAAGCTTGCGAAAAGTAGCCGCCATCATTGCCATCATGGCGCTGATGTCAGTGGCGTTACCCTATTGGCCGGAGGCGGTTTGTTCCACGCCGGACGCTTGCCAAGGCGGCCCAGCCTATAGCGGGAGTCCGCATGGCTGGGAAATCGAGGCGGGACGATTTGAAACTTGACAAAACCCAGGCAAAGGCAGAGAATCCGCCATTCTGCTTCAGTTATCTTCTTCTTCCAGCTATCTGCTCCTTCTGCGACCCAAGAATCGCCCCTGCTGTCTTTTCCTTCAGGTTAGCCCTCTGTTCCTTCCCATCCTTCCCTCTTCCCGAAACCTTCTCCATGGCCTCCTCGCCATCCTGGACCTCTTCAGCTCCATCTGACGACGTATTTCCCCTTCGAGGCTCCGCGCCTCTTCGTCTCCTTCTTCTTCTTGTGGTCTTCCGATTCGGAGGACCATCTTCCTTTGTCCTAGCGGCCGGTCGCCGGCAGTGTCCCTGCACGGGGACCCGGCGGTGGCCGGCCGAGCCCCAACGAGGAGGCGCCAGGCGGCAGCCAGCACCTCCGCGAGGGTGGGGGTGGAATCCCCGGAGGGGACCGCCTCCACAGTAACGGCTAAGACTTAGTCAAAATTAGGGCCCGTTATCATGTACCCCGAGAGGTGGGGCTCTTCCTCCCGACTTCCGACGACAAGGTAGTTTCCTCCCGGCCCGGCAGAGTGGCCATTTACGAAATTTCCCTTAGGCTAGGGCTTCGCTTTCCCTTTCATCCCTTTTTTGTTAGCTTGCTGGATTACTACTCTCTGACTCCTGCCCAACTGGTCCCGAACTCCCTTAGGACCATTTGCGCCTTTCTCATTCTTTGCAGCCACCTCCAAATCACCCCCCGACTTTCCTTTTTCGAAGCTTCTATTTCCTTAGGCAACAACGGGTTGGTGGCTATTCCAGCCCCGACCCGGTCGAGTCCTCAAACTTCTTCTTCCCTCTTCGGTTAAGGGGTGGAAATCCCGCTTCTTTTTCGCTGACCTTGGCCCAGTCAAGTCCGGTGGGGGGATCCCGATCTTCGGCCCAACATGAACTCCACCGTCCTCCCAGGAGACCAAGAAGCGATGGGGCAACTGTTAACTGCTGACATCCCCAGATACAACTTGCTCCTGTCGGAGGAGAATCTTCGGCTGGCAGGCCTCACCTCCCAGAGCGGTGAGTAACAAGAGTCTCGACACTTAACCAAATTGCCTTCTCCTTTCTTCCTTTTCTTTCTCTCTCTTTTTTTTATTTTTTACTGACCCGACTGATGCCGTGCAGCAATGAAGCCTCCAAATGCCATGGTCAGGATGGCTGCGATCAAGCGGATGAGGGCCTAGGGGGGCCCAAGGGAGGAGCAGCAAGCGCCGGCCCTGAAGCATCGCACCACGTAGGCATCTCCGCCGGCTGAGCAGCGCGGGTCTCCACCAGTCCCAGAGGTGGATTGACAGCTGACACCCCTCCAGAGGCGGCGGGGGCTGAAGGGGCAACCACAAAGGAGCCGGTGGCTGTGGGACCGGCAGTGCTGGAGTCCCCACCCTCCCACGGACCACCCCCGGCCGAAGTAGATAGGAGTTGGGGGGAGGGGCCGTCGGGGACAAGTCAGCTCCCCGAACAGATACCTACAAGCGTCCCCCCACGTGCTGAACCGGAGCACGTCGAAAGTGCCGAGGGGAGTAGGGCCGGGCCAACCCCTCGCGGGTTTTCATTGATAAACGATGGGCATCGGGCTGAACAACTCATATCCCACACCGTTCAGCCGGATATTCAAGAGGAGCTCCAAACCCTGGGGGTGAACAGGTTCTTCCGGGAGATCTTCTCAGCCCTTGTTCGAGTAAGTATTTCCCTCCTTGCCCTTAGTTTAGAATATTTAGGTAGTTCTCACAACTGACGCTCTGGATGCAGGTGTCCAACTCCGTGGTGCTCACTCGGGAGGCCCTCAGTGAAGGGGAGGTTGTTACCCACCAAATCCAACAAGACGCCGAGGATGCTCAGGCTCGGGCCGAGGCCACCGAGAAGGCCCTGGAGTTGATAAGGGTCGAATGCGCTGACAAAATAAGGGAGGCCGAAAGCAGAGCCTAAGCCGAAGCTAACCAACGGCAGCGGCACTGGACCAACTCACAGAGGCCGAGAGTGCGGTTGAGGCCCGAAACCTGCACATAGCCGACTTGAACTCGGCCATCGAGGCTGCCGAGGCTCGGGCAAGTGGGCCGAGGAAGAAATAAGCATCAAGGAGGCTGAGAGGGCGGTGGCGGAGGCCCGAGTCGCGGAGGTGGAGGCAGCCGCCGAGGCCAGAGCTACCGTGGCCGTGGAAGAGTTCAAGGCATCCTAGCACTTCACCCATGAGCTAGTTGAAGCCAACGTGGATTTCTACGTCCAGGGGTTCAACGATGCTAAGGAGAAAGTAGCACGGGTCTGGAATCTCCCCCAGGTCATGGACCTTGAGCCGGACCCAGGGCCCGATGAGGCCTTAGGCGGCGAGTCTGCGGCCAGGTCTTGATTTTGTCCTTCATATTTTTGTACCAAGTCCGACTCGGTCGCATTTTGTAAACACTAATATCAATGAAGTGAAAGTTTTTTCCCTTAATGATAATGTTAATTACATTCTCCTCCCCGAGTCCTGGGCTACTAACGTGGGACCCTCGAGGGCTTCGTCAGCACCGAAGGACAGCTTTTATTTCCTTGTAGCTCTATTTTGGCCAAATGATTTGGGTATCTGAGCACCACTGGAACATCGGCGTTGACCAGATGGAACATTAGCCTTGGTGCTCCGATGGAAACTTGGGCTTTTGGGAAACTGTTGGGACGCCAGCGTCGGACTGATAGGGCATCAGCCTCAGAGCGTCAGTAGGAACTTGGGCTTTTTGTTGAGAGCCGATGGTACGTTAGTCCGCCAGTGGTACAGTGGGCTTTCTATGCCGAGTTTGGCCTCGGGCTTTTTTGAATCCAATGGTATATCAGGTCTTCGTTGCCAATGGTAGATTGGGCTTTCGTTGAGATCCGATGGTACATCGATATGCTAGTGGTACACTGGGCTTTCCATGCCAGTTTGGCCTCGAGCTTTTTTGAATCCGATGGAACATTGGGTCTTCGTTGCCAATGGTACATTGGCTTTCGTTGAGATCCGATGGTACATCGGTACACCAGTGGTACACTGGGCTTTCCATGCCGAGTTTGACCTCGGGCTTTTTTGAATCTGATGGTACATCGGATCTTCATTGCCAATGGTACATTGGGCTTTTGTTGAGATCCGATGGTACATTGGTATGCCAGTGGTACACTGGGCTTTCCATGCCGAGTTTGGCCTCGGGCTTTTTGAATCCGATGGTACATCGGGTCTTCGTTGCCAATGGTAGATTGGGCTTTCGTTGAGATCCGATGGTACATCGTATGCCAGTGGTACACTGGGCTTTCCATGCTGAGTTTGGCCTCGGATTTTTTGAATATGATGGTACATGGGTCTTCATTGCCAATGGTACATTGGGCTTTTGTTGAGATCCGATGGTACATCGGTATGCCAGTGGTACACTGGGCTTTCCATGCTGAGTTTGGCCTCGGGCTTTTTTGAATCCGATGGTACATCGGTCTTCGTTGTCAATGGTAGATTGGGCTTTCGTTAAGATCCGATGGTACATCAGTATGCCAGTGGTACACTGGTCTTTCGTTGAGAATCTGTGATGCTTGAACTCACATTTTATTAATGAAGGGCCAAGAGCCCGAAAGAGTGCAGACATAAAATTTGACATAAGAAAAGGGGGCACTATTGATAATACCAACGAAGGTTGTCAGCATTCCACGTCCATGGGAGGGGCTTTCCGTCCAGCTCTTCTACTTTGTATGCTCCGTGGCGGAGCGCTTCGGTGACTCGATACGGCCCTTCCCAATTCGGTGCTAGCTTGCCTCCTTCTGTCGGTTTCGAGACTTCGGCTCACCGGAGGACTAAATCTTCAGGTAAGAAGGTTCTAGGTCGGACACGAGCATTGTAATACCTGGCCGTCCGTTGCCGGTAGGCGGCCATCCGGAGTCGTGCTCGGTCTCGCACCTCTTCTATCAGGTCGAGGTTGGCCCGTAACTGATTGGGTTGTCTTCCTCACTGTAAGCTTCCACTCTGGGGCTCTGGGCACCGATCTCCATAGGAATAACTGCTTCGGATCCAAAGATGAGGCTGAAAGGGGTCTCTCCAGTGGGGGCCCGTGGCGTTGTGTGATAGGCCCATAACACGTTGGGAAGCTCCTCCACCCAACGTCCTTTGTAGTCGTCAAGCCGGCCTCTTAATCCTTGGAGGATAATGCGTTGGTTACCTCGGCCACACCATTGGTTTGAGGATGGCCTACAGAGGTGAATCGCTGATGAATGCCAAGCTCGGTGTAGAATTCTCGGAAAGGTGTGTTGTCGAATTGCCGGCCATTGTCGGTAATCAGGGTATGGGGGAGCCCAAACCGGCATATTATTGACTTCCAAAAGAAACACCTCACCTTATTCTCAGTGATCTTGGCAAGCGCCTCAGCTTTGATCCATTGGTGAAGTGGTCAACGGCCACTAGCAGGAACTTGCATTGATCGGAGGCCAGAGGGAACGGCCCCAAAATGTCCATTCCCCACTGGGCAAAAGGCCATGGTGCCGCTAGGGGGGTCAGCTGAGATGTCGGTTATCGCTGGATATTGGCATGGCGCTAGCAGCTATCGCACTTCTTGATAAGTTTGGCTGCATCCTCCTCATAGTCAGCCAATAATATCCCTGCCATAGGGCCTTGTATACCAGGGCCCTGCCCCCCAGATGACTCCCACATATGCCTTCATGGATTTCTCGCAAGACGTAGTCAGCTTCGGTAGGCCCAATGCACTTGAGGACCGAGTATGAGAATGATCTTCGGTAGAGCTTTCCTTCCATCAGCAGCAACTTTGGGGCTCATCGCCTAAGCAGTCTGGCCTCAGCCGGGTCTTCAGGGATGGTACCATCAGTAAGATATCGGACATAAGCATCTATCCAGGAAGGCTCCTGCTCGACCGGCATGGTCTCCTCCCCTGCGACTTCGATGCTTGGGACTTGCAGATGCTCCACATACATCCTTCTCAAGGTCCCGTCGATCGAGGTGGCCAAATGGGACAAGGCATCAGCCCTAGCATTCTCCACCCGAGGGATATAGCTGATGCGGAAGTACGTAAATCGAAAGGCTTGAGATTGCACCTTGCTTAGGTAGCGGGACATGGTTGGGTCTCTAGCCTCGTACTCCCTTGTGACCTGCCCGGAGATGAGCTGAAAGTCTGTGAAGGTCCTCTCTAACTGGCGGAAGGAGTCGATACTCCGTGGCGGCAAGCAGGAGTACCAGGCTCAAGCTACTTTCTTTAGGATGGCAGGGAAAGCAATGCACAGGAGAGAGTCAGTTGCCCCCTGGACCTGCATAAGGACCTTGTAGTTTTTCAAATGGTCCATGGGATCCGTAGTCCCGTCATACGGGTCTAGCTGAGGGAGACGAAACTGGGTTAAAATCAGCTCCTCCATGATCCGGCGGGACAGCGGTGGTCGACTGTCGTAGTCCGCCTCTGGCGGGTTGATGATCCGACGGCTAAGCTCCTCCAACCGCTGATTATACTCATCGAGCCAACGTTCAGCTTGGTGGGCTACTCTACCGTCAAAGGACCCCTTTCTCGAAGAATCCGAGGAGGGGGAAGGGTGGCGTCGATGCTGACGAAGGCGCTCCGCCTCCTTCCCGCGCCGTCGCTTGGGAGATGCACAGGCACGACGAGAGGGCGACCGAGGCCTCTTGGAGGTTTTGCGGCAGTGAGGCCTAGGCGAAACGCAGTGGTGGCCAACTTCTCGGGCAGGAGGTTTCTTCCAAAAAGAGTGCTGGCTGGGCTGGATGGCTCCTGGCCCTGACAAGAGGGGCTCCGGTTGCTGCGCAGCCACCACTTGATGCCGCAAGCCTTGAACCACCATTGCCAAAGATTGTACTTGTGCAGCGAGGGCAGCAATTCGGTCTTCTTGAAGTTGTTGCGGTGGTGGTGGTGGTGGTGGTGCGGCAGGAGCGTCGGCTAGGGGAGCTGAGGGGCCAACCGCTAGTGGATCAGCCCCTTGACGCTACCCCTCAGCATGACTGGCGGTAACCTCTCGTGCGCGGGTCATCACCATTGCTTGAGAGCTCAGGGGAAGAGAAGTTGTCGCTGATAGGTTCGAAACTTTTTTCTTTCCCCCCTTCCTGGCGCCCCAATCTGTTGACGCCAAGTCACTTCCTGCAAACGCCGAGGAAAACAGAGATCTCTCCTTCTCCATGCTTCCAGAAGGTAATCGATCTCGTGATATCTCCGTCCATTGATAGACAAAAAGGAGGGCCTGATAGTGTCAGGTCACATCGTTATTATGTGTCAGAGGTGTCCTACTTGAGTTGCCATCTGCCAGCATGGCCTTACAAGTGTCGGGCAGTTGCGCCTGTATCAGGTACGGGCCGTTAAGAGGTATGGCCACATGCGGCCGCAAGCGAGTGATGAGTCGTACACCGTGACGGGGTACGACCATACGTAGTCATGGGCAAGTAATGGGTTGCACGCCGTAACAGGGTATGGCTACGTACCGTTATGGACATGTAGTAGACCATACGCCTTAATGAGGCATGACGATGCACCGTATCAGGTGAGTAGTGGGTCACATGGGCGTGCAGGTGGTCCGCTGCTATCGGCCCCAATGGCTGGACCGTGACGGTTGCCTAAAGTCATGGTTGGAGCTGAGTGCTGAAGGAAGCTGGAGCGGACCTCGGAGGTTGGCTCCGAAGGAGGACCTCGGAGGTGGACCCCGGAGGTTGGCCTCGGAGGTGAAGCTAGGAGGTTGGCTTCGGAGGAGGACCTTGGAGGAGGACCTTGGAGGATGGCCTCGGAGGTGGACCCCGGAGGTTGGCCTCGGAGGTTGGCTCCGGAGGAGGACCCCAGAGGTTGGCCTCAGAGGTTGGCTCCGGAGGAGGACCCCGGAGGTTGGCCTCGAAGGTGGACCCCGGAGGTTGGCCTTGAAGGTGGAGCTCAGAGGTTGGCTTCGGAGGAGGACCACGGAGGTTGGCCTCGGAGGTGGACCCCGGAGGTTGGCTCCGGAGGAGGACCACGGAGGTTGGCCTCGGAGGTGGACCCCGGAGGTTGGCTCCGAAGGAGGACCCGAAGATTGGCCTCGGAGGTGGACCCCAGAGGTTGGCCTCGGAGGTGGAGCTCAGAGGTTAGCTCCGAAGGAGGACCTCGGAGGTTGGCCTCGGAGGTTGGCTCCGGAGGTTGGCCTCGGAGGTGGACCCTGGAGGCGGACCCCAGAGGTAGACCCCGGAGGTTGGCCTCGGAGGTGAACCCTGGAGGCGGACCCCGGAGGTTAGAACGGGACTCCGTCAGTTTCCTTTACCGTTAATCCTGATGGTGCAGGATCAGCCCTATCACAAGCTATGTCTTTAGCATTGGTTCTATTGTTGTTTCTTGGTATAACAAGAAACAATCTACTGATGCTAGCTCTTTCAAGCACTGAAGTAGAATACAACGCTGCAACATTAACTGCACAAGAGTGTACATGGCTAAGGAGGCTTATTGGGAATTTTTATAATCCTATGAATAAAGTTGTGTGTTGGCTGTGACAATTTTAGCATTATTCATTTAGCTTCTAATCCTATGTTTCATGCTCGAACCAAGCACATAAAGGTGCATTACCATTTTATTAGAGAGAAAATGCTTGGAGGAGACATTGACCTTGCCAAGGTTGATTCTAAAGATCAAGTTGCTGATATTTTCACCAAAGCTTTGCCCAAAGCAAGGTTTGAGAAGTTCAAAGGTCAAATTGACTTGGTCAAGAGAAATTGATCTTGCCAAGGTTGATTCTGAAGATCAAGTTGCTGATATTTTCATAGGCTTTGCCCAAAGCAAGGTTTGAGAAGTTCAAATTGACTTGGTCCCTTTGGTTAACGTAAAAGGGAAGTGTTAAAAGTTATGCTAACTTAATGGTGCTTTTAATTTCAGAAGCCGGTCTTTTAGTTTTTCTATATGTTTTTTAGTTTCTTGGGTTTCATTGTAAGCTTTAATGTTGGCATCTCTTGGTTATCCAAAGTTTTGTATTTTTTATTTATTATAGTTGTAACTCTTCTATTTATATGAGTCTAGGTTAGTGTTTGGTCAGGTGTGTGAAAGCAAGAAAAATATTTTCGTAACATCTAAAGCAATAACACGCTGGTCTTGACTTGTTCTTTCTGTCTTCAATTTTTACGTGAGTAAGCATGGGTCTTATGTACGTTGTGGAGAAGGACGTACGGTATGCATCCTTCACACATGTTGTTGAAGAGGTCGGTAAGTATTCTTCACTCATACGGCTAATAAGGTCGGCAAACATATCCTTCGCTCGTGGTTGATGGGATCTGATTTGGACGCTAGTTAGGCTTTCCAGAATCTCTCTAGGGAGCTCCAACTCGTCCACCTCATTTGCTTTTTACTTTTTAACTGTTTAATCTTCGTCTCAAAATTTTCTGTTCGTCCACACAAATAGTCCGTGGTAGTTATCCCGTCTCAAAAAAAATTGCCGTACTGCTACCGGCGGTGAAGGACTTCCTACCGATCGCTTTCATGACGCGCCTTGTAACTTTCCAAAACGCTGGCTGCGGGTCGCCGTGCCCAGCGAGTCGCTTCAGAAAGTGTTGGCGCCACGGTTGCGTCTCGCTGGGTGCTGCTGCCTGTCATCCTGCCACCTCAACTGTATCCATTTCAACGATGATCAGACCTCGGTGACGGGTAACCCCCTACCTCCATTCATTCATCTCCTCCTTCCCATCCCTTTGTCCGATCGGGTCAAGCCCCTGCGGGTTGGCCACACGCGGTACATTCCACTTCTTGACTCTTCTATCGTCCCAGCGGCTACTGTGCTGTCTCCGCGTTCCCACCCCTATATGCATCCAAGTATTTCCATGAAAAATGAAAATATCAGTGACTGGACGCAGCTTATAAATTACAGACCCTTTCAAAGACAAAACGAGACTCGAAAGATGTCGAGGGAAGGAGTGCAGGCGGCCGGCGTGAAGGTGAGAGTCATCGAGACACGATTTGTCTCGACGGACGCCGCCCATTTCAAGGCCGTCGTCCAAAGCCTCACCGGGAAAGACTCAACGGCGACCGAGGTGGTCCCGGAGAGGCCGCGTGCCGTTAGAATGACGGCGCAATTGGTAGAGGAGACTAATTGTGGATGGCAAGATGAATTGGTGCGGGAAACGAAGGTGGCCGACAAGTTGGAGGAAAAGGTGGGTACGGAGCCATGCATGGAAGAATTGTATCGGCTGCTGTCTTATTGAATTAAGATCAGTAATTAACGGGGAGGAGAGACTTCTTTTCCTTTTTCTTTTTCTTCATTTTTTTGGTTATATATATTGTTGGATTTCATTCATACTAGGTGAGTCTTGGTAGTGCCTCAAGGGCATTCTGGGTGATCCTCGCTGTCGACTGTTTGTATCTGTATAACTTCAGCAAATTGTATCCGTTCTGCTGCCCCCTAATCATCAATCATAAAGTTTAATTTGCTTCCGAGTGAGAGACTGCAACGATCGATTGGTTCTTTATTTTTTCCTTTTCTTTTTGGGAAAATTATCGGTGTTTTTATCTGGATCCTAAAGTCATCACGAGTTACAAGCTCATGTTAGGCTCTGTTTGGATGTTTGGAGGGGAAGGAGGGGAAGGGTAAAAAGAAGGAAAGGATGGAAGGAAAAGAAAGAGAAAGAAAGGGTCGTTCTTCAATGCTATAAGAAACTTTCCGTGCTCTTAATGGATTTCAATGAAAAATCATGTTATCACAGTGGGTTTTAATGAATTTCAACAATGATTAAAAGGAAAATATCTGGGTTGAGATCGGTCTTCAGCTTTTGCGGTGATGCTTCAATGAGTTTTGAGAACCCTAGCGTCGTGGGAATGGAAAAACGAAAAGAATGAACCAAAAATTTAGAAGAACGAAGAGTAGGGAATGAAGGAATATTTTGGTTTTTCATTTAAAAAAAAACTTAAATATTTTCTTCTTCTCACATTATCCCCGATTTGGGAGTTATACTTTGTTTGGATCTTTGGAGGGGAAGGAAGTAAAGAGTAAAAAGAAAGAATTAATGAAAGGGTAAGGAAAGGGAAGGAAGGATTATTCTTTTGTCTTGTTTAAGTTATATTCTTCTAAAAAAATTAAATGAACCGTGTAATAGAAGAATGAAAAGTAAGAAATGAAGGGATATTTTTTTTTAAAAAAAACTTAAACATTTTTTCTTTCTCTATGTTGCTCCTGATTTCGGAGTTAATAAAGTTACACTCAGGGAGAATTAAAGAAAACCAGTTACTCTCATTCTTTTTCTACTCTTTTTTTCATCTTCCTCCCAAATAAAGTAATTTATGATCTTTTTTTTTTTTTTTTCATCCCCTTCATTCCCTTCAATCCAAATAGTCCCTTAATAAATTTACTTCCGTTGAGGAAGAAACAAGAAAATTCAGTTACTCTCATTCTCTTCCCCTCTTTCTTTTACCTTTCTTCCAAACAAAGTATTTTATAATTTTTTTTTCTTTCCTTTATTCATCCAAACAGTTCCTTTATTGGAAGGATGAACTGTGCATATAGAATTTCATTATTTAGAAAAATCTGAATGTCCCAATTGCTAGGACTGCACTGATCTCTTCTTCTTTGTTCTTATTTTTTTTTTTTTTGGAACAAGCAGAAGGTATTAGCTAGTTTTGATAAAAAAAATATCTATCTATAGATCAGTGTATAGGATAGAGTTTATCCAAGGGATAGCTGAGGGAATAATCAGCTTTTTATAATAATAGTTTTGCCCTCAAGGGATAAGTTTAGAAAAAAATAACTATTCGTTCATTTTTTTAGGGAATAAGTTCGGGAGATAATTTTTTTTCGATTTATCCTTCGTAGTTATAAGTTTTGAAAATAAGGAGAGATATCTAAGGGATATCCTTTGGGAGGTTTCTTTTATTTCCTATTTCAAACACTACTAAATATCTAAGAAATCTAATCCTTCTCACATCAGCTTCCACAATTCTTAGAAAATTTTACTGCAAAAATTGCAATTTAACGTCTGAAGTTTTCATAATAATTAACAATAAAGATCCTTGCCATATGATGATATATGATTAATTTTATTTAATCATATGGTTAAATTCAATGAGCCTAATATAATTGAGCCATATCCTTTCAGTACACTCAATTTGTATTTTGCTTTCATGTAATCCTAGGCATGTTGTTTCTATTTTTCATTGACAAGCAGAATAATTAGCCGAAACATTTTACAACTACAACATAAGAGACAATATTTTAGTTAGTTAAGTGCCCCAATCTTTTCATTCCAAAAGGAGTTGGGTCACTGATTGCTGACACAGTGACTTGGTCGCTCTTGGCTGATTTGAGTTCAGCTTCCTCTCGTTCTAGTTTTTGAGAAAAAAGTGGATTTCATTTAAAAAGTCTCAATGGAACCAAGAAATGCGGTGCATAAATCTGTTGGGATTAATTAATACTTGCCCATGGCTTTCTGTACCATTTTAACTATATGAATTAATACTGTTGTGGATTATCCTTCCAACGTCATTGCCTGAGTGCACAAATCCAACGAGCATGGCCTCTCTATCCCGTAGTCCAAACTTCATCGATCAAGCTGAAATTTCTAGGCTGCATTAGGTTTTCCGATATATTTTTATCTTTATTTTTTAAAATTATTTTTATCTTCTACTTTTTGATCTCTAAAAATACATTTTAAAAAATAAATATATTTTTTTTTTATTTTCATTAGAAACATCTTTTAAAAAGATAAATGAAAGAATTAATTACAAAAATATCATTTACTTTCATGTTTTTAAGTTTTTTATATTTTATATTTTATTTCTTTTCTATTTTGATGAAAAATATTGAAAGCATCTTTAAATTGTTTTCTATTTACTACTATTCTAAAGTAGTATTTTTTAAAAAATTATTTTCATTTTTACTCAATAAATATATTTTTATTAGTATTTTTTTATTTTATAAAAAAATTATTTTTGAAAATCAAACACATTCTTGGACGTCCTGGCTAGCACGTAACTGCTGGTCCTGTTTGAAGTTTGACATCTCCGATAAATCAAGAATGACACTGTACCGATTTGGAGTTTCAGCCATCCTTGGATGATGACTACATAAAATGACAGACAAATTATAAGAAACTTATCAATACTCCAAGGACGGAGAGACACTTTTGGGGATGGACCATGAGCTTATGTCCCTCCCAGATAACGAAGTTGTAGTCAGTCTCTCATCAAGGGTCCTCCACACCAAAGATGGGACGCTAGTCTGAAAGGCTTCCTTCTGCTTTGCAAGTTCATGACTTTGTTATCTTCCTTTATCGACTTCTAAAACCTTCAATCTTAATTTATTTAAAGCAGAAAGAAATTGAGCATGTCATTCCCAGTTCCATAGGGAAAGAAAATCATTAGCATGATGAATTTGTTTTTCCTAAAAGGAATTGTGGGGGGTAAAATTGTCATGCGTCATTAATCGTGCACACGGCTAAGGTCAGCCCTGATTCCCGTTCGATTGAGCGACGCCCGCCAAGGGTAGGTCGGTGAATTGAGATGCTCTAGCCTCTCACCGATCCAGGGGTCCTCGAGGTGCCGACCTATCCCGTCTCTCGGCCCCAGCCGAGCTATCGACCTTCTTCCGTCGGCTCCTCCAGCCGACCTATCCCGTCTCTCGGCCCCAGCCGAGCTATCGACCATCGTCCGTCGGCCCCAAAGGCCGACGCCTCCAGCGTCGGCCTCCAGCGCCGGCCTTTGGCTACGGCCTCCAGCGCCAGCCTCCGGCGCCGGCCTCCAGCGTCGACCTCCAGCGCCGACCTCCAGAGCCAGCCTCCAGCGTCGACCTCCAGCGCCGGCCTCCAGCGCCGGCCTCCAGAGCCGGCCTCCAGAGCCAGCCTCCAGCATCGACCTCCAGCGCCGGCCTCCAGAGCCAGCCTCTAGTGTCGGCCTCCAGCGCCGGCCTTTGGCTACGGCCTACAGCGCCAGCCTCCGGCGCCAGCCTCCAGCGTCGACATTCAGCGCCGGTCTCCAGAGCCAGCCTCCAGCGTCGACCTCCAGCACCGGCCTCCAGAACCGACCTCCAGCACCGGCTTCCAGCGCCGGCCTCCAGCGTCGGCCTCCAGCGCCGGCCTCCAGAGCCAGCCTCCAGCGATGGCCTCTAGCGTCGGCCCCCAGCGCTGCCCTTTGGCTCCGACCTCCAGCGCTGACCTTTGGCTACAACCTCCAAGGCCGGCACCTCGAAGACCGTTGGCCCCAAAGGCCTGCACCTCCAAGACCGGCACTACCAAGGTCGGCACCTCGAAGACCGTCGGCCCCGAAGGCCGACACCTCCAAGACCGGCACCGCCAAGGCCGGCACCTCGAAGAACGTCAGCCCCAAAGGCCGATACCTCCAAGACCGGCAACGCCAAGGCGGCACCTCGAAGACCATCGACCCCGAAGGCCGACACATCCAAGACCGGCACTGCCAAGGCCGGCACCTCGAAGACCGTCGGCCCCAAAGGCCGACACCTCCAAGACCGGCACCGCCAAGGCCGGCACCTCGAAGACCGTCAGCCCCGAAGGCCGACACCCCAAGATCGGCATAGCCAAGGCCAGCACCTCGAAGACCGTCGGCCCCAAAGGCCGACACCTCCAAGACCGGCACCGCTAAGGCCGACACCTCGAAGACCGTCGGCCCCGAAGGCCGACACCTCCAAGACCGGCACCTCTCAGCGGCCCCGGCACTTCTCAGCCGGCCCCGGTCCAAGCCAGGCGGCCCCGGCACCTCTCAGCCGGCCCTGGCACTTCTCAGCCGGTCCCGGCATGTCCAAGCCAGGCGGCCCCGGCACCTCTCAGCCAGCCCTGGCACTTCTCAGCCGGCCCAGGCGTGTCCGAGCCAGGCGGCCCCGGCACTTCTCAGCCGGACCCGGTGTGTCTAAGTCAGGCGGCCCCGGCTTCTCTCAGCCGACCCTAACGTGTCCGAGCAGGCGGCCCCGGCACTTCCCGGCCAGCCCCGCCTGATCCAAGTCGGCCCCGACACTCTTCTCAGCCGGCCCCGGCTCCTCCTAGCTGGCACCGGCGTGTCCAAGCTAGGCGGCCCCGACACCTCTCAGCCGGCCCCGGCGTGTTCGAGCAGGCGGCCCCGGCACTTCCCGACCGGTCCCGCCTGATCCAAGTCGGCCCCGACACTCTTCTCAGCCGGCCCCGGCATCCTCCAGCCGGCCCGGGCACTCTCATCCCGGTCGGCCCCACCTGATCCAAGTCGGCCCCGGCACTCTTCTCAGTCGGCCCTGGCATTCTCCCAGCCGCCCCGGCAACCTTCTCTAGCCCCGCACTCTCATCCCGGTCGGCCCCCCTGATCCAAGCTGGCCCCTTGTGCCTCAGCACCTACCTCCGTCGAGCCTCCGCCTGACATGATAACTGAACCACAGCGTTCAAATACCTATGCGGAGTCTAGCGTGGGAGAGTTCAAATTCACTATAACAGAATAAGATTCCAAATAAGGAATCATACCAAGATGTGGCCTATGACCTACAATAGTGGCCTAGGGACCACGTAGCCACTGAGTCTCCAGCCATCGGCCAACTCTCCCCGCCTCCCAGCCGTCGATCCTCTAACTCATCAATACATCCTACCGGCCCTGTAACAACCTGATTCGAATCTGTTTCGAAATCCTAATAACTTTCGAACCTTCCAGAAGACGCTCAAGATCCAGGTGACTGCTTATAAATACTACCACCCTCAACCTTTCAGGTACGGGCATTCTCGGATGCTATTCCCCTTCTCCTCTATCTCTCTGCACGCTTGCTCACTCTACTGCTCTTAGCTCTCTTTTACGCCATTGTTGCTCTGCCCAGAGCTCTCTGGAGGAACTCTTCAGCAAGAGCCTTCTCCTCTCATCTTGTTGCCCGTCGGTCCCTTACTGACTTGAGCGTCGGAGGGTCTTCCACGGAGGGCCACCCCCAGTGCCCCCCGTGTGTAGGCTTCCTTGCAGGTTCGCCCAGGAAGGAGCTCGATCAGGAGACCGGACGTGCCCGAGTCGAGGAGTGGATTCCGGCGACAACAGATTGGTGCTAGAGGAAGGGCCTCAAGTCCCTAAAAACTTATAACCCAGGAGACAAGGTTCTTGGTGTGAGAGAAATCCTCCCATGGCCAACCGAAAGAAGGCAGTGTCCGATGTCCGAGATCAGGCCGCTTCTCAAAGGACTGATCCAGTGAACAATGTAGCGCCTCCACCGCCGCTTGTTGAAACCCCTTCGCCATCGGCGGCCCCGGTGTCCCAGGACCAGTTCGCTCTATTGGTCCAGCAGGTGCAGGCTCTGGCCACCCTGATCCAGGGGTGCCCAGAGGTCCCCTATCCACCACCCCTATCCCTCGCTCCCTAGAGGAGGAGGCGGCCCCCATGCATCCGATGATCTCTTCTTCTGTCCGCACAGAATCGCGGACCCTCCTCGCCGTCCCAAGGAAGTCGAAGCGGCTCCCCAGCAAGCCCACGGCAAAAACTTCCCCGGACCTCGGCGAGCTCGATCCCTTTCTCCGGTATATTCTCGCCATGACTCCACTCCATCTCAGTGTGTTCCTCACCCCGCCCCCTCTGCTCTCTTCGACGAAGAGATCCGCCAACGCTCCGGGAAATGCGACAAGAGCTGGATGCCGCAAAGCAAGCCCAACCGCCTCAGCCTTAGGGCGGAGCCGGGTGTCCCCTTCTCTAAGGGGATCATGGAGGAAGTTATTCCCTCCCATGTGAAGCTGCCCACCATCGAGCCCTATCATGGCTCCTCTGATTCGGACAACCATCTCAGCAGCTTTAGATCGATAATGATGTTCCACGGAGCATCAGACGCGGTTCTCTGCCGCGCTTTCCCTTTACCCTTCGGGGATCTACCCAGACTTGGTTCAATGCCTTAAAACCAAGGTCCGTCGATTCCTTCGATGAACTGAGCCGTCTTTTCATCAGCCGGTTCTTCAGCAGCCCGCCTGCGACGGAGGTCCGACTCCCTCTCTGAGGTTAAGCAGAAAGAGGGGAGTCCTTAGAAGTTATCTTGGCCGTTTTAATAAGGCCATGCTGGAGGTGGATCACCTCAACCATGAAGTGGCTATGTCCGCCCTAGCCGGAGGAGTTTCGAAGGAGAGCGACTTTTACCTAGCAATGGAGGTCAACTACCCTTCGACCCTCTCTGACATGATGGCCCTGGCCGACAAATATGCCAGGGTCGAGGAGTCTCGGAGAGCCGCTCGAGCCAGCCAGTGAGGAAGAAAGAACCCGGGCGCCCTGACAGGCACCGACCTACCGGCCGACCGAGCCCACCCCGATGCAAGAGAGTCCCGCGGCCGCCACCAAGGGATCGTTCCCGAAGCCCACCTCGAGGATTCCATCGCTTCACTCCTCTCACTGCCCCGAGAGCGGAGATTCTCATGGAGATCGAACGCCAGCTTCCCCGACCTCCCCCTCTCCGAGGAAATGCAGCCCACAGGGACCCCACTAAATACGCCGCTATCACCGCGACCACGGTCACGACACTGAGGAGTGCTGGCAGCTCAGAAATGAGATCGAAAGACTCATCCAGCGTGGCAGGCTGGACCGTTCAGAGGAGCTCCCGAACCAAGGAACGGGGGCGATCGCCGACCCGAGCCCCAGCAACAACCTCTCCTTCCTCCTAATCCGCCAGTTGCTGGTCACATTAATGTCATCGAGGTGGTCCGTGGTCCTTCAGGCGGGGAGGACGAAGAAGAAGGTCCGGATCAGGATTGCCGCCTATGAGCAAAAAGTTCCGCTACCATGCCTCCAGAGTCAAAGGAAAATCCTTCTCTCTCGGCGACCTCGTCCTCCGGAAAGCATCCGTCTCCAAACCGCTGGAGCAAGGGAAGCTATCACCAAATTGGAAGGCCCGTACAAGTAACGGAAGTCGTCGGACCTGGTACCTATAACAAACTCCAGGATCTGGATGGGAAGTCCGTCCCCCGGACGTGGAACTCGAACAACCTCCGCATATACTATCAGAAGGGTACGCCCTTTAACATGCCCCATTCATAACTTTGGTGTTTTATTTCTTTGTCTGCAACATGATCAACCCTTTTGAAAGGTCATGATAAAAAATAGAAACATCCGATCCATTCTCGGCAACAACCGATCTATCTGCGTCAGAACCCCGTTCGTCCACTGGGCCAAGCCAAAATCGAAATAGCGTGTTACGGCCGACCTAAATACTCTCCTAAACCGATGTTCGGATTCGGGCCACTCACAAGCCCCAGCCGACCTAAAATGTTTCAAAGCTTAGCTCAGATTCAGGCAGCTTGCAAGCCCCGGCCGACCTAAGTATTCTCCCAAACCGATGTTCGGATTTGGGCCGCTCACAAGCCCCGGCCGACCTAAAATGTTTTCAAAGCTTAGCTCGGATTCGGGCAGCTCGCAAGCCCGGCCGACCTAAGTATTCTCCCAAACCGATGTTCGGATTCGGGCTTCTCACGATCCCCGGCCGACCTAAAATGTTTTCAAAGCTTAGCTCGGATTCGGGCAGCTCGCAAGCCCCAGCTGACCTAAGTATTCTCCTAAACCGATGTTCGGATTCGGGCCGCTCATAAGCCCGGCCGACCTAAAATGTTTTCAAAGCTTAGCTCGGATTCGGGCAGCTTGCAAGCCCCGGCCGACCTAAGTATTCTCCAAACCGATGTTCGGATACGGGCCGCTCACAAGCCCCGGCCGACCTAAAATGTTTTCAAAGCTTAGCTCAGATTCGGGCAGCTTGCAAGCCCCGGCCGACCTAAGTATTCTCCTAAACCGATGTTCGGATTCGGGCCGCTCATAAGCCCCGGCCGACCTAAAATGTTTTCAAAGCTTAGCTCGATTCGGGCAGCTCGCAAGCCCCGGCCGACCTAAGTATTCTCCCAAACCGATGTTCGGATTCGGGCCGCTCACAAGCCCCGGCCGACCTAAAATATTTTCAAAGCTTAGCTCGGATTCGGGCAGCTCGCAAGCCCCAACCGACCTAAGTATTCTCCTAAACCGATGTTCGGATTTGGGCCGCTCATAAGCCCCGGCCGACCTAAAATGTTTTCAAAGCTTAGCTCGGATTCGGCAGCTCGCAAGCCCCGGCCGACCTAAGTATTCACCCAACCGATGTTCGGATTTGGGCCGCTCACAAGCCCCGGCCGACCTAAAATGTTTTCAAAGCTTAGCTCGGATTCGGGCAGCTCGCAAGCCCCGGCCGACCTAAGTATTCTCCTAAACTGATTTCGGATTCGGGCCGCTCATAAGCCCCGGCCGACCTAAAATGTTTTCAAAGCTTAGCTCGGATTCGGGCAGTTAGCAAGCCCCGGCCGACCTAAGTATTCTCCCAAACCGATGTTCGGATTCGGGCCGCTCACAAGCCCCGGCCGACCTAAAATATTTTCAAAGCTTAGCTCGGATTCGGGCAGCTCGCAAGCCCGGCCGACCAAAGTATTCTCCTAAACCGATGTTCGGATTCGGGCCGCTCATAAGCCCCGGCCGACCTAAAATGTTTTCAAATCTTAGCTTGGATTCGGGCAGCTCGCAAGCCCCGCCGACCTAAGTATTCTCCAAACCGATGTTCGGATTCGGGCCGCTCACAAGCCCCGGCCGACCTAAAATGTTTTCAAAGCTTAGCTCGGATTCGGGCAGCTCGCAAGCCCCGGCCGACCTAAGTATTCTCCTAAACCGATGTTCGGATTCGGGCCGCTCACAAGCCCCGGCCGACCTAAAATGTTTTCAAAGTTAGCTCGGATTCGGGCAGCTCGCAAGCCCCGGCGACCTAAGTATTCTCCTAAACCGATGTTCAGATTTGGGCCGCTCATAAGCCCCGGCCGACCTAAAATGTTTTCAAAGCTTAGCTCGGATTCGGCAGCTCGCAAGCCCGGCCGACCTAAGTATTCTCCCAAACCGATGTTCGGATTCGGGCTGCTCACAAGCCCCGGCCGACCTAAATGTTTTCAAAGCTTAGCTCGGATTCGGGCAGCTCGCAAGCCTCGGCCGACCTAAGTATTCTCCTAAACCGATGTTCGGATTCGGGCCGCTCATAAGCCCCGGCCGACCTAAAATCTTTCAAAGCTTAGCTCGGATTCGGGCAGCTCGCAAGCCCCGGCCGACCTAAGTATTCTCCCAAACCGATGTTCGGATTCGGGCCGCTCACAAGCCCCGGCCGACCTAAAATATTTTCAAAGCTTAGCTCGGATTCGGGCAGCTCGCAAGCCCGACCGACCTAAGTATTCTCCTAAACCGATGTTCGGATTCGGGCCGCTCATAAGCCCCGGCCGACCTAAAATGTTTTCAACCTAAAATGTTTTCAAAGCTTAGCTCGGATTCGGGCAGCTCGCAAGCCCCGGCCGACCTAAGTATTCTCCCAAACCGATGTTCGGATTCGAGCCGCTCACAAGCCCCGGCCGACCTAAATATTTTCAAAGCTTAGCTCGGATTCGGGCAGCTCGCAAGCCCCGGCCGACCTAAGTATTCTCCTAAACCGATGTTCGGATTCGGGCCGCTCATAAGCCCGGCCGACCTAAAATGTTTTCAAAGCTTAGCTTGGATTCGGGCAGCTCGCAAGCCCCGGCCGACCTAAGTATTCTCTCAAACCGATGTTCGGATTCGGGCCGCTCACAAGCCCCGGCCGACCTAAAATGTTTTCAAAGCTTAGCTCGGATTCGGGCAGCTCGCAAGCCCCGGCCAACCTAAGTATTCTCCCAAACGATGTTAGATTTGGGCCGCTCACAAGCCCCGACCGACCTAAAATGTTTTCAAAGCTTAGCTCGGATTCGGGCAGCTCGCAAGCCCCGGCCGACCTAAGTATTCTCCTAAACCGATGTTCAGATTCGGGCCGCTCATAAGCTCCGGCCGACCTAAAATGTTTTCAAAGCTTAGCTCGGATTCGGGCAGCTCGCAAGCCCCGGCCGACCTAAGTATTCTCCCAAACCGATGTTCGATTCGGGCCGCTCACAAGCCCCGGCCGACCTAAAATGTTTTCAAAGCTTAGCTCGGATTCGGGCAGCTCGCAAGCCCCGGCCGACCTAAGTATTCCTAAACCGATGTTCGGATTCGGGCCACTCATAAGCCTCGGCCGACCTAAAATGTTTTCAAAGCTTAGCTCGGATTTGGGCAACTCGCAAGCCCCGGCCGACCTAAGTATTCTCCCAAACCGATGTTCGGATTGGGCCGCTCACAAGCCCCGGCCGACCTAAAATATTTTCAAAGCTTAGCTCAGATTCGGGCAGCTCGCAAGCCCCGGCCGACCTAAGTATTCTCCTAAACCGATGTTCGGATTCGGGCCGCTCATAAGCCCCGGCTGACCTAAAATGTTTTCAAAGCTTAGCTCGGATTCGGGCAGCTCGCAAGCCCCGCCGACCTAAGTATTCTCCCAAACCGATGTTCGGATTCGGGCTGCTCACAAGCCCCGGCCGACCTAAAATGTTTTTAAAGCTTAGCTCGGATTCGGGCAGCTCGCAAGCCCCGGTCGACCTAAGTATTCTCCTAAACCGATGTTCGGATTCGGGCCGCTCATAAGCCCCGGCCGACCTAAAATGTTTTCAAAGCTTAGCTCGGATTCGGGCAGCTCGCAAGCCCCGGCCGCCTAAGTATTCTCCTAAACTGATGTTCGGATTCGGGCAGCTCACAAGCCCAACTAGCTCGGATGGCATGGAATCCCCGTCTAAAAACGATCGAGATGTTCCTATGACCCATGGCTGACAACAACAACCCGGCACAAAAGAGACAGGGACCAAACGAAGAAAGAATAAAAATTTCTTTATTACCTCATCGCAAGAAAAACTACAATCTCCTGAGAGGAGTTACAAGTGCACCAAAGCACAGGAAATAAAAATGAGTACATAGCTCGGCCGAACTGCCCCAAACCAGCTTCGGTTAACGACGATACTTCGGCATCTGACCCAAGAAATTAGACAAACCACAAACCAGTCAGCTTGCCCGGGTAGCGAGCGGGACCGGCTTTCCACGGCTCCTCTGGATGGGCCAAGCGATCCAAAGAGAGGCAGACCCGTGGATGCTGGTTCTGAGGGCGAACTCCCCAGATCGAGTGCACAGCTCCCACTGGCCGAGTCAAAAGGCAATGCAGCTAGCCACACACCTCCACCTCCCTCCTTGCGGAGCCGAGAGACCCCGGGCGGAGGAGCCCAGGCGTTGAGCCAGGGAGAGGAGGCAAAGTTCACGTGAGTCATGGGGAACTCACGCGTGCTTCCCCCCCTACGTCTCCCATGGTGAACCACAAAGGACACAAAGGAAGCGTATGTGCGCTCTCCATGTGTTCCCTGCGGACCTCCTGTGCGCTCTCCATGTGATCTCCGAAGTTCCTCCCTCGAGGACGAGCTGCCCCTCAGGCTCCTTCATCACCCCAACCTTCCAGGGGAGAACGACCCACAAAAAGGAAGCTCAATCCTCCCTCCCTGAACTCCAAGGAGACAAGCATCATGGAAGCTCTCACAACTTCTCACGGTAAAGAAGGCTCTGGGATGGCCCAACACGGCCTCCTTTTCCCCTCTTTATAGGCGAAAATGAACCAGGAGCGGCTGTCAGGGCAGGAAGCTCCGAGATTTGAGAAACCTGATCCTCAACACCACATGGCCCCCAGGATGAAAGCAGCGCCCCTTTGCTGCGCGCCAAATGCGTCCCTTGAGCCGTGACGCATGCCAAAAGATCCCTCTGACCCCAAATCATGAATTCTGAGCCTCGAAGACCGCCCGCCGATCTTACGGATGCAGGGCGGGCTAGGAGATCCCCCAGGAAAAGCACATCCTCCAATGGTGAACAGTTTTGTGCACCGTACGCCAAAACGGCCTACGTGAAAAAGACCAACGCCATAAAAGCCTTCCGGAAAGCCAGAACAGCTTTTTGCTCCCACAGAGCCATATTATCAACTCCGGCAAAATGAAAACCGATTTGCCTGCGGAACAGCAGAGCACTGGCAGGGCCAAGCAACAAAATCTTCGAACCTCAGCTGGGCTGAGCAGCAAAATCTCCAAACCTTGGCTGGGCCGAGCAACAAGATCTCCGAACCTTGGCAGCGCCAAGTAAAATATAATCTTGAAGGCTCGGAAACACTAAATAATTTATTATTTGGAAGCCTCGGTTACAACCGAGTGGCACCTTGGAAGGCTCGGCAACGCCGAGTAATTTATTATTTGAAGCCTTGGTCACAACCGAGTAGCAATTAATATTTGAAGCCTCAGTTACAACCGAGTAGCATCTAGGGAAGGCTTGGCAACACCGAGTAATTTGTTATTTGAAGGCTTGGCAACAACCGAGTAATAGATTTCCAGAGCCTCGGCCAAAGACCGAGTGATATATTCCTGAAGGCTCGGCAACAACCGAGTAATAAATTCATCCATAAAATTACAATGAGAGGCAAGTCATAAAAAGCCTCGGCCAGAGCCGGAGTGCATCTCCTATTATCAAAAGCCTCGACCGAAGACTGAGTGATATATTTCTGCAGCCTCGGCCAATCCGAGTGATACAACAATAAAGCTTCATCCCAGCCGGATAATTTCTCGGACACTCTAGTGCAACTAAAGCACCCTATTTTACTTCAGTAAGAGGGCCGCCCAGGCCTTTCTCTAACCTACACAGAGATAAACACTTCCTCTACAGAGGATCAAATGACATGTCCCCCAAATAAGATTGCTCCGGAATTCTACTCCCTATATCCAAAGTTACACTTCGGACTAGGGAGTGGAGGGCATGTGTTGGGGGGTAAAATCGTCATGCGTCATTAATCGTGCACACGGCTAAGGTCAGCCCTGATTCCCATTCGATTGAGCAACGCCCGCCAAGGGTAGGTCGGTGAATTGAGATGCTCTAGCCTCTCACCGAACCAGGGGTCCTCGAGGTGCCGACCTATCCCATCTCTCGGCCACAGCCGAGCTATCGACCTTCTTCCGTCGGCTCCTCCAGCCGACCTATCCCGTCTCTCGGCCCTAGCCGAGCTATCAACCATCGTCCGTCGGACCCAAAGGCTGACGCCTCCAGCGTCGGCCTCCAGCGCCGGCCTTTGGCTATGGCCTCCAGCGCCAGCCTTTGGCTACGGCCTCCAGCGCCAGCCGGCCTCCAGCGTCGACCTCCAGCACCGGCCTCCAGAGCCAGCCTCCAGCGCCGGCTTCTAGCGCCGGCCTCCAGAGCCAGCCTCCAGCGCTGGCTTCCAGCACCGGCCTCCAGCGTCGGCCTCCTACATCGGCCTCCTGCGCCGGCCTCCAGAGCCAGCCTCCAGTGCCGGCTTCTAGCGTCGGCCTCCAGCGTCGGCCTCTAGCGCCGGCCTCCGGCACACCTCCAGCGCCGCCTCCAGCATCGACCTCCAGCGTCGGCCTTCAGCGCGGCCTCCAGAGCCGGCCTCCAGAGCCGGCCTCGGCCTCCAGCATCGGCCTCCAGCGGCCGGGCCTCCAGCGTCGGCCTCCAGCGCCGGCCTTTGGCTACAACCTCTAAGGACGGCACCTCGAAGACCGTCAGCCCCAAAGGCCGGCACCTCTAAGACCGGCACCGCCAAGGCTGGCACCTCGAAGATCGTCGGCCCCGAAGGCCGACACCTCCAAGACCGCCACCACAAGGCCGGCACCTCGAAGACCGTCAGCCCCGAAGGCCGATACCTCCAAGACTGGCACCGCCAAGGTCGGCACCTTGAAGACTGTCGGCCACGAAGGCCGACACCTCCAAGATCGGCACCTCTCAGCCGGCCCCGACACTTCTCAGCCGGCCCCGGCGTGTCGAGCCAGGCGGCCCCGGCACCTTCAGCTGGCCCGGCACTTCTCAGCCCCCGACATCCAAGCCAGGCGGCCCCGGCACCTCACAGCCGGCCCCAGCACTTCTCAGTCGCCCCGGCGTGTCCAAGCCAGGCGGCCCCGGCACCTCTCAGTCGGCCCCGGTACTTCTCAGCTGGCCCAGGCGTGTCCGAGCCAGGCGGCCCCGGCACTTCTCAGCGGGTCCCCAGCATGTCCAAGTTAGGCGGCCCCGACCTCTTAGCCGGCCCCGATGTGTCCGAGCAGGCAGCCCCGTACTTCCTGGCTGGCCCCGCCTGATCCAAGTCAGCCCCGGCACTCTTCTCAGCCGGCTAGGCATCCTCCTAGCCGGCACCGGCGTGTCCAAGCCAGGCGGCCCCGACACCTCTCAGCCGGCCCCGGCGTGTCCGAGCAGGAGGCCCCAGCACTTCTCGGCCAGTCCCGCCTGATCCAAGTCGGCCCCGGCACTCTTCTCAGCCGGCCCCGGCAGTCTCATCCCGGGCCCCACCTGATCCAAGTCGCCCCGGCACTCTTCTCAGCGGCCCCAGCATTCTTCCAGCCGACCCCGACACCCTTCTCAGCCCCCGGCCTCCTCCCAGCCGGCACTAGCACTCTCATCCCGGCCGGCCCCGCCTGATCCAAGCTGGCCCCTTGTGCCTCGGCACCTACCTCTGCCGAGCCTCCGCCTGACATGATAACTGAACCACAGCATTCAAAACACCTCTGCAGAGTCTAGCATGGGAGAGTTCAAATTCACTATAACAAATAAGATTTTAAACAAGGAATCATACCAAGATGTGGCCTATAACCTACAATAGTGGCCTAGGGACCACGTAGCCACTAAGTCTCCAGCCATCGGCCAGCTCTCCCCGCCTCCCAGCCGTCAATCCTCTAACTCATCATATAAGGATCCTACCGGCCCTGTAACAACCTGATTCGAATCTATTTGAATCCTAACAACTTTCGAACCTTCCAGAAGATGCTCAAGATCCAGGTGAGTACTTATAAATACTACCACCCTCAAGCCTCTCAGGTACGGGCATTCTCGGACGCTATTCCCCTTCTCCTCTATCTCTCTGCACGCTTGCTCACTCTACTACTTTTAGCTCTCTTTTCCGCCATTGTTGCTCTGCCAGAGCTCACTGGAGGAACTCTTCAGCAAGAGCCTTCTCCTCTCATCTTGTTGCCCGTCGGCCCTTACTGACTTGAGCATCGGAGGGTCTTCCGCGGAGGGCCACCCCAGTGCCTCCGCGTGTAGGCTTCCTTGCAGGTTCGCCCAGGAAGGAGCTCGATTAGGAGATCGGATGCCCCGAGTCAGGAGCATATTCGGCGACAACAGGAATGTATTGGTGCTTTTTTTTCCTAACCTTCAACATCGACGAATGAAATTTATTGCGGAGGAACCCAATAAGCACAATCTCAGCATAGAAAGCTTTTCGTGATAGAAAATCTAATCAAAGAAGTCAAAAACTCAGTCTAATTGATCAAGAATCAGACTCAAAAAATCATCACTCTCATTTGATAATTCTACACACAAAAGATTCGTAAGAAGACCCAAAGTTTTCTTCGAGAAAACTCCTCTATTTATAGGTGCCAGGAGTGGATTAGTCATGTTCATTATGGGTTGAACTTCTAGGAAATGAATGACCGAAAATTATTTCTTGATCTTATGGCTAGATTAATTCTAGAAGTAGTTACAGCAATCTAAGTCAAACATTATGATGTAGTTGATCAAGTCCCATCGGGAGCAGGCTTAACGGAAATTGAAGGTCGTCTTCGGCAATGACCCAGCCTGAGAGGACCTGGCCCAGGGTCATTCATCATTGCCTGGCGCGGCTTCGGCCCCAGTCGGCCTCGGCCCTAGCCGGCCTCGGCCTCAATCGGCCTCGGCCTCAGCAAGCCTTGGGCCCAACCGGTCTTGGCTCCAGTCGGCCTCGCCCTTAGCCTAAGCCCCAGACTTAGTTGTGCCCCAACCTGGATTCGGTCTTGGGAGCCCCACGTGGCCCACCAATTGCCTGTGGCGACCGCGTGGTCTGCTACCTTATGCAGCGGTGCATGGCCGCAGCCCATAACGGTACGAGAGTGACACGACTGCCCACCTGCCAGTGCAGCGCTCCACAGGTGGCCGATGGGGGATGACACCTCTGACACGCTCAGTGTCGCTTACGGCTTGTTGCTGTCAGTTTTTCCCTCTGCCCGCTATCGGACAAGGGTACCTTGAAATCAGCCACCTTCCGGAAGCGGGAAGGGGGGCCCTCGAACAGGTATAAAAGCCCCTCACTCATAGTGAGGGGGATCGGACCCCAAGCTCAAGAAAACCTTTTCTACTCATTCTGTTGTTGTCCCGAGAAGAGGAGAGTTCCGCCAGAGCGACCGACCTTCGGGACTTCTTTGCAGGGTTCACACCCCGAGAAGAGGAGAGATTGACGGCCCAAACCCCGCTCATCCCTCACCAAATCATCTCCGTTAACCCGGCGTTCAAGATGAGTTGTTAGGTGACATCAGATTGGTGCGCCAGGTAAGGGGGAGACAACAACGGAACCAACATACCATTGGAGGCTAGTAGCAGATCACTTTTTCCCTCTTTCTTCAACAAGAATGGTGGTAACGCGTGCCCAGGAGGTCTCTACCAGCCATGCTGGGGGGCACCGCGGGAGCCAGAGCAGCCAGAGCTCGGCCTTCCTAGCCCTCAGGCTAGCCTTCCGGCTCCTCCTCTACCACCACCCCAGGATGACTAAGTCATGGCACTTGCCTTACAAGTCCAGTCTCTTGTGACGGCTGTCCAGCAACTTCAACAACAGCGTTGCCACATTCGGTACAACCTCCATTTGGTGCGGAGGCGGACCAACTCACCCAGCAGTCGAATCGTGGAAGGTCCCCCTGCGGGAGGTCCCCCGCCGTCGTGCCTCCTCCCGGCGCCATCACCGGGAGGCCCCTAAGAGGTCTCGGTCCCCTTCCCGCCATTATGGCGATTCCTGCAAGCGGCGACATGAAATGGAGCCAGGGCGGACATGTCCCCATGCCTTAGTCCCTCCCGTCCCTAGGGTCTTCCCGGGAGGGATCCTTCGACAGGATCGCTCGTAGGGCCGAGCGGCGATTGGAGGAGTACAACCAGCGACTAGAGGAGCTCAATCGTCAGATTACCAACCAGTCGGATGCAGACTACGACAGTCGTCCGCCGTTGTCCCGTCACATCATGGACGAGCCCATCTCCAACCAGTTTCGTTCCCAGCTCAATCCCTACGATGGTACGTCGGATCCCCTGGACCATCTAGAAATCTACAAGGTCTCATGCAGGTCCAGGGGAGACCGACGCTCTCCTCTGCATTGCTTTTCTGGCCACCCTTCGGAAGGCTGCCCGTGCATGGTACTCCCGACTGCCGCCTCAAAGCATCAACTCTTTCCAACAGCTAGAGCGGGCATTCCTCGCGCACTTTGATGCATGCCGCAGGATCCCCCGTGTGGCGGAGAGCTTATTCTCTATCCAGCAAAAGGACGGTGAGCCACTAGGGACTACGTGGCTCGGTTCAAGAAGGTGCCCTAGAGGTCTACAACCTCGATGACCCTGTAGCCATGCTGGCCCTAAAGTGGGGCCTTCGACCGTCCCAGTTTGCCTACTCACTAGATAAGAAGCCCCCAGGCTCCTATGCCGAGCTGCTCGGCCTAGCACAGAAGTACATTTGTGCAAACAAGGCAGACTCCTCCCGGAGAGAGGCTGACGGGGGATCCAGCAAGAAGCAAGTCCGCCAAAAGCCTGAGAAACTTCATCCCAGGAGACCTGAGCTGCCCCGCAGGCCAGACAACCATCCGCGGGCCCTTGCCTTGGCCTCAAGGGAAGGACCCTTCACTCCCCTTGTCGCCCCTATTTCCCATATCCTGATGGAGATCGAGGATGAGGCGTATCTCCAGCGCCCCGCTCCCCTGAAGCCTGGTGCAACCCGCAACAAGAACTTATACTGTCGTTTCCATCGAGATCATGGGCACGACACCGAGGAATGCCGCCAGCTGAAGAAGGCGATCAAGGATCTCATCCAGCATGGCTACCTTGAAAAATTTATCCAGAGGGGAAACCCGGCCGGTCGGGACCGTCGGGACCGCCGCCTGCTCCAGTTGGCATAAAGAACGCCCCTACCGAGAAGACGATAGCCATAATCTTTTGGGGGGTAGGCAATGCGTCCAAGAGGCCGCGGGAGGCCAGGGGAGTAGATTTTGTAATTCCCTTCTTCGAGAGGGATCTAGAGGGGGTGGATAACCCGAACGATGATAGTATCGTTGTATCGATGACAATCGCAAAATACCCTGTACAAAGGATCCTTGTTGATAGTGAAGCTCGGTTGACGTTCTTGGTTATGATGCATTTGTTTGAATAAACTTGTCCCCTAAATCTCTTTGGCCTGTGGCCACGCCCTTAATGGGTTTCATCGGAGACTCGGTTAGAGTAGAGGGTGAAATCACTCTATCCGTCATGGCTAGAAGGCCGCCACGATAGAGTACCATCCTCATCAAATTCCTAGTAGTCCGGGTCCCCTTAGCCTACAATGCTATTCTCGGATGACCCGGCCTGAACCTCCTGGATGCCGTCATCTCCACCAAGCGACTGCTAGTCAGGTTCCTCACTAACTAGGGGGTGGGGAGATGCGTGGGGAGAGAGGCCGGGTGCCATCTTGTTACCAAGCAGCCTCCAGCCCGCAGGCAACGGTCGCACCATCAGAGTCCGAGTCGCTGGATCCTAGAGAAGCGATGAGGTGGGGGGAGCCGGCCGAGCATCTGTTGACGTTCCCGCTTGGGGAGGACCCGATGAGGATGGTCCGAGTGGGTGGACTCCTCTCGGATGAGGCAAGAGGTTGATTTCTTGCCTTTCTTCGTGCCAACTCAGATGTTTTTGCTTGATCGGCAGCGGACATGCCTGGTGTGCCACCAGAGATTATGACCCACCAACTCAACCTCAATCCCCAGTGTCGTCCAGTTAGGCAGAAGAAGAGGAGCTTTGCTCCCGAGCGGTAAAGGGCTATTGACGAGGAGGTCGGCAAGCTGATCGCTGCTGGTCACATCCGAGAGGCCCACTATCCGGACTGGCTGGCGAACGTGGTGATGGTCCACAAGGCCAACGGAAGCTAGAGAATGTTCGTGGACTTCACCGATCTGAATAAGGCATGTCCCAAAGATAGCTTTCCTCTGCCAAGGATCGACCAGTTGGTGGATGCCACGTCTGACCATGAAACCCTAAGCTTCATGGATGCCTTCTCGGGGTATAACCAAATCAAGATGGACCCGACGGATGAGGAGGATACTTCCTTTGTGATAGAGAGAGGCGTCTATTGCTACAAGGTGATGCCATTCGGACTGAAGAACACCGGAGCCACGTATCAGAGGCTGATGAACAAAGTCTTCGAGGGACAGCTCAGACGCAACATGGAGGTATACATGGATGATATGTTAAGCAAGAGCGTCTGCGCCAAGGACCACGTCGTGGACCTGGTGAAAAACTTCAACAACCTCCGCCGCTACCAGATGAGACCAATCCCCGCAAGTGTACCTTTGGGGTGGCAGCAGGTAAGTTCCTGGGTTTCTTGGTGACCCAGTGAGGGATTGAGGCAAACCCAGACAAGATCTGTGCCGTCCTGGATATGAGGCCTCCAGCCAGCAAGAAGGAGGTGCAATGTCTGACCGGGAGAGTGGCAGCCTTAAGCCATTTTATGTCGAGGTCGGCCGAACGATGCTTGCCATTCTTCAGGGCGCTATAGAAGGTGAACGGCTTTGAGTGGACGGAGGAGTGTCAGAAAGCCTTTGAGGGGTTGAAGGAGTTCTTGTCGACCCCGCCACTGCTATCAAAGCCCACAGAAGGAGAAGACCTCTTCGTATATCTTGCCACCTCTGATGAGGTGGTCAGCTCGGTTCTTGTCCGAGTGGATCCTGATGGAACACAGAGACCAATTTACTACACCAGCAAAGTACTTCACGATGCAGAGACCAGGTACACCCATACCGAAATATTATCTTTGCACTAATGGTCTCCGCTCAGTGTCTTAGGCCACACTTCCAAGCCCATCTGATCGTGGTGCTCTCGGACCAGCCGTTAAAGACAATTTTGTCCCGTCCTGATGAAGGGAGAAACAATCTCCGAGGCATGCATGTTTTAAATTATTGATAACAATTATCAATGCAAAAATTTAAAGATTACATACTAATCTATCTAACATGCATCAAGATCATATCTTTGCCTTGTATATAGGATCGATTGATCCAAAATATGCATATAAATAAAACTATCAAGATCATGTCTTGATCTTCAAGGCAAGAAGTCATACTTCTTATCTTGAAGCATGCCTTAAGATCTAGGAATCATATCACTTACCTTGAAGGCAATTGGTAAATCATTTTATGCTCTGCAGCCGTTCAATCGTCCGGCCTCTAGTATCATCCACGCGAAGCCCCGAATGATCGGATTCCCGGGAGTTCTAGCTCGCAGAAAACGACTTTGCTGATCTTGAATCCTCCCACTTGAATTCTTCTTCTAGGATCCTTCACACTTCCGTTAGCACCAGAATCACCAGGATTTTCTATTCTAATTCTTTAGAAAATCAATTCATGACATATCGTCTGTTGTTTTTCTCTTCTGTGTAATCTGATGAGGGATGTCCTCTATTTATAGTTTTTTTTAGTCAGCCCATTAAATTCTAACATTTAGAATTTGCCGCTTGGCGAAAACCAAAAAGACATCGAACCATAGCGCTTGGTTAATTCCGACGTTCGTAAAGAACCAACAGTCATCGTAGCGCTTGGTTAATACAAAGAAACGCATTTATTCTAATACTTTAGAATTCCGACGGAATTGTTTGGAGAAGATTAATGCAAGACATTAAATTCTATATGTGAATTTAATCTCTCAGACTTATGCGAGAGGTTTGGGATTAGTTTTTGGTTTAAGCTAATCTGAATTTATTGGACTGAACCCATATAGATCATGGTCCTAGCTCAAATCAAATTTGGCTAGTCCTGAATCTATTTAAATCCAAATCAAGTCTAATTTTAAATCAATATTTGAAATTGACTAGTCCTTCTAATAGACTTAAATCAAATTAATCTTATTCAATTGTACTTAACCCAATTGAGATAATTCAATCAATCAAATTGATTAATTAAATCATATACGATTCTCAATCGTTGATCAACAAACAGATCATCCTAGGAAACTTCTATGCGTGTGACTCTCTAGGTTCAAACCTAAGCTGGTAGCATAGAAACAACTTACTATACTAATCGATGTGCCCATCTAGCAATGGAACCCGACATCCGGATAGGTCGAAGAGTTGCCAAGCAAACTCCAAAACCCTAAGAAACAGTTACCGTATAATTCATCCTCTTGACCACAAATGCTAAGGATGGCTTAAGAGCCTGTCAACTCTAAATAGCAAATCCATAAAGTGATTTCAATTTTAGTGATCATGCGACTTTCACATGAAGTGCCTTGGCCAAGGTCTTGCTAAATTGAAACACAAGCATTTCTCCTTTTAACGGGATAGGTCAAATTCCATCTTGATCCATAACTGACTACCACAAGAACTTGACTACACCCAATAACCTTTCGTAGCTGGATTAGAAATCCAGGTTGTCCGGCACCTAAGTACAATGAGTTGCTTGTAAGCCACTGGTTATAATCTTCAGGTCTGAAGGATACTTATATCTATATCTTCTCGGATTAACTCTTGACAGTAGAGTATCCAGAAATGAGTCACGTTCGGTGAAATGTATTCCTACACTTTCACCTGTATGTCATACCAGTGTCTCTACACTCCTTGGTTAAGACGACAACCAACAAATATGATATACAACGTCCTATAATTGATAGTACTATGGTCCTGTCATAGTATATCATATGGTCGTGAACCTTTTTGATGACCTTCAAAGATAAATCCTCCTTTATTGAAGGAAGATCCTAAGGGCTTCATTACAATCAGAAGTATTAAGAAGATGTTCTTGTAATGAATAAACTGCCAAATAACTTTTATTAATATATAATTTATATACAATTTACATTAGCACAATCATCAAATGATTGGCTTTAGTATACAATTCCCAACAAACTCCCACTTAGCCTAAAGCCACTCATTACAGTATCTAATACCCATCTTCAACTTATAGTTGTCAAACTCCTTGATACTGAGTGCCTTAGTAAATGGGTCACCTAGGTTTTCCTTTTCATCAATCTTCTGAAGATTTATGTCACCTCGGTCTACAATCTCTCGAATAAGATGAAATCGGCGTAGTATGTGCTTGGTGCGCTGATGTGCTCATGGTTCCTTTGCTTAAGCTATGGCACCAGTGCTGTCACTGTACAACAGGACTGGTCCATCTATGGAAGGTGTCACTCCAAGCTCGGAGATAAACTTTCGCAGCCACACAACTTCTTTTGCAGCATCTGATGCAGCGATGTACTCTGTCTCGCACACCGAATCTGCTACTGTATATTGCTTGGAACTTTTCCAGCAAACAGCTCCACCATTCAGGATAAACACGAAACCCGATACACTTTTGTTATCATCATGATCTGATTGAAAACTGGAATCAGTATATCCAACAAGTTTCAAATCAGACTCTCCATAGACTAACTACTGGTCCTTAGTATTTCTCAAATACTTAAGGATTGTCTTAACAACTTGCCAGTATTTTTCTCCTGGATCAGATTGGTATCTACTCACTACTCCTAGTGAGTATGCCACATCTGGTCTTGTACATGTCATGGTGTACATAATCGATCCCACTGCCGAAGCATATGGAATTCGACTCATACGTTCTCTTTCATTAGGAGTTGTCGGACAATCCTTCTTAGAAAGATGAATTCCATAGCCTATCAGAAGATAGCCTTTCTTGGAATTCTCCATGCTAAACATCTTTAGTACTGTGTCAATGTACGTAGATTGGGATAAACCAAGTATCCTCTTAGATCTATCTCTATAGATCTTCATCCCTAGGATGTATGATGCTTCTCCCAGATCTTTCATGGAGAATTGTGATGATAACCATGTCTTTATTCCTTGTAATGCAAGGATATATTCCCGATTAAGAGAATATCATCCACATATAATACAAGAAATATAACAACAGAATCATTAGCCCATTTATAAATGCAAGGTTCTTCTTTATTTTTAATAAAGCCATAAGATTGATCACTTTATCAAATCGTATGTTCCAACTCCTAGATGCTTGCTTAAGTCCATAAATAGATTTCTGTAGCCTACACACTTTAGACTCATCTTCAGATATAAACCTTCAGGCTGTATCATACACCTGTTCTTCTAAATCACCATTTAGAAAAGCGGTTTTAACATCCATCTGCCAAATCTCATAATCGAAGTGCTGCTATAGCTAGCATAATCCGAATGGATTTCAGTATTGCCACAGGAGAAAATGTTTCGTCATAGTCAATACCATAACGTTGACGATACCCCTTAGCAACCAGATGTACTTTATAGGTCTCAACCTTTCCGTCTGCGCCTCTTTTCCTTTTAAAAATCTACTTACACCCTATGGATTTTATCCCTTTGGGTGGGTCAACTAATGTCCATACATTATTGTCCTTCATGGAGTCAAGTTCGGATTTCATGGCCTCAAGCCATTTATTAGACTCAGTCCTTTGCATAGCATCCATATAGGTTATCGGATCCTCGTTGTTCTCATCGAATTCAATAGGATCATCATTCTGTACCAAGAAACCTAAGTATCTGTCCGGTTGATGTGGTACTCTACCAGATCGCCTTAATGGTGCATCTAAAATGGGTTTTGAGTTTGATCTAATCAACTCAGATTATAAGGGTTCATTGGTTTGTGTTGTTCCTTCTACTTGATGAACTTCCTCAAGTTCAACATTAGAGCTATTTGTTCCTTCACTAAGGAACTCCTTTTCAAGAAAAACTTCTCTATTACTAATGAACAACTTTTGTTCTTCAGTATTGTAGAAGTAATATCCTTTGGTCTCTTTCGGATAGCCGATAAAAAAATATTTATCAGATTTGGGTTCAAGTTTGTCTAATTTTGCACGTTTCACATAAGCCGGACACCCCCAGACTCTCAGATAGGTAATAACCGATTTATGTCCATACCACATCTCATGTGGAGTTTTAGAAACAGACTTACTTGGAACCTTATTAAGAATATGACAAGCTGATTCTAATGTGTATCCCCAAAATGATATTGGCAAGCTCGCAAAACCCATCATGTACCGAACCATGTCTAACAGAGTTCGATTCCTTCTTTCCGATACACCGTTATGCTGCAATGTTCCAGAAGGAGTCCATTGGGAGAGAATCCCATTCTCTCTTAAATATATCATAAATTCATTGGAAAGGTATTCGCCTCCTCGATCTGATTGAATGGTCTTAATACATTTTTCTGTTTATTTTTCTACTTCTTTATGATATAGTTTGAACATTTCAAACGACTCAGATTTATGTCTCATAAGATAGACGTAACCAAACCTAAAAGGTCGTCTGTAAAAGTAATGAAGTAGTAATATCCACCTTTGGCACAAATGCTCATTGGTCCACATACATCAGTATGTACTAGACTCAATAGCTCTTTGGCTCTTTCACCTTTTTCAGTAAAAGATAACTTGGTCATTTTACCAAGAAGACAGGATTCATAGGTAGTTAATGATTCACAATCATCAACTCGAAGGATGCCCTCCTGAGTTAACATGTTTAATCTGTTCTTATTGATATGACCTAGCCGATGGTGCCAAAGATAAATGTCTGTGACATCAGTTGTTCTAGGGTGCTTACTTGAATTGTACACTACATTCACAGGCTGTGATAATATATAAATGCCATTAGATAAATACCCAGTCATTATAGTGACTCCATTCATAATGATATTCAAAGTAACTTCCTTTATTGAAATTTTATAATTACTTTTGGCCAGAAGGCTTACAGAAATTATGTTCAACAAGAACGTTGGGCAAAAATGACAATCATTTAATATAATGACATTTCTATTGAAAACTATTTCAAGAACTCCTAATGCCAGAACTGGAACCAATCTTCCATCGCCGACATTAAGGAATCTTTTCTTGTCCTCAAATCTTCTGGTGACCTGTAGTCCCTGCAATGAATTGCAAATGTTAAAAGGACTCCCAGTATCCAATACCCAGGTCTGATTATCATATATAGAAAAATTACAAGATGTTTCATATAAATACCTTGTTGAGAAACATCTTGCTCCTTTTTCTTCTTTGGCCTGTTTTGATGAAGTGTGGCAATGTAAAGAGGACAGTTCCTCTTCCAGTGCCCTTGCATCTTGCTGTGAAAGCATTCAGCTTAACTTTTATCAACTTTCTTCTTCTGCATCTGACCCCTTATAGATGTCCTAGCATGTTGCACCTTTTTATTATTCTTTTTCTTCTTCCCTTTCCCAAAGGGTTTACGCCCTACCTTAGATCCTTCAACCACATTAACCAAACCCTTAGAGAGCTGGTTATCCTTCTCAAAGTTCTGTAACAACACCAACAAACCGTGGTAGTTGACTGCAGGCTTTATCATTCGAAAATGAGTAAGGAAAGGTCTGAAGGATGGAGGCAAGGAATTCAGGATCACATCTTTTTCCAACTGCTCATGTAAGGGAAAGCCGAGCTTGCTTAGGAGTTCTATCTTCTCGATCATGTATAATACATGATCAGTGACAGGAGATCCATCCCTCATTTGAGCATTGAAAATAGTACAACTAGTCTTGTGCCTTTCAACATCGTCGGGTGTGCCGAAAGATTCATTCAACGCTTGAATAATTTCTTTTGGCTGAGCATTCTCGAACCAGCGATCAAATTCATCGTTCAGTGCTGCTAGCATGATACAACGCACGCTAGTTCTATCATTGAGCCACTTCTGATAAGTGTCTCTCTCAGAACTTTGGGTGTTTGCATCAGGTATCTTTGGTGCAGGATTATTCAGAATATATAGAATCCTCTCATGCTCAAGGACGATCTTAAGTTTTCTGAACCAGCTATGAAATTGGAACCATTCAACTTGTCACTATCCAATAGGGACCTTAATGATAAATTAGTGGCCATGTTCTGTATAAGGAAAAACTAAAGTTTATTAGTATATAAATTGATTCAGTCTAAAGACTTGGACTTTAGTCTAAAGATTCTCTCACTATTTTGTTCAAATTGGCAGCCTCTACACCCCAATTTGAAGAATTATTCTTAATTCTTTAGCGGGTACTAAGATCTACATAAACTATAAACAGGCCCAAGTGAAGCTTGGCTAACCTATATGCATCTAAGAGTAGGTTCAAAACCAATTGTTTCCCCAAACAATTCTTAGTGTTCAGTTTTGCCTCATATACCTCTTCAGCAGGCATGAAGTGCCTCCACTGAAAGTTCTAGTTAGGTCCAACCATTAAATGATATAATCAATGTAACCTATCAATAGACGACCAAGCCCGAGTGAAGCTCGGCTCACCTGACTGTCTATGTAATAGTTACGCTGACTTATCATATAATGAATGATAATTCTGATGGTTGACAAGAACCAGACATGGAGTGCCTCCAATGATTATCAAGATATCGGACTCATTATCACCCACCTTAATGGGAGGCTATGATTTAGTTATCATATAACTATTTCATTTTAAGGACCTAATAATTTTAGAGGATTTAATAATCTATAGATAAATTGACTAATCAAGTTCTTCCACTGAATCTATGAAATCGGTAGAATGAAATAAGATTAAGTCAGGTTAAGTGCACCTAAATCAGTCAGATTGATTTTCTTAAAGGCATGGGTCAATCCGAATCAGGTAAATGATCTGAATCATAAATGGTTCACCACATTGACTAGGTGAGTGAGATCGATGGGAGGGATATGCCATTAACTCGTTAAAGACGCATCAATACGAGTATCTCCCAATTAAAAACCATTCGATCGTTGATCCTAGAGCAACTTTCCAACTCACCTTGACATCATATGGTTAACCAATTCTGATTTGACCATCTAAGAGATTCATGCTCAACCACGGAGCCTAATCTACTTCCATTTGGTTTAATCAAAGAGAAGGACATGATCAACTACAACTATTGTTTGATTTAGAGCATTCTTAACCTAATCTAATTAGATTTGATCAAATACTCTTATAGTCCAGTTGATTTAAACCTTAGGGTCTAACCCTTTTTGGACCCGATTTAGCTAACCCAAAGGATTAAATATATTTCATGTTTACATGTCATATATTTCAATAAAGCATCAGATGTATTATGTTTCTACTCATAATTCCTATATTTAGATCATATCTAAATAGATTATGAATTAACATTTGATATTCAAATTAGAATCTCATAAATATTTGTATGTTTCATAACATAGACATCATGCCATCATATATCATATCTATGTTTTATACTAAACATGCAAATATCATGCTTTATAAAACATATTTTGAGAGTGTATGTAATCAGTATTTTGAAACCAAAGATCAATTTAAATTATCACGACAATATGTCACAGAATACCTCGTCGAATGGGTAATTTGGATTTTCAATCCATTTGTGACCGAATAGACATGTGATTTGTTTAGCCTTGATTACACAATTAATAGGAGCATTAATTTTTATGCAATAAATTAGATCAATACGAAACCATCGCTCTGATACCATTTGAAGAGAGAAACAATCTCCGAGGCATGCATGTTTTAAATTATTGATAACAATTATCAATGCGGAAATTTAAAGATTACATACTAATCTATCTAACATGCATCAAGATCATATCTTTGCCTTGTATATAGGATCGATTGATCCAAAATATGCATATAAATAAAACTATCAAGATCATATCTTGATCTTCAAGGAAAGAAGTCATACTTCTTATCTTGAAGCATGCCTTAAGATCTAGGGATCATATCACTTACCTTGAAGGCAATTGGTAAATCCTTTTATGCTCTACAGCCATTCAATCGTCCGGCCTCTAGTATCGTCCACGCGAAGCCTCGAATGATCGGATTCCCGGGAGTGCTAGCTCGCGGAAAATGACTTTGTTGATCTCGAATCCTTCCACTTGAATTCTTCTTCTAGGATCCTCTACACTTCCGTTAGCACAGAATCACCAGGATTTTCTATTCTAATTCTTTAGAAAATCAATTCACGACATATCGTGTGTTGTTTTCTCTTCTGTGTAATCTGGTGAGGGATATCCTCTATTTATAGTCTCTTTTTAGCCAGCCCATTAAATTCTAACATTTAGAATTCCGCCGCTTGGTAAAAACCAAAGAGACGCCGAACCGTAGCGCTTGGTTAATTCCGACGTTCGGTAAAGAACCAAAGAGTCGTCGAACCGTAGTGCTTGGTTAATACAAAGAGGCACATTTATTTTAACACTTTAGAATTCCGACAGAATTGTTGAAGAAGATTAATGCAAGACATTAAATTCTATATGTGAATTTAATCTCTCAGACTTATGCGAGAGGTTTGGGTTTAGTTTTTGGTTTAAGCTAATATGAATTTATTGGACTGAACCCACATAGATCATGGTCCTAGTCCAAATCAAATTTGGCTAGTCCTGAATCTATTTAAATCTAAATCAAGTCTAATTTTAAATCAATATTTGAAATTGACTAGTCCTTCTAATAGACTTAAACCAAATTGAATCGTATTCAATTGTACTTAACCCAATTGAGATAATTCAATCATCAAATTGATTAATTAAATCATATACGATTCTCAATCGTTGATCAGCAAACAGATCATCCTAGGAAACTTCTATGCATGTGACTCTCTAGGTTCGAACCTAAGCTGGTAGCATAGAAACAACTTTCTATACTAATCGATGTGCCCATCTAGCAATGGATTCTGACGTCCGGATAGGTCGAAGAGTTGCCGAGCAAACTCCAAGAACCCTAAGAAACAGTTACCATATAATTCATCCTCTTGACCACAAATGCTAAGGATGGCTTAAGAGACTGTCAACTCTAAATAGCAAATCCATAAAGTGATTTCAATTTTAGTGATCATGTGACTTTCACATGAAGTGCCTTGGCCAAGGTCTTGCTAAATTAAAACACAAGCATTTCTCCTTTTAACGTGATAGGTCAAATTCCATCTTGATCCACAACTGACTACCACAAGTACTTGACTACACCTAGTAACCTTTCGTAGCTGGATTAGAAATTCAGATGGTCCGGCACCTAAGTACAATGAGTTGCTTGTAAGCCACTGGTTGTGATCTTCAGGTCTGAAGGATACTTATACCTATATCTTCTTGGATTAACTCTTGACAGTAGAGTATCCGGAAATGAGTCACGTTCGGTGAAATGTACTCCTACACTTTCACCTATATGTCATACCGGTGTCTCTACACTCCTTGGTTAAGACGACAACCAACAAATATGATATACAACGTCCTATAATTGATAGTACTATGGCCCTGTCATAGTATATCATATGGCGCAAACCTTTTTGAGGACCTTCAAAGATAAATCCTTCTTTATCGTGAAGGAAGATCATAAGGGCTTCATTACAATCAGGAGTATTAAGAAGATGTTCTTGTAATGAATAAACTGCCAAATAACTTTTATTAATATATCAATTTATATACAATTTACATTAGCACAATCATCAAATGATTGGCTTTAGGATATAATTCCCAACACCTGACACCTCCGATCGGCTAGCAAAATGGGCGCTCAAGCTGGCGGAGTTTGACCTGACATTTCGATCAAGATCAGCCATGAAGTCACAAGTATTGGCAGACTTCTTGATCGAGTGCACGTGGGCCGAGGATCCATCGAAAAACCTTGATGAACCGCCCTCTACCATCGAGGTGGCGGCGGGAGGAGTCCTTCACGTGGACGTGCATCAAACTCCCAAGGAAGTGGAGCGGGCCTCCTATTGGCAAGCCCCGAGGGAGCGATAGTGGAGTATTCTCTTTGTTTTCTTTTCCCTGCTACTAACAACCAGGCCAAATACGAAGCCCTGCTGGACGGGATGAGACTTTCCTGAGCTCAAGGAAGAAAATCAGAGCCTTCACAGACTTTCAACGTTGAGAAATTTGGGAGATTGTAATTACTCCAACTTTATTGATTTTGATGATTTCCAAAAGCCATGAGTATTTTAAAGGAAATAATGAGTTTATTTATGAAAACCTTGAGCTTATTTAAAATGAAAGCAATGGACTCTCAATGTTTAAATTCACTGAGTTTTGAATCAATTTGAAAAGAAGTTTCAAGCTCTATATTTAAGATTTCAAAAGGAATTTTTACATGTCATATTTCAATCAATGATTTCTTGAAACATGTCTTGAATTCATGCTTAATGTCATATTTTTGTATTCAAGTCAAAATTTTATTTAAAATTATTCTGGGATGAATTTCAAAGTCAATCAGAAAAATTTCTGATTTTGATACGTTCCAGAGCTGACTCTAGAGTTTCAGAGTCGACTCCAGTAAGTAACAGAGTTTTCTGATTTTCTCGAGTCGACCCTTGAATTTCAAGAGTCGACCCCTGACTGTGCGAGCCGACTCCGGACTGTGCGAGCCGACTCCACTCAAACAACAGAAAGCATATTTTTTGAGCGCTTCTCGAGTCGACTCCCCATTTTCTTCGAGTCGACCCCCGACTGTCGGGAGCCGACACTTTGGTTTTTCGCGAGTCGACCCTCTAACGTTTAAAATGTTTTCTATTTTTAGTAATTGACTTCGAGCTGACTCCCACAGTGCTCGAGTCGACTCCACAAAATTCTGGGCGCAATTTTTCACGACGACACGTCAGCCCCAACGGTAAGATTTTGAATAACGGCTATATTTCTGTATTTCTAACGGATATATTCTTGCAGATCTATAAATAGAGAAGCTGTTTTCAAATCAAAGTGAGACAAATAGAGAGAAATTTATTTCAAAGAAAAAGAAGAGAAAGAGGGAAAAACAGAGCTCATTGGAAAAATCATTTGAGTCAAGAAAAAGAGATTCAAAGGAGTGAAATCAAAGAGAGAGATTCGTGTGCTCCAGATCTACAATCAACAAAGTTCAAGAGGAGATCCCAAAGCAACCAAGAGCAATATCAAGATCTTCCAACCTAGAAGAAAAAAGAGAAAGCTTCAACCAACGTCCAAAAGCCCCAAAGCTAGGAGAATCTGTGCTGAGGCCTGATTCCACACATCAAAGGAGTTGGAGAAGAGAAGCAAAGAAGCCAAGCCTGCATTCAAGCTTATTCAATCAGGCTTTTCTAAACCTAAGCTTTATTTTAATTATTCTGCTCTAGAGGAGCTGTTGTATTTAAACTCAAAATTATTTTCTTGTGTACTGATTCAAAGTGGATTGAATCAGTGGAGGTAGTTGTACCTCGTTGTAAGCTTGGGATAGCTTCCGTTTTGGGTTTGTTGTGATCCCGTTAAAAAACAACGAGTTGGGTTTTGTGCTGGTAAGCCCGTGTAAAATCTGGCGTTCGTTCCCGGAAAAATAACAAGTTTGAGTTGTGAGCTTGTAAACAACTCAGCTGTAATCTAGGGAGATTATAGTGTGGACCCAAGTGAATCTTGGGAGTGGACGTAGGTGCTGGTTGCACCGAACCACTATAAAATATCTTGTGTTTGCCGTGCTCTTTGTTTCTCACTCTATCTCTCTTATTCTGTTTGTGCATTGCTTATAAGTTAATTTCTTTCACTTGCACATCTTGAGTTAACTTGTTTAAAACATTTCAAAAAGTCTTAAATTTTTAAGAACCCAATTCACCCCCCCTCTTGGGTTGCCATCTGGGCCAACAATTGGTATCAGAGCAAGTGCTCATTTAGAATTTGATCTCACGATCAAGGGCTAAAGATCCTTATGGCAACACAAAGTGGTTCATGTTTTGCTGAAGGTAATTCTACGAATATACCTCCTTTATTTAATGGAACCAACTATTCATATTCGAAAGCTAGAATGAGAATATTCATTCAAGCTTCTGACTATGAATTATGGGGAGTAATAATGAATGGACCTAGTACACCCACACACGTAGTTGATGGCACTATTGTTCCTAAGCCCGAAATTGATTGGAATGATAATGATAGGAATGACACAATTAAATGCTAAAGCCATTAATATTTTGTATTGTTCCTTAGACTCTAATGAATTCAACCGAATCTCAACATGTAATTCTGCAAAAGAAATTTGGGATAGGTTGGAAATAACACATGAAGGAACAAGTCAAGTAAAAGAATCAAAGATAAATATTTTGGTTCATAAATATGAATTATTTATCATGGAACAAAATGAAACCATCACATGCATGTTCACTAGATTCACTGATATTGTGAATAGTTTGAAAAGTCTTGGAAAAGTATATACTAACTCTGAGCTTGTTCGCAAAATTCTTAGGTCACTTCCAAGGACTTGGAAAGCCAAGGTGACAGCCATACAAGAAGCCAAGATCTGAACATCCTACCATTGGAAGAGCTTCTTGGTTCTCTATAACTCATGAGCTTCAAGTTAAACAACATGTCAATGAGGATGAGTCAAGAAAGAAGAAGACCATCGCCCTCAAGGCTGCAAAAGTTGAAGATAGCAGCAGCGATGATGAAGAGGATGATGATGATGAGACAGCCTTCCTTGCAAGGAAATTCAAGAAGTTTATGCAAAGAAGGAGGCCCTTCCACAAGAAGAGATTTGTATCAAAAATGGAAGGAGAAAAATAAAAGGATAAGAAAAAGGAAAAGGACAAGGAAAAGAGAAAGAGCCCTTAGTATGTTATGAATGTAAAAAGCCAGGGCATTTTAGATATGACTGTCCTTTACTTAAGAAGGCCTATAAAAAAAAGAAAAGGCCTACATGGCAACTTGGACTGACAGTGAAGAGTCTTCTTCCGAAGAAGAAGAACAAAAGAAGTTGCAAATGTTTGCTTCATGGCGGACGACAATGAAGAGGTAAGTACCGAAACCTCCGATGATGAATTTACTTTTGATGAAATGTTTGAAGCATTTAATGAATTGATGATGATTTCAAGGCTTTGAAAAAGAAACACAAATCTTTGAAAACTAAAAACTTAAATTTAATTAATGAGAAAAATGAGTTAAATCTTGTAGTTAAAGATTTAAAAGATAAAAAGGAAACACTTTTTAATGAAAAAATGATTTTGCTCATAAGATTGATTTGATTAAATATGAGAATGAAAATCTAATTAAAGAGAAAGAATCAATCTCTAATGAAAATGATTTTCTAAAG